>OX381705.1:50212592-50812592 GCA_947462335.1 Harmothoe impar
CATCATCATTACTCCAATTAGCTTAGCAGTTTTTTACAACCTATTGGAATGAACATTTAATTCTAATACTTATGAACATAAGTTTGGCTTTTCCAAAGTACATAATTTATATCTCTCTATAGTCCAGAAAATCTGCAGAAATGATAGAAGTACTCCAATTACAAGCAGAATTATATCCAGAAAAGTGATAATTAATGGAGTGTAATCCCCTGCCTTTATTAGCGGCACAGTTTATAAACAAGAAAAGGTGGCTGATCATGTGTCTGTTTGTCATGATAGTTGTTTAAACACTTAACAAATGCATTGTAAGCATGCTAAACACTTTATCAGGTTAGACTTAAACACATTTAATCTAAACATCTAAACACCTAAACATGTTTAAGTGTTTAGATATTAAACACAATTTTATCCCACCAGGTGGCAGTTAAGTCATTGCATGGACTTTCCCCACCCATTTATAAGCTGATCCTTGAATAAACATGCAAAAGCAAACAAAGAATCACATTATTTGAGTAATTTAAATATGGGAACATATGACTATTATTACGGAGAGAGTAATTTTATGATTTGGGGTTTAGACTATGTGCAGAAAAGCTATAATCACTAGGGACACCTATTCTGTGGGATATGAGAAAATACATAGCAATATTCTCTCCACCATTCTGTTGTACACATTTCCCAGTTACTTAGTATGGATGCTATGTAACATATGTGATGACACTCTACAAAAGTGTTATAAAACAATATCTATCTGAATAAAGATGTTAGATTGGACTGATAACATATTCTAATATGCAAATTATGATCAACTTACCTAAACACCATGTAACTAAACACCTACTATATCTAAATGCTGTTTATCTAAATGCCTAATAACTCTAAACACTACAAATGTAAACCCTCTATAGATCTACACATTATATATCTAAACCCTTCCTTGGTCTAAACTCTATAATTGTAAACACCTACTAGATCTAAACACTTTGCACACTAAACAGGTTTTATCTAAACATGTTTAGAAATTAAACATGTTTAGATGGGAAAAGGTGTCTCAAAATGTGGGACAAGATAGTGTTTAGAAATGTGTTTAGCCGCTAAACATGTGCATTTATCATCTAAACACTGTACAGTATTCTTCTGACTATTGTCATCTGGGCTATTGTTTCTATCCCTTAGTACCGCCGCCGCACAGCACCGTCTTACATAGGGAGAAGGGCCCTGCGGAGCAACTCTGTGCACATGGAGCTAAATTGGAGGGATTGGGCGTGGGTGGGGGTGTAAGTAGTGTAGGGAGCTGGGGGAAGGAGGGATCCAGCTACTCTGCTTATATAGGGCGGTACAGTAAAAAAGAAGGCAGTTGTGGAACACAAAGGGCGGGGGATAAAAGTACCCCGTCCTCTGTCTAGATTACCTCCCATGTTGGTGTTATTATCTGGCTTTAGCTGACGTCGGAGACTGGGGAGTAAGTATGAGCGAGTGGATAAATTACACAGACTTCTATGGGCATTGCGCGATTGTCGCGTAGCAACTACACAATGCTATACCAGCCCGGGGGAGGAGGGGTATGGTACAGGCTGGGGTGGAGAGAGTGGTTGTGTGAGAGCTTGGAGAAAGCTGGGGTAGGACTAAGAGGGTATGGGGGATGGGTTGTTGGGCTGCTGCAGGAGTGAACAATAATAGACGCGTTGAAGGAGTTGCTCATAGTAGAACGAGGGGGGTAGGGATGGTGGTTAGGAGACTAAGAACAGGCATTCTAAGCACCAGAGGCTTTACTGAGGAGGGTGACAAATGAGTGGTATTGTGTTCTGGGTCCCCCGCCACCTGCGAGCTGCTCGCCGCTTGGTGGCGCGGCGGTCGCTGAGCTGCTCAACCCCACTCACCCTCCTTTTGATCTGACAGCTCACGCTCGGCCCCGCCTTTCACGTGCCGTAATTGAACTGGCCGACAAAATATAAGCCCGCCCTGACAAGAATACAGGCCAAATGTGATATTGACAACGCCATCGTTGAATGACTGTAAACCTCGTGGCTCTAAAAAGCCCACAGTAAACGCCTAATGGGTGTTATCAAAAAGAGCGGTGGGCGGCGGGGAGACACAGCTGACCAAATATTTGGTGTGGATCAGAACACAGAGAGTTGAGAGGAGAGGAGGGAAACCGGCTGGCTCTGTACGTATGTACTGACAGAAAAAGGGAGACTAAAAATGTCCTGTGTTGTTGGTGACTGGTGAAGGGACGACTTTACAAAACATGGCATATTTATGTGTGGGGCGGGTGTGGTCGGTGCTACATGTAGTGCTGTGGGGAGGGGGGATATACATAGACCCACATACACAAAGCATCCAGAGACGGACCGGCCCAACGCTTCGTCTATTGGTGGCCCCCAGCCCGGAGGGGTCCCACTAATGGTCCACTGCACGCAGTCCTAATTAATTCTCCCGCTTCCCGACGACAGGTACCAATTAATGTTTGAGGCTACGTCATCAAGGTATAATAGCCTCCACCCCTCCCTCATCTGTCCTACACCCCAATGCAGCCCGCGGTGTAGCCAGCCAAAGAGCATATGTTTGGGTGGCAGGGGTCGATATCTAGGCTGCATGTGATGATAGAATTAATATGGATAACGATACATTCATCTATTCCTTCAGATTATGTATACAATTCATTATCTGTGTTCCTATTATTTACATTGTATGACTGCATCCTTCTGTGTCTTTGTCTACAACTTTCTCCCCATTGATAACATAGTCCTATTTGTTTCCAGATCCTAGTTCAACCATTTATCTGTTTATATACAATGTCATGTGTCCTAGCACATTGAAGTCCTTTACGATCGAGGCAGTTCTACACAGCACAACATTCTTTATACCAGAGCCGGTCATAGGACCATGTACTGAGGTATCGATCTACTGATGCCCATTTACCCTCCTACACGCCTTCCCCATAAAACTATCAACCTCCATAAACACCCACCCTTCGCTACAGCCTACAGCAGGCTGATGTCGTACTGAAGGCTTCCACTACAGAGCGTTAGAACAGGATTGGTATGTCCATGTCTACAAATGCCCTGGGTGTGAGAACAGGATTGGTAATTCCATCTACAATGCCCTGAGTGTGAGGACAGGATTGGTATGTCCATGTCTATAATGGCCTGAGTGTTAGAACAGGAATGATATGTCCATGTCTACAGAACCCTGCATGTGCATGAGAACAGCATTGGTATGTCCATGTCCGCAGGGCCATGAGTGTGAGAACAAGATTGGTATGCCCGTGCCCCATAGAGTTTTGTCAATTCTAGTCGACATGGGATGGATGTAGACTAGTGCCCACATTCACTCTCAATAGGTCTAATATGAATACCAGAGGGCATACACAAAAGCCTATGAAAGTGTCATTTATCCCTCATAACATATTTAGTAAGGACGACAATCCATACATTTCAATTACAATAAATGTGTATATACTATGCATAGTTAAATTGTAATGTACAATACAAAAAGCATTTGAACAGCTGAAAGCTCAAGAGTAGAAGCTTGCAAATAGGACCTAGAGGAAAATAGCGGTTAATCACTTACATTTCAGAATAACGATGTACCTTTCTAAGTACTTACTATGCACCCATTCGCAAGCACCTCCTCTCTACCATCCATTCACCTAATATTGCACCCGTTGTTCACACCCTTTGATAACTGTATTTAGACTCTATTCACCCTGGAGGAGTGATTAATGCCCAAGTGCCGTGCCACACGTCAGTACGTCCATGCACTCTACAACCCTACAGGAGACACCAGACCAGACACGGCTGGTTACACAACAGCCTGAATCACCTGCCTGCTCACCCCTCCCCCTTATACTGACTAAATACTACACTGCTATGTGTAATCAGCATTACTCAACCTATTCTTTACATGCCAGCCTTACCTTTCCTACAAATTCAGGATACTACATATTTGTAGACTTATACAATTAAACCTGCGCCGTAAAAGTCCCCTTTAAAACCTCCGATCAGCCCCTAGACACACATAGGGACCTGCACCGATATAGAGACACAAAAAGGCATATAGCTTTTTATTTGACAAACGTGACTCTCCTATACCCTAGTCCCCCTCCATCCCACGTGTCCCTTAACAAACACACACGTGTCGGTGCTGCTGCACACCTGGCCTACCTTGGCACGTGCACCCTCCCCCTCCCCCCGTAGCCTCCTCCAGCATGCCCCAGTGTCCACTCACCTGTTCTCCACGAGGTAGTAGTCCCGGTGGTGCTCATGGCACATGCCTTTCCGTGAGATGGAAGTATTACGTATTACCACCTCACCCAGCCCACTCTGGAACCACCGTCCGTGCCAGTCCGACGGGAACCGACATCCTCCGGCTGAAAGGATCAAGGGAGATCAATAAGAAACATGAATGGGGTCCAAGCCTTCATGACACGGCCTAAGATTATACACTGTGTAGAAGTATTATGATATTGTAAATGTAAGAGCCCTATCGTAAGGACTGGCATTATTGTAACCTAAAATACTGACAATATAAGAATGAGAGCCGTATACTACCTTAGTTCAATCTCGAAGGAGTGTCATTGTTATAGTTATTTTAGCAACATGGCTGACGTTATTGGTCTACGTGGCTACAGCAAGGCTTTGAATGCCATTATCCAGATGAGTAGAAAAGCTGAATAATATTATTTGGCATAAACTGGCAAATTGAAACTCTACACAAATGATGCATCATGTTATCCATGAGGGACATTATTTGTGTGTACAATTTAAAGGGTTGATCACTTTGTAATTCACCATACATGTAACCGAGCCGTGACCTTTAGGGACTTGCACGAACAAGGCTCAACTAAATTTAACATTGAACTGTACCTGAATTACGAGAGAATGCAATATCGGAAGACATTAAAACCATGAACCACGTCTCTCTTCATTTGAATTGAGGGTGGGTAGTTTCGTTGTGGATTCTCATGTGACCTAATTGAGCCATTGTTCAAATCCTTACAAATACGACTCACTCACGTGAGCCACGGGTGTATTACACGTATGGGCAACAATGCTATCGTTTATACGTATACAAAACACGTACGTGTGTACGTGACAATATTGGTGAATCCACTCTAACAAATGAATGAACATATCCATACCCGGCTTCATACCATAAACTAGATTGTAAGGAAGTCGTATTAATATTCCTTGCCATCATTCAAAACCCCCCTTCTCAAAAATCCCATACTTTAAACCCTCATACTCCATACACTGTGTGTGGAACTAGATAGGCTTGCCCTTTATTTATTGACATTCTCATGACATTGTGAAAAAAGAAGTACAATGTATTATATACCCAATAGCCATTGTATGTGTACTTTAAGAATGCACTGCCTTGGTTGAATAGCAAGGAAAGGGGGTCATCATTGGACACGCACACATTGTTTTCGAGCATGTTACTGTATTATATATATAGTTCAAGAACAGCAATGATATCTACTATTGTATGAGGCAGACACTATGCATTGACATTTAGGTACATGCATGTGCATTATGTGAATTGGGTGCATATGTAAGCATAGATGATATCTGTATGTATACTTTAGGAAAACATAAAACACGGAAAAAATTGATATTTTATACATAAACATAGATATCTGGGGGATATTAGCGACACTTAACCCAAAATATATCCTCTTTAGCGACCCTACCTCCTCCACCAGTGCCTATGTGTAAGTCATACCCGGACGTATATCGTCACATCAGAATAGGAGTAGTCTATCCGGACGTATATATCGGTAAAACAATAGCAGACTATCGGCCCTTGTAAAGCACACACTGGCACCTATTTCTATAGGTGGCAGGAAGTCATTGACTACCTGCCTTAACCGTGTATTGTATATCCTCTCCATCCTTCAAGATTAAAAAAAGGTTTATATTGATCCATCAGTCAGTGCGTGTATTTTTAAACGGTGGCCCTGGGGCTCAGTGGCCCGGAATGACTAAGAAGTATATGGAAATAGCGGTCAGGCGCAGGCGATGCGGATAGCTAGATGTAAGTAGTATATGAAAAAGGTAATTAGCTTCAGGCCGCGCATAATCCCAGGCCCACGAATTGCCCCATTATCAGGTGTTGGCAGCGCACCTCCATAGACCCCGTCATCGCTGCGACGTGAGCTTTCATTAACAATCCCCTCTGAAAACAAATACGCGGCATCGACACAAAAGCGGCCTTTTCAGCAGCCTCCTACAATGGTATATTCCCCTGGGTATATATGTGTGGATACATACATGCGGACGGCAGCAGCATCCTGGGCCATATGGCCACTGCCTCCAGGGCTTTATGAATATTCATCACCGGTGAGCTTAGTGCAGGATCAACGATAATATAGCGCCGATGATGAACGACCAGTTCGATTTTAGCTCCGAGACCCGCAGTCGCCTATATGCCCCCCACTCTCCTACAACCTTCCACCAACTCCCCCCCCCTTCCTACAACCTCTCCCCCCCCCCCCCGCACCCCCTGCTGCCTGGGGTGCTGCTGCATAGATACCTGGGTATTAAAACACAAGGGGCACCTAGGTTTCATGCCGCGTCTCCGGGCGGGACGCGCGGTGGGCGCACGGCGTCGGGCGCGTGACCGGGTCGTTCCGAGGGAGCGATTAGCGTCCTTACGGGGCCGGGACAAAGCCCCCAGACGCCTGCCCCGGGTTACCGCCCGACAATGCCCCCGCGACCCCGCACCCCGCCCAGACTCCGCCCAGACACACGCCCACCCGCCGCCCTAAATAAATCGGGTGGAGCGGCCGCACGTGGCCATTATGCGCACCGTCTCCCCTGCATCCTGTCTTCCCACTCATCCAGCCGCACCGACCCACCCACATCACTATACCCTGCTCCTGGCTGGGATAGCTATCCTTCCGTTTGGGATACCCCAGTACCTACCTTTAATACTCTATTGCACTTTAGTCTAGCCTACCCTAGGCTAACATAGCCTACCTTACCTAACCTTACCTAACCTTCCCCTACCTTACCTTCCCCTACTTTACCCGATCCTACCCTAGAGATGATGGCAGAGGAAGGCAGGTCACTGTGTGTAGCTACGCTGTCTAGAAGATTGAGGTGTGGACAGTTCATAATACATGTATGTGGATGCTTTACTGAATCTTTGAGAACAGCGTTCAGTAAATACAGTAAAATAGTTATGTGATAATGACTTTAGGTACAATGCGATAGCGTGAACACCCAACAGGAGAGCTCTGCAGTCAGGGAGGGTGTGGTTAAAGGGCTACTGGACACACGGACGATATGGGACCCCCTATGTCGCAACGGAACAGGGTGAGAGGAGGTCATGCGAACAGTATGGCACGACAGTCGGACATTTTCCAGGGTCATGCTACCTTTACAATTCACCCTTGTAGAATTGACGCCATCAGTGCCCAAAGCTCACAGCGTGGGGCATGACGTGTGGTCGACGCAGACAGTTATGTAAACAGCAGGGGTGGTGGTGAGACTCACATATGGATGATTTCACACGATCAAGGCCATAGACCACCGACAATTTACCCCTTTGTATGCTCCCGGACAGGCGGAGCCCGCCTCTCTATAGTTAAGGTAGCGGTGAGGGTATAGTGGTGCATGGGAGGGTAGGGATAGTGTACCTCAGAGTTGTACGCTTTGTGCTTAGCTGGGGTGGGCAGGTGACAGTGAGAGACCGATTGAGACGGATAACGCGTCACGCTAGTACACACTCAACCCTATACTCTCAACCCCCCAGCCCCACCCTCCCCAGCTCATACTCATCTCTTCATCAACCCACCCACACACCCCTCCCCTCGTCCACATTGTACCCAGCACTCACTAGGGGATAGTTTTGGGTGTAAGGTTGGGGGAAGGGGGCTGGGTGACGGGTCTGAATTATGATGCATGCGATAATATGATGGTGGATCGATGGGGTACATTGAGCGGGCCCTGTTTATGTTGGTTGTGACCACACCATTAGTGGTTGAGTAGGGACCAGGCCAACCACTCACCAACTCCACGTGTAGGCACAGGAGGGCCCTCCAGTCCCCTCCTGCACTGACAGCCTAATTGTGGGGCCTGCTGGATTACCAAACCATTAACAATCACCTGCCAGGTCAATAATCACAATAGTTATCTAGGCGTAATACTTGTAATAGTAGTAATAATTATGCATGTGATGTACAACTTTGTATAACCCATGTTTATTATGTGCACACTCCCACTGTGTACCAGTGGAGCAGCAGGGTCTAGTATGGAATAGCTGTTCCCACACACCTTATGCTTGTTCAAGGTACATGCCATCAAGACTAAGGAAAAGATCCCCGACCCAAGGAAAGGACACCAACACTGTTGAAGGAAAAGGGGTCGAGGCATGGCCTGACTCAATACTGAAATGGCCCCTTTTCGCCCGAGACTCTTGCCTCACCCCACCCAATATTTATCCCCTCCCTCTCCTAGAAGGTTAAATATCCCCACCCCCTACGATATAAGAAGTAGAGGGTCTATATAAAAATGCTAGAGGCCCACCAAAATCCCACCGCTCTCTCGCCCACATACACCATGAAAATAAATTATTATTCACAGACCCCCATTATCTGTCCCTAAACCTTCTTCACATAGACCATGCATGCATGACTGCAATTATACGTCAAAAGCATCCCATATTCAAACATAGTAGCAGCACAGCGGCATACCTCAAGGGCGTTGATAAATATTTAATTTTTCCCAATGTGTTGTGTTTTGCCACTCTGCTGTTGTATAGGGGTATAGAGACATCTATATAAGTCTCTCAGCACATCGTTAGCATGGCGCCGGTGCGGCGGCACATCGCACGGCACCAGAGGCTCTAGGTGTTGTGGTGCTGATCTCGTAGTTCACCTTATCACCTGTTAACATCAGTTCATCAAGCTGATCTTATCTCTCACCATCCAGCTCGTACCTGCGAGAGGGGAGGCGCGGATAAACATGGGCCGGCGTCAATAATTCAACGTCTGTTTGCTGCAATGCTATGGCGGCAAGAGCCATTGTTGTCGTCGCAACGTCGTAAATTAAGACCACCAACGTCAGTATTGGGGAGATACCATCTGCCACGTGCTGTAGGCGGTTGACTGTGGTGGGTATGAGGGATAAGAGGGTGGGAGAGAAAAATGAGCCTCAGGCAGGTGGATTAAATATGTAATTAAATAGAAGATCGTTAAGGTGCGATTGTAATGCATAAGCAGATGAGGTAGACGCCTTGTAGGTCTCAAAGAAATTGTAGCGTTTATAGTGTACGTGCTGTTTTGAATAGGAGTTATGATGAATGGAATTTTATGCAGATACGAGTGATTCATTCAACACATATTGTTCCCCAAAAGGGATAAATCATATATGTTTGCTCTTTCGTGTTACACCAGTGGGGGACGGTGTAGCCATAACCATTATCAGCAAAAGAGGGATCACGGTGGCATTGGTACGGTGGGTTTTACCATCCCACAAAGGAGCATTATGATATTATGAATGGGCTGTAAAATCTCAGGTATGTGGCATAACAACTAGAATGATGACAATATGGCTGCAAAATAGTCCAGGAACAAGGCCAGCTATAATAGGCTTGGGATTGTTTGGTGCGTGTATACATATCGTATGTAGGCAGAAATTGTATGCTACATAATGATTTGCAAGCGCAAAATGTTGCTAAATTGTCATGAGGCCATGCATCAGTTTCATGATTAGGTTGTATGACTTACAAGCATAGTCACATCTTCCGAAAATATATATGCTCAGGTTAAGAACACCTGATGTTAACTAATATATATACTTAACAGTTGTGTGATAAAAGGCTCCACAGCAAAGATATTCCATAAACTAGTCTTCATACCGTTTAACTCAACCTTACCTTTTTATGTCGACCTCATGATACCTGTCAGTATAATCGTTCTTGTAGATTTCACTGTGAAAGGGTATACCCATGCAGGTCACAGTCTGTCATTAGACCTAGATAATTCAACTACCGCACCTCCCCGACCCCTAGCCGGTGACGTCATTTTTGTACGTTCCCCATGTAGACCCTACTTATCACGACAGATAACTTTGATGTCTACCTACAGCCACCACCGTCTGCCCCTCCCTATAGCTGCTACTTTCACCCAATCTGCTGTGCACCTAGCATTGCCTACTCCAGCGCTGCCCTCAGGCAACAGTTCTTCTCCAACCGCTCCTACAGCCCCTCCTCTGGGGGCAAACAAACAAGCCCCAAGCGGCCAGCCTAATCAAGTGCCCCCGTACCTTTACACGCTTCTTTCTCCGGGGCGTCTTCTCCCATAATTAACAGCCTAATTATATTTGCCATAGAGAGCCGCCAGTTGGTGGTGGGCGCGGCCAAAGGCGGCCTGAGGAGGCTGAGACCGGGGGAGAGGGGCCTTAGGGCAGCCCGTGGGCGTCTAGGATCGAGGAAGGACCCAGACCAAGGAATTAACCCTTAACCTTGCAAGGTTTTTTAATCACCCCAAAGGTCTTGCTGTATTGGAAACAAGCCTGGCTTGTCCGTAGCAGGGCATAACGACCATACATCCTCACGGGAGGCGGGCAATTTGTCTGGCATGGCCTTGTCCAAGATGGGCCAGAAGAATATCACTCATCTGGGAAAGATAAATGCGTTTGTCTGTAGGCGCCCAAATAACATGATTTTTTTCTTCTTGTAATCTATGTCTTGCTACTAGCGGCTAGGGATAGATAAGGAGGCAGGAGAATGCCAGGAATAGGAGGTATATCCAGACGGGGGTAGAGTGTACGTATTTAGGCGTATATTGTCAGCTGGGCTCTGCATGGGACGAATAAGGTAGGCCTGGATGGAAGGGGGGCGTTGTAGATCATAAACTAGACCACAAAACTGCCCCAAACAAGTCCAGATTGGTTCCGCCAGCGTTGGCCCTTTGACAGCAATCTCGCAACCACCGCTGTTCTCGGGGCCCAGATGCAATGACGTTGACAATCGCGCGGTTCGCTGGCGGGCGATAATATGGTAAAGGGAGTGATTGAGACATAAATCCGCAATGCTACATGGCCGCTACGTCCCAGGGGCTCTTTGTTACCGACAGGGAAATTAGCCCTATCACGTCTCACCATAAAGTACAAATTACAACCTACTCGGACGTGTGGAACGCAGCGCCCGTCCCGCGGACAAAGCGCGCCCAATTACCAGCGCGCGATAAGTGAAATCTGGACGCTGTTGATGACAAGGTATAGTCCAGGTGTGGGGGTAATCGCGCGTCGGGCCCTCATAGCTGCCGCAGAACTCACGACTTGTAATGAATGTGCCGACTTGATGGTATGAGTAATGACCCTCTCTGCCTTTTTATAGCCTTCCAGACATGGACTCATGGAGCCATAGTCCCAAAAGGATCTATCAGATCTGGAGCTGGCTAACTCAGAACCAAAACAATTCCAGATTGAAATTTCTGTTTGCACTTTACCAGTTTAGTCTCGCGGCAATAGTGGTGATTTTGAGCGTTAATTTAATTAAATAATGTGAAACAAATTGTTAGCATAGGAAAACATTACCTCGTGCATACACGAGTATAACGGTTATGATATGATGGTTGAAAATTGATTACCCTAAATCAACTATCTATCAATATTGCATGTCATAACTTAATTATAAGAGATGCTGTTAAGATAATACAATTAGGCTGTCACTGCTAGACATTAACTACCACCCAGCACGGACTGAATGGCTGAATATGTACACGTCACAGTCATTAATGCATAATGGGAATAGATTAAATTATTAAATGTCATGATTTACATCTTCTAATTAAATAGTCGTCTGACTATTTATCACCATTGAAAAGACTATTGTGTGAGGGCATAAACCCCCATTATTTGGTCCTCCCTACAAATGTAACCTTGTGGGACTGGGGTAATCTAGTGATGGAGGTGTCTGTAACGTTCTATGAATGAATGAACCCCAAGGTCTCCATGCAGGCTGCGGTAACTCCCCCACCCTCCACACACTTATCATACATCCCCATCCCGTGGGTATACAAGTATAGGCAGGTAGAGCTCTGTGTGCTGGTGGGTAGACCATCCATGCTGGCACATGGAGGTGGCGGCGCCTTCAGAGCAGCCTTTGTCGGCGGATGACCACCAGAGACCAGCCCTATGCTTTAATGCCCCTGCTGATCTCCCGTTTGACCCGACCGCCCTCTGTAATATCCATCAGCACCGTTGTCAATGCTTCCATCCTAACCAATCAACAAGCACTGGCCGCAACCCTTGGATCCCTGCCCACAGATGCAGACAAATATACCCACCCCCTTTTGTCCTCTCCCTACCCCAACGACAGCCCAACCCCAACAACCACCAATCGATCTCCCCTCGGCGATTCCTACACTCGCCATATCCATTTACGGGTGTTATCGTTGGCGTTTTCCATCCAACTCTTGCCGTCTAACCGAGTATCTTATCTGCATAACCAGATTTGGCAGCGTATTAATCCGCCGACGGGGGAGCAGTTAGATGGGGTAGACGACTGGGAGATCCCGCCGCCAGAGGACCGGGGACTACTTTTATCTGGGTCACGTGTGCTGCTCCCATAACGGCTATTGTATGGAGCAGTGGGTCAACGGGCATTGTGTACATCCGGGTCGTCCATTGTGAGCCACATCACGTGGTTAGGGCCCCACACAATGGCGTCCGAGTGCGGGACTATTTCTCGGTGCGGGCCTACTTCCGGCACGCACGCACCTGTCCGATACGCCACGCAATGGTCGTGATTCTGGATCGGGCGACGGACGTGCAGCCCCCTTGTGTTATCATGCTGCTGATCTGAGTCATCCACTTACTTTGTGGCTGTATATCTCTCCATGTATATGTCTCGCAGAAACATGCATTAACATGTATACACTGTAAAATGTTGGTTGCCATGTTTGTAGGTGTACAGTAGATTATACTGTAGGTGGATAGTTTATTGTAGGAAAACAGAAGCCTTGAATTTACTGTAAATCTACAGTATATTCTACTGTAAATCCATTCTACAGTAGATTCTACTGTAGATCTACAGTAGATTGTAATGTGTACCTACACTAACTATTAATTTACAGTGTAGTCTAAGTACATATTGCCAAGCGGCATACTAGTCTAATAATGCAAGTCATTATATGAGATGCAGATTCTGACAGGCACGGATCTGTTCTAGTTCGTCTAGATACGCGTGATGTCCTGTTTCATGCACGATTGAATGCAGCGACATTATGTGTAATCTAGATTCTATTGTCGGCCGAACGTGCTGACATTACGCTCAGATAAGATACTCCACGAAAACCATGTCATCCGCATGTCTACTACACTGAGGGCAAACGTACAGAATCTTATATACAAAAAGAACATAACACACCATAAAACACATTTAAAAGCTCGGTGAAATCCCCTTATAATACACGTGTAGTATTTAGGCATTCTGGCCGCAGCAAATGAACCTCAATCACCACTCCACTCACATATCGATCCCTGCAGGCAGCCTGGGCTCGTTACACTGTGAGTGTCAGTTTTTGTTGTGGCACGCACCCGGCGAATTATGTGCCAACTAAAACCGTGTACCATAGCAATTTATCAGTGTCTGTTTGTCAACGGCCACTGTCGGCCACTCTGCTCCCAGTGAGACTCCCACTAGACATAAAGTGTGTCTAGATAGCAGATCTGCCCCATTCTGGAGGCATACCTATAAAAAACGCCTCGTACATCCCTTATACACAATCTCAAACATTCGCGAACTTTTAATCTTGCGTATACAAAGTACCTGAGGGGGGGTCATCATTCCACAGTGGTTGACTTTTGTGAAAAAGGTCGATGTATATTGGTAGAGATTAAGCCCACAAGCATAGTACCCCCGGTCTGTGATAGCATGCCATTCCATTGACGAGTGAACGATCGACGTAGAATCGCACAAAAAAGGCGGGCCATGTAGTGGCTTGTTGGTGATGCTGGTGGGAGGATGCGGACACTTGAGGGGCGGGCCCGTGATTTTATGGGCCCGGGACGGCGGTAAAACGGGTGGCGGATCCACTTGATGTGGCTGGGAATCCTACGGTACCTGATCAGCGGAACGCCGCCGTATTCATGGACATATCAGCCGGTGATGAAACGTGCGTCGGTCCACGCGTCCACCCCCATCCCTCAGATGCTGCGATAGGATCGGCCACTGTGTGTGGGGAGGGAGGCAGTAGGGCAGGGGGAGGGGTATGTATATGTGGAGCTATAGGTATATAGGGACGGTGATATGAAGGCTAATATCCATGGTGTTGGAACAAGGGGTATGCAGGAAGCGAGATCAAGGACGAGACACCAAACAAGAAAAAGGAGAAGGTTGACAGACAATGTATGAAAGGTGGCGGAGCTGCAGTGGGTGGCGTTTTAGGGTAAGCGTTATACTAAAACTATATGTGTTTATCGTCAACATATCCTGCTAGGGACTATATATCCATGGATTAGATCATAATCTCACATCATAATCCCCGTACAAAGGGGACGGACCGCCATCCATGTCAGTTGAAATGGAGGCAGGTCTAACCTATAATGCGATTGATTGAAACATGCTTATCATGGTCAGGGATTGGCATACCATAATCCCCTCTCTACTTGGTCGTAACAGCTACAGAACTAGTATGGAACTGAAGGAATAACACCCTTTTACTAGGCATGCAGAAATGTAGTGGGGTCTTAAATTGAAGCAAGAAGGCTTACTTGCTACACAGAGAAATGATACATAGCCTGTGTGTCTATAACCCAAGTTTGGGTACCCACCGCAAAATAGGCCCCCAGGAACTGTGACTGTGAGTCTGGATGAACTAAGGTAAAGGGGCCTGTCACTGACAAAAGATCTCTGAAAAAGGGGGCTGTTAATTGGGGGATGCATGGTCACAGAGCTGCTGTTACAGTAAGGCCTCGAAACCAATGCAAACCCTGGAAACAAATTCCCGTGAATTCCCCCTGAATAACACGGGTTGAACTGGGGTCAGTCCCGGGAATAACCCGGGTTCTATTCCCGTGATATCACGGGATTCTGTGAGCAAAATTTCCCGTTATATCACGGGATTCTGTTAAAGAGGGGTGCATGGGTTCGAATCCCATGCTAGTAGACCTGAATGGTTCTAGTGTGATTTATCTAAATATTCTTACAAAAACATCCACATACATTCCTTTTGACCACTAACCAACATATGCTTGTCCTGTTCGGGAACTGAACCTGCTACCCTTAGACCCATAGTGCCGTGCTCTAGCGACTGACCTACTGGGACATGTATTGGGAGAGGTACATGATCTGCGACCAGTGGTGACTGTACTATGATATATTATGTATACATAGAGTTGTTGTTGACAAAGAGAGAAGCAGGATAGACATGAGGGACCTTTAGCAAACCTAATGTAGCCAATTAAACATAGACATATCCTATACTTTTAACACTGCTACGTCTGCATATAGTAAGCTTAGATTTACACGAATGTAGATTTTCCCATTATTTCTTTCATGCAAAAAAAAAGATCACTAGGGATTTGAACTATCCACCTTCAGATCTACAGTGCCAGGCTCTACAGACTGAGCTAACCGGGCTTGCTGAATGGTTGATGCTTAGGGTGATAGAGTTTCATTCTGCACCCTCTCTCTGTGATACAAATAGGGACCTTTAGCAATCCTCATGTAGCTCCTTAAACGCTGATGTAGCAATGGCAAAATTGTAAGCTACATCTGGATCTAATGAACTACCTTAGCTTTGCTAAAGGTCCCTATTTTTCCCATCATAGCTCATTAGGGATTCGATCTCTCCACCTTCAGATCTAAAGTGCTAGGCTCTACAGACTGAGCTAACCAGGCTTGCTGAATGGTTGATGCATAGAAAGATAATAGGGTCCTGTGGCAATGTCGACGCAGCCCATCTAGAGATGATGTAGCCTATGCCTGTAACATTGCTATGGTTGCATTAAATGAGATATGTCAGGTTGCTAAAGGTCTCTAATGTTTCATTCTGGACCCTCTCTCTCTCTGATACAAAACAACTGTATGAAGGAACCATTTAACCTGGGGCATTTTGCACATTTAACACATTCACACACTTGTATTCTCCCATTAATTGCGGTGTTAAAGTGATACTTGCAATCCCTCAGGAGATTCATTGACTTGGCTTTTGATTTCTAATTCTAAAGTAATTAGTAATAGAAACTAAGCTTTCCAACTACAAATACATTGTCCCGTGCACTAGCATGTGGACCATTGAAACAGGGAGAGGGTGCAGATTAAACACTACCATTCCATGCATCTACCATTCAGCAAGCCCGGTTAGCTCAGTCGGTAGAGCCTAGCACTGTAGATCTGAAGGTTGAGAGGTTGAATCCCTAGTGATCTTATATTTTTGTATCAGTCATTTAGAAAACATTTCTTTCACACAAACATGTAGAAGATACATTTTTAATGTTTTTTATCATCAACTCATGCTTGAATAAGTTAGAAATACACCTTTTGCTATGGTGTGCACAATTCTACCCCATTGGTTCAATAAGTGAACTGACAGGGGTTCGAACCCACATCCTGCTGATTTGCTGGGGTAAATCCCGTGATTTTACAAGATTCTACATGTAAAATCACGTCTTTTAATCCCGTGATATCACGGGAAATTTTGCTCACAGAATCCCCAAAAATTCCCGGGAATATCCCGTGACTTGTTACCAGGGAATGTGAGCTTCCTCTACCCACTGAAGTTATTTACATCTTCTGATGAAAATAAGGGGAAGGGAGGCAATAAATCGATAGATGGGCTGTAGTTTGATATCGGTAGCTACCCCCAAGGAGAGCGGATGCCGACAGTTGGCTTGTGATGACAGTCCAGCTTTTCAATTGCCTGACCCTTTTCAAAATGTACTCTCCCAAAATGGAGTGATATTCTGGGAAAATACCTGGCCCTTGGAAAGGGAATCACCCTTACTCCATTTCCGTTCCCTATGGATGCTTCGGAGGTTGATAAATGGAATTCAATGAGAGGCCAAAAATGAAAAGAACAGCACTTAACACCACAAAGAGAATATTGATGACCATATTGGGATAGGAAAAAAAAGAAACTGACATGGGGAAGACAGTTAAGGCCGGCTTATAAGGCTCTCGGCTAGTCATTTCAGATTCTATGAGAAAGATGGAAGAGACTTTGTTGTTCCGCCATATTAGACTTGAGTATAACTGCTTGACTTCTTTCCGAGCTAAAGCTGCAGGTGCTTTTTCTAGGCAAATCGAGCAGCTATTGGCAAGCGTTGACGCAAGGTTCATCTCACCGGCATGCAAAAGTTCCATCAAGGGAACTGTAGCGTGAACTTCACATTATACGTTAGCCTATACTGCCGCACGATGTTCAGCCGATGGAAAATCTATTAAGGATGAAAAGAGCATGTGCTCTACCCCTATAGATTGAATCGCCTTAAATATATCTCCAGTATACGTATATATGCCGGAAGATGTAGAAAGGGGGAATGCTGATGACCTGATGAATAATATCTGAGCATTTCTATGTTCGTGAATAATCATAGCTATCAACATGAATTGCGAGATTCTCTTTGGTTATAGACTTGCAAGTAATTATGTGACTTCCTAGCCCATGGAAAAGTACTTATTGAGCGGATGAGCTGATTCCTACTACCAGATTTAGCCACTATAGGACACAACAAAATATTGTTCAACGAATACATTCCATTCAAAATTGAACAGAAACAAGTACTAACTGATAGAAGAACAAGAGGTGCTGCACTGAAGACTGAAGTATCATTTTTATTACATGCACTAAAGCCTAAAGCTGCGGCATTGGCGAAAAGTTTGAAGCGATGAGCCTATTGGCTATTATAGCTGTTGGGATAGAGTAGCATCCTGCCCCCATGTTCGTGATCCATTTCCCAAAAACTAGATCCTCCTAACGGCATACGTCATTGGAAAGCTTGTTACCTTACTGTATATTCTTTTACTGTCAGTACGGTCAGCTAGCTCAGAATAAAAGGGAAATAAGGACTGGGGGTGGATTAAATAATGAAGGAAGGAAAGGAGAAGGCGGGAAGAAAAAGAGAACTTTAGGGAGGAAGACAGGAAGGATGGAAGAGAGGAGGGAAGAACGCCATGAAGGAAGAGGCGTTGCAGGGGACGGCATAAGGGTAAGCCTAATCTGACTGGTTCAAGTATTTATAATCCCAAGGATTACTCATACTTTAGGGTGGTCCATCTTGCAGCATCAGCATGGGGTGATAGATATGGGTTCGGTGTAGGCTGTTAGCGTTATGGTTGTGGGCGAGTAACGTGGCAGGTTGCCTCTATTCGTTTACAGCATATCATATCAATAGTAACCACGGTGAAAAAAGACCTCTCAGTAATGATCCATACAGACATGGATATGAATTATCAGGCCATTTCCCTGATATTAACTGCACCAGCAGCGACATAAAACATAGAGGCGATGGGCGGTGGAGGGGAGGGCGTTATATGAGTTTATTAACGCTAACGGCGGGGTGCTCGATCCAATCTACTGCCCGTTTGATGGAGAGAGATAAGGTGAGTCTGATTACATTTGAACATGGCCATCACTGGAAGCCCCGCCGAGCAATACGTGAGCTGGTATCAACTCAGCACCTGCTCATTGCCACCCTGGGGTTACAAGCATGTAGCACCAGAAACTCTTCTCGGTTCAGAGATATGTGAAGCGGCCCTGGAACAGCTCTCATCTTTCCAAATTATGTATCGAATTAGGTGGAGAAGTGAACGGAATGTGCATACATGTATATAGCGATGGGAATTAAGGTATGCGGACTCTTGCCTAATGCACTGGACTACACAGAAATACGATGCCTAATTGGGTTCTCTGTGCTGCGGAATCGCCGAGTCGTTATAACCAGCTGCTCCTATGTGCTCATAATCCCACGCAATAATAGAGGTGCAGTCTAGACCCAGCTTATAAAAGCAGGATATTTCTCGAGTCAACCATGCTTGGAAATTAACAGAAATGGAAAGTAATTCTATGTGTATCTTTTCTTCTGATTTTCTCCTTTTGCGTTTTAATCCAGAGGATGAAATAATGAAATATCGATGAGATCATTGCTGAGGTGCGTGTGAATTTCCCTGGTATACTGATATGATGGGGGGGGGGGGGTGATAGAGTATGCACAGCAGACCTAAGTCCATCTCTTATGGTATTCCCAATGGGGATCCAAGCCGTTTTACCCCCTTATGCCTGTTCCACCAACGTCAGACACGGTTCCCTAGTGGCTGACAAGTGTTGACAGAAAGAGAAACTTTTCCCCTGCTTGGCACTACCCAAACACAATCAGGAATGTATCAGAACCATATGTCTATAGGGCTTATATGTCAGACACTATTCACACTGGTCAAAATTGAAAATAACAACGACAACATTATGTACATTCTGCATTCTAACAAGTACGTGAGTAGCAGTAATGTTGTCGTTGCATATTTTGTACAACTGTCGTGGTAATTAGCGGAGTTAGGAAAAGGGAGAAGATTACACAGTGATGGTAATTACTTGAAGCCAATTCCAAGTGTCATTGGTGCATGTTCCAAGTGTGTGACTGATGCTGAGGCGTTTCACATAAGTCTATGCCGGGGCCTGTCATGAGGAGATGCAGGGGATCCTCCAGACAAAGTGTAACACTAATCCCCGCACAGCGGCTGGATGCCTTACCCCCTGTCCCCCTACAACTTTTTGTTACAAACAAGTGAAGAGGGCGCCACTCGACTTGGTGTTGATGTTTGCAGCAAGGTTCTGACAGCAGTGCACCCCGGGAAGGGTAGTCAGATCCAATGACTCAGAGTGCTGCCAGTAGAGGGCAGGAGGGGCACGGTGGGGGAGGAGCAGGGGCCAGGGTAGGGCCGACAGATAGGCCCAGCAAGGGTCTCTCGCTGACAGGCGTATCCCTACCATCCTCCGAGCAGGCCAAAGGTGTGGTAGCGATACGCCAAGGGTTTATTATTATCCATAACACAGTTTGGGCAATGTTACAAAGTAAACGTCGGGGTACATGAGTGGCTGTCCCACACAAGCCAAGTGTATCAGTGTGATTTACCTTCCATATATCTGTGTTGCTAATCACATCAACAGTGCACCTCTCGGTAAAACATAAAGTACAACTTACTGTACCCTGCTGCTACCTCTGAAATGACTCATAGACCAGCCACTTTGATTTATTTGGGCATAGGCTTGTATACTGTCTTTTAGAAAGTACTTCTATGGCTTCATAATGAAATATAAACTACTTGGATGTCTTTATATAATAATTATTACTTTTACCCAGCAGCATTTAATAACCACTCAACTGTTAAAACCTAAGGAAACCACCGCAGGTTGTACAGCTGTATTCAGTGCCCCCGGTGTGCTCCAAGCACGCCCACATTCCTGTATTCCTGATTCATGCACCCAGATATTATAAAGAATGAATTCCTACAGCGAGCTGCTCCCTGCTGAGATGGGGACCTTCTGGCAGAAGGGGAGCATCCCTGAGCAGCTGACGTCTGAACGGGTGGGCTTATCATTGGTCACAGGGGTGAGCAGGGGCCCACCAACCCCCCACAGCCAAAACACCATCCGTCTTGGTGATTAACTGCCGACTGCTTCCCCTACTGAGCGGGCTGTAGATTGAATTTCTGCACCCCGCACTTTTATACTCATCTTATCTGCCATAAGGGCCCCGGGTCTCATCGCTGATGCTCACCATCATGTCACATCATGTTATGGCGTGTAATATCAGCATGTTAATAACGACGACAAGGTAGTCGGCCTTATCACGTCTGCGACTCCATGCCTGCTCCTGCCGACATCCTGTATTATCTGGGAACATATCTGGCAAATGGTATATTGACGATTGAAATAGCCGAGCATCAAAGAGCCTCTCATGTCCTTATAAAAAGCTTTTGACAAGGCTTTGTAGCAGTGCCCAAAGTTCAACCCGCATGCAGCTTATATTATCGGTATCTCGGCAATGAATTTGACAAGGGGAACAGTTATGTGGTCCTTTCAGCCATGCAACTATGTCATTTTGACACCATTGGGTCTGTACATTTCCTTATTTTATCTAACAGATAGAACACCCAGTTCCAATTTCTCATGGCATGGCAGCATAATCATGCAAACATGGAATACCCAAATATTTTTTTTAATTTAGATTCCAATATACGGCTGAGAGGTTAGCCATGCATTACAGTACATACTCCCCCTTTCAGATGTCTTTATGAAAGGGAGGCTTTCTATCCGATTCCTTTTCGCTTACTACAGCTGGTTCTTTCAAAAGCAGATTTCCTTTTTGAGACGAGCCAGATGCGACAAGGAGGCTGAGAAAAACAAGTGTCCTGATTCAATTTGAATCGTATATTTCTTTTTCTTGTGTTGGCGTCTGTGTAATTGTAGAATGGCGTGCTCATTCCACCTGGGAGCTGCTCTACTGGCTGCCTACAATGGCTGGGCAGTGCTCTGCTGGTAATGTGAGGCTTGTACTAAGGCCATGGTTCTATACTATATATAGCCATATTGCACGTAAAGCTTTTGGTACATGGTGTGGTTTTACGTTCAGTGAGCTAATAGTCCATGTATGTTATCATCATATATTATACAAAGTACATACATACACACGTATATACATGTGTACATACATATTACATGTATATA
Source organism: Harmothoe impar (assembly GCA_947462335.1). Classification (NCBI taxonomy): domain Eukaryota; kingdom Metazoa; phylum Annelida; class Polychaeta; order Phyllodocida; family Polynoidae; genus Harmothoe; species Harmothoe impar. The sequence goes on from OX381705.1 coordinate 50,234,275, forward strand.
CGATTCTCAGCCATGGGCCACCTATGCCCATAGTTTCGGGAATCTGCGGGCCCATACTAGTTGTAAACATATTTCTTCAAGTGAAGATCATAATTATGCCATTCTAGTTATGTGTTATATCAAGCCCTAACCATGAAGGTCATAAAGAGCCAGTTCCCCAATGATTGTCTCCTTCAGAGAACATGACTTTCCGAATAGATATATTCTCGTAGAATTCTCTTCACTTATGCCATTGGATCACTCGGGCCCATAGGAATGTTATTCCTAAAAGAGCTGCGGGCCCGCACTCAAAACTACGGGTCATTAGCCCCCTTAAGCGTTAGTGTCTCCCCTCTTCTAACATAAACACATAATGCACAGGTAGGCCTACACATAAAACATTACGGAAAGGGACCACGCACGACTGCATTTCTGTGCTGAGACATGACCCCCGGGTAGGGAGACGATATCTTTTTGTCATATACTAATTGAAATAGTTCAGTGAAAATGGGTATTTGGTGGTATGCCTTACAGGGGGGACTAGCCTGAATTATTACAGAAAATAACCCGTTTGCTGCGAGTCCTCATAATAGATTATAATGGCCACATAAATCAAAGTTAGCAGAACTCATATTTTATTATTTCGGTAGTATATTTCTCCACATTTACATCTTTATAATTTTATACTACATATATAGTGATATCAATGCAAATGTGTTTCCATATCGATGGATGCAATGTCGTCTCAAGGTCTGCGATATACTGCAGGGGATGAAACGTGACCTTTAAGAAACGGATGTAACTCGCCGGCATTGCATGGGTTTATCATGACTCACTCAGGAATGAATCAACCCCGTATAGGTTTGGCATGATGCATGAATGCAGCCCTGGCGAGTCACTCGGGCTGCATGATGCATTCATGCAGGGCTGCATGAATGCATCATGACATTAGATTTTGCTCGTTGAAAGGGTTAAGAGCAATAAGGAACATCAGCTCCAGGTACTTTAGTATCATTTAGAGGCAGTAGTTCAGGCATTGGTGGCGTGGAGGTAGAAGGGGGGAATGGAATGAATTAGTCGATAGATGCAGGGTGTATGCCGTGCAGACACCACTCCCGACACCACCCGGGAGACACCATTCTGTCATAAGGCACACGCCCATAACGGTAGTAGTAATCTGGGAATGTTTACAAGTTTAACTATTTAGTACATCTTTCAAGACTATTTTGTCATACACAAATGTACATTATGGTTGGGTTGTCACGCAGTCCAAAGATCCCACCAACCTCCAACCCCTGGCTGGTGGCATCATTTGTAAACTTTCCCTCATGTTTTAACTAGAACAGAGTCACCTTACTGCTCCATACATACATGCACATGGATTTAGCCCGAGATGTGATCTACATTGATATGCCAATTCAGAACTGGAACAACATAGACATTCCCACACATGGGTTCTGTATCTAGCAATAGATGCTTCATAATTCAACCTTTACAACACTGTTACCCTGAACGAGGTCAACTTCAATAATTGTCTTGCTCTAAAAAAAACCATTATCACCGTCCTATCAGTCTCACCAGTCAGATAGCAAAGACCATAAGGTGGCTCTAGATAGGTTTGCTACGCGTGGCTCTAGCTTGGCCCCCACACAGCCTCCAGTACGACCATTACGGAGACGACCACTTAAAACTGCAATTTGCCCCTACAGCGCCCGATCAATATAACGCCAAATTTGTGGCCACCTTCACACCTCCCGCACACTAAGGCCTCTTTCCATCCTGCCCCGCCCCCCATGATCTCTGTGCAGGGGATGGGGGTGGTGGTAGGTGCACATGGGCCACGAGGTGTAACTGTAAGGAGTTGAGTGCGGATATAACAGCCTCAACCTTGCACCGGAGAATCGTAGGATTATACCATTTTAGGAATATAGAACACACGTTTAGATTACGTGTTCAACTGATATCACGTTTTCAGTGATATACATGGGCGTTGTTGTTAGTGTTATCTAGACTGTCATACGTCTATTTATGGCATCTATAAATGAGCATTAAATAGCTAAATTACTACAAATCCCTACTGATCACCCCACTTATTCTGTCCGATTACCAAACCATATAAAACCGAGGAACAATACATAGGGCTATATATAATTATATGGGCTAGCAGCCAACAGATGCCAATACGGAATCAGGGCTTTTAGGGTAATTCAAGCTTTTATATATTCCGCCTCCGCAGTGTATATCTAATAGCCTTTCCTTGGCAGCCCCCTGATAGCGTCCTACTCCCACTGGCCTGGCCTCATCTAACTTCTATAGTCCTGGATCCAATTCTCAAAAGGGCTCTAGAAACATGACCTTTTTTAAAACCCTGTCCACAGTACGTTTCTTGATTGATTCATATTCCTAACATATGGAACTTGATTTTTCAGAACATTAACCCAAAATTAAAGTGTCCCAACATTATGCAAATTGAGGTCAAAGGTCAAATTCCATGTCAAATATAGAGATCGAGAAATAATACCTTTGCCTGATTTTCTCAGAGGCTCTTTCAGATGGGGACACGCCACATTATACAATGATAACCATGTATCAGTTCATCACTTTGCCAGCTGGACAGTATTCCTGCTCATACTTAAGGTCGTATTTGTCAAGGTCAAAGTCCAAATTTACAGGAAAATAAGCATTATGCCTCCTGTTGTTTGTCCCAATTTCACCAATATACATGTTATGACCAAGCTATTTGTTTTCTGTGTAGACCCCATCAATGTGCCCAAGATGTGCCCTTTTGAAAGTTCTAACCAACAGGTTTCCATAGCAACAGGAGCCGATGTAATTTGACCTAAGGATGAGTCTGTTTATGCTTTACATACATTCTTATTTATTTCTGATTACTGCCTGTCAGTAACCAAGTCAAACTATGAGATAATATTAATGCATATTGTGGGCATACATGACATATTAGTGGATGACCTTGGTGAAGGTCAAAATGGCTTGAAACAAGGTCAAAGAGCTGAATCTCATGCAATTTCAAAAGAAGTAAGGGGGAAATCTATTGTATGATGTATGCCCACAATATACATTAATATTATCCCATAGTTTGACTTGGTTACTGACAGGCAGTAGTGAGAAATAAATAAGAATGTATGTATAGCATAAATAGACTCATCCTTATAGTCCTGTGGTGGAACAAGGATTTGGGGCCTGACCCGGAATTCTCCGATATAGTTTTTTTCTCTGCTGATTCTTCATCTTGGGGGTCTGGGTAGCCGTTTCCTGCGTGATGTATTTGTGACGGCTTTAGGGAAATTGAGATATTCAAGATGGCTGCCACAATTCAATAAAACTCTTGAAAATTGCATATCTAAACTTCTAATTTACTTAGAGACACAAATAAAAGGTCTGAAAGTACATTTCTGTGGTCAGAGAATCCAATCACATCATCTAAAATCATGTATATGGCAGCCATTTTGCATTTTATCCAAGATGGCTGCCGGAATTCAATAAAAATCATAAAAAGTGCATATCTCTGCTTCTAATCAACTTAGAGATACAAATGAAAGGTCTAAAAGTATGTTTCTGTGGTCAGGGAATCCAATTATGCCATCTAGAATCATGTAGATGGCAGCCATTTTGAAATATATTCAAGATGGCTGCCGAAATTCAATAAAGAATCTTGAAAGGTACATATCTCTGCTTAGAATCAACTTAGAGACACAAATAAAAGCTCTGAACGCATATTTCAGTGGTTAGGGAACCCAATCATGCCATTTAAAATTTTGAATTATTGATGATATAACCCAAAAACTGGTCAAAGGTCTACACAAATCGAGTAAATGTAAGATCTGAATAAACATAAGACATTTATAGTGAGATTATATGTCATGGCGACAGATTAAGGGATGGAATATGAACTAACTAATGAATCAGAGATAGCTGTTGGATGGTACACAATCTGCAACAGGTAATTCCCAAAACATAATACACTGGCCCATTACAGCCCTCATCCACAATAGATCCTCCAATAGCAAAAGTGCATTACAGAGGACGTTCAGAGGGCTTTAAAGCATACAAGAAAGTTGTATGTGAGCAAGACCTGGACTCTCAGTTTTTTAAAGATTTAAACCAGTCCATGGCTACAATACTGGTATTTTCAGACCAATGTGATATCCCTTCCATTAATGGACAAATCACCTGCAGACTGAAATACCACAATGAGACCCATGATGAAGGCCAAACAACTTATTAAATCAACAGGCCAATTCTATATAATATTCACTGCAGATCAACAGCTGTATCATATAGCTGTCCATGTATTCTGGGATAAGCAGGCCATGTTAAGCAATCTTTGCTTCTAAAGGTGGAAGGCATGTCTTCATGAGTATGATATAGACAAGCTGATCACAGACAGAGCATTTTGAATGAGCCATTGTACCAGGCATCACAGTAGGACAGCCAAGCTCTGGTAAGGTGCCTGATTGAACCCATTTTCATAGTTATGAGATATGTAAGAGCTGAGCAAGAGTCTGACTGACTAATGTATCAAGCATGTGTCAAGGATATGATACCTTTGTTCTTTGCCACCAACTACTATAGCCATCCGAGACATGCATCATCATATATGAGATCCATGAATGATTTGCCTGATGATTTGTGTGAAGCATCCACGAAAGGCCAACAAGTGACATGGTTATGGAGTCAACCATCATGAGGTAGAAACATTCCCCAGGGGGAATTAATGGAACTACCTTGGATCTGGAAACCCTTAAAACCAGAACATTCTCTCATGTAAAGAGGTTATCAAGGGCTTTAGCATAGATGTATTGGAGAAAAAAGGAGAAGCACCTCATGAAATCCAACATAAAGAAGATATGAAATCAATAATCAAGACAGATGCAAGCAACAGAAAAGTATTGGGGGACAAACGAGAGAGACAGATTGACCCTCTACAGAGCAAAGAATTTCCCAATGGTGTTCTGGACATTGTCACAGGAAAGGTGGTGGTCAATCCATCCATGAATGTGGACCATTCTGTTAGGCTGTGCAAAGAGCAAAATGGAGGAATTTGAAAACTGAAGGATTCCATGACAGAATCAGTAATATCAAGGTTGCTGACACAATAGTGTATGCCATTGAAATGATCCATGTGAGGGCTGTGAGTCTTCACTGTAATTTATGGGATTATGACACAAAGAATTTAATGGCTCATGAGTTGATACCACAGTCCACTCTAGACAATGCCTGATGATCTGGGAAATATGACGGAGGCAAAATCTTATACAGTTCTCAAGAATACACTCAGAGTCAAGATGTCAGATAGGCATTACAGTGCAAATGCTGCATGTCTTGATGGCTGTGTTGCACTTTAAGCCACATACCACAAGTCAATATGGAAACATGCCAATCAGATTCATATTCTTCAACTAGATCCTGTGCAGTATGGCTTGGTTAGGGATGACTCCTCGAACTTATTGATTTTTGATCTCTCTATGTATACATTTCTTGTTTGACTACAGCAGATGTTTACCACATCCTCAAGTGTGGCTTTCTATTTAGATAAATGAGTATGTTTAGTGCAAAACAAAAATAATAACTCTCTGATCTCCAAAACAGTTGCTGAAATTGTTTCTCTTTCCCAAACTAATCAGATACACCTGTGATAGCTCACTACTTTGCAAATCTCAGAGATACAGTTGCCACAATACACAATATCTTATACAATTTTACCAGAGAACAGCTACAAGGACATACTAGTTATGGGGATGGAGAAGGAGGAGTGTCTTTTTAACTCACAAGAAAACGGCAGATTGAGGCCCAAGACTCAAAACTATTAACATATAGGGTTATATTGAGGTTAATATGAGAATTGGTAATTGTGATACATGTTTACAAATGACTGATTTGCAATCTGTATGGAATTTCCGTTCATATGGTACCTTAATAACAGGTCATATCTATTGAAAAGATTTGTTGAGGGTGCTCAGGATAATAGTATTAGCCGCACCCCGACTTTTGGCTGATCCTATAAGCCGCAGAGCCCTTCTGAATCACCCCTGGGAAAAACTCGCGTATTAGCCGCACCCCAAACTTTGGTCTAGTGGACCTTTTAATAGTGCCATATTAACTAATAATGACCCTGAGCACCGGTCTTTCTCTGACGGGGAGGGGGCGTGGGTGGTAGTGTGTGGCTTGGGGGTGGGGGGTCGCGGTGGTCAATGCCTCCATTAGTAGTGACAGCTTTCTTACCCCCCTCCCCCCCCCCGACGACCTAAAGTACATGTAGTACAGCTTTGTGGCGGTCCCCTATCAAAGGTGCGAAAATAAAGCATTGACACTGCACACTCAGCTTTGTCAGCGGTTTTACCCCCCCCCATCCCCTTGCACCCTCAGCAGTTCCTGCAGCTCCTAGGGTCATGTCAAGGTTATGCTATAGTGATTTTGGAAATCATACTTTGGGAAAACTCGCGTATAAGCCGCACCCCGACTTTGGGCCGATCCTATAAACCGCATTAGCGATCTGACTCGCGTACTAGCCGCAGCTTGTACGCCAGGTTTTACAGTATGTCCTTATATTTTGGTTCCAGATCAAATTACATCTCATCATTAATAAATGAAGATTTTCACTGTGATAACTTTGTTTCACAGTATGCCTCATATAGACAATGTGGCACACATGGTGCAAACTGATGAATAATTCAAAATGGCTGCCATAAACATGATTTTAAATGGCATGATTGGATTCTCTGACCACAGAAGTATACTTTCAGAGCTTTTATTTGTGTCTCTAAGTTGATTCTAAGCAGAGATATGCACCGTTCAAGATTCTTTATTGAATTTCGGCAGCCATCTACATGATTCTAGATGGCATAATTGGATTCCCTGATCACAGAAACATACTTTTAGACCTTTCATTTGTATCTCTAAGTTGATTAGAAGCAGAGATATGCACTTTTAATGATTTTTATTGAATTCCGGCAGCCATCTTGGATAAAATGCAAAATGGCTGCCATATACATTATTTTAGATGGCATGATCGGAGACTCTGACCACAGAAATGTACTTTTAGACCTTTGATTTGTGTCTCTAAGTAGATTAGAAGTTGAGATATGCACATTTCAACCTTTTTATTGAATTGTGGCAGCCATCTTGAATATCTCAATTTCCCCAAAGCCGTCATGAATACATCACATAGGAAATGGTCACCCAGACCCCCTAGATGAAGAATCAGCAGAGAAAAAAACTATATCGGAGAATTCCGGGTCAGGCCCGAAATCCTTGTTCCACCACTGGACTATTAGGTCAAATTACAATGGCTCCTGTTGCTATGGAAACCTGTTGGTTAGAACTTTCAAAAGGGCACATCTTGGGCACATTGATGGGGTCTACACAGAAAACAAATAGCTTGGTCATAACATGTATATTGGTGAAATTGGGACAAACAACAGGAGTCATAATGCTTATTTTCCTGTAAATTTGGACTTTGACCTTGACAAATATGACCTTAAATATGAGCAGGAATACTGTCCAGCTGGCAAGGTGATGAACTGATACATGGTTATCACTGTATCTTGTGGCGTGTCCCTATCTGAAACGGCCTCTGAGAAAATTAGGCAAAGAAATTATTTCTCGATCTCTATATTTGACATGGAATTTGACCTTTGACCTCAATTTGCATAATGTTGGGACACTTTAATTTTGGGTTAATGTTCTGAAAAATCAAGTTCCATATGTTAGGAATATGAATCAATCAAAAAACGTACTGTGGACAGGGTTTTATAAAAACTCATTCAGATTTGGCCTTAGATCTAGGACTACTAAGGATTCACCCACCTGAGTGTAATGCAGGTGTTATCACCAGGGCTCTTCCCAGATACACAGGAATCAGAATTGTCAACTCCCATTAGAGGTTGCAGCGCTGCATCTCTGGGTGGTCCTACAGCCCTCTGCAGGCTATAGCAGCTCAGTCACAGACCTGACTCTAATTACTTCTTGGATAAATGCTGCCTTCAGATGATAATGCTGCTGGGGTGTTCATTCAAAACAACATACCTAGTCCTAGGGCCTTTGTTTAAAGGCAATTAATTGAATCATACATGCTAGTCTGGATGGAGAGGCGAACAATATTAAGATTTAGAATCAGTTGTTTTTTGACTGAGCTATTCCATTAGCAACACGGTTTATTCATTAATACTGGAGAATTACCATAAATCATGTCTAGAGGAGTACATGCATATACATTATGTTGATATCGGGGGTATGAATGCGTAAGGTTTTCCTCGCACCACCAACTACCTTCCTTTAGCTAAAGGATAGTTTAACTACTTCTAGCTATTATCGGCCTCCAAATTCCACTGTGTCATCAAAACCCAATCTGGTCCTGCCTGAGGGTGTTTAGGCAAATCCAACTCACAACTCCACCCTCCTTACTTGACGCCCCCATGCGTTGTATTGGCCATTTTAGAATAACTCACACCAAACCTATCATTACAGCAACTTTGACGCACCTTCATTCACACTCTAAGTATTCCGACCCCCTTATATGTATGACTGTATATTATAGAGATGGTCTCTCTAACATCTTGCTGTCATCCAAACTATAACTTCAAGGAATTTAATAACAAAAGACTTTCTAATGTGAATATGGCAGAGAACACTTCCATTTTGCAATTAGAAAGGAGCATCTGGGCATTCCCTCTCACAGTCGGCTTTGTTGTGTATTTCTGTACAGCTTTAAAATAAAAATAAAAACACCACTATAGCCGCTCAACAAATAAGCATGTTCTCAACCATCAATTCAGAGCATTGAGATAGAAAACGTTAGTCTATCCATATAGGGCTTAGGAACTGTGACGAACCAAAAGAGCCACGGCTGTATACACTGTAAAAACAGTGTTTAGGCTGTAAATGCGCATGTTTAGTGGCTAAACACTTTTCTAAACACTATCTTGTCCCACATTTTTAAACACTTTTTTCCATCTAAACATGTTTAATTTCTAAACATGTTTAGATAAAACATGTTTAGTGTGCAAAGTGTTTAGATCTAGCAGGTGTTTACATGTATAGAGTTTAGACCAAGGAAGGGTTTAGATATATAGTGTGTAGAACTGTAGAGTGTTTACATGTGTAGTGTTTAGAATTATTAGGCATTTAGATGAATAGCATTTAGATATAGTAGGTGTTTAGTTAAATAGTGTTTAGGTGAAGCTGATGTGTATTATAGTGATTGTAATGTGCATATTAGGATATACATTGTATTATCAGTCCAATTTATCATCTTATATTCATCTTATATTCAGATAGCCTGGAAATAGTAGTATTTTATAACACTTTCATCACATATGTTACATAGCATCCATACTAAGTAACTGGGAAATGTGTACAACAGAATGATAGAGGGAACATTGCTATATATTTTCTTATGTCCCATAGAACAGGTGTCCCCAGTGGTTATAGCTTTTCTGCACATTATTTCTATCAGTCTAAACCCCAAATCATAGACCTCCTTTTTGCATAATAATGGCCATAAGTTCCCATATTTGAATCACTCAAATGATATGATTCTTTGTTTGTTTATTCAAGGATCAGCTTAGAGATGGGTGGGGAAAGACCATCCATCTACTTAGCTGCCACCTGGTGGGATAAAATTGTGTTTAATATCTAAACACTTAAACAAATTTAGGTCTAGTGTTTAGATGTTTAGATTAAATGTGTTTAAGTCTAAACTGATAAAGTATTTACCATGGTTACAATGTATATGTTAAGTGTTTAAACAAGTATACCAATTATGACAAACAGACACAGCCATGATCCAGTTTTAGGCAAATTACTATATTTCCTTATTTATAAACTGTGCCCCAAATATAGGCAGGGGATCACACTCCATTAATTACCACTTTTCTGGTTCTGACTTTGCTTGTAATTGGAGTACTCATTTCTGCAGATTTTCTGAACTTTAGACATACACTTTGGAAAAGGCCAAGCTTATGTTTGGACTATAAGTATTAGAATTGCATTTCAATAGGTTATAAAAAGCTGCGAAGATAATCGGAATAATGATAGCAAAATGATTGGCATACTAGAGAAAAAATGTTCCACACACTATTAGGTATCTAAACACCTCACTGTTTAAATGGTGAACAGGCGGTAAACATAATGTTTAAAGGCTAAACACAAAGAAAATGTATGTTTAGATAGTAAACACCCATCTACATAAGTGTTTACTTTCTAAATGTCTAAACACATGTATGTCTTCGGTGTTTAGGCATTTAGAAATTATGTGTTTAACATACATAAAGTCTGTTTAGATGTCTTAAGTGCGTACAGATTAAACATGTTTAGCTTTTTAGGTGTTTAAAGTTAAACACTGTTTTTACAGTGTAGTCTGCCTTGGGACTCTACTGTATACTGACGGAATATGTGATTCTTAAGATGGATGAAGGCACGATGAGCTGGCGGGAGTAGGAGCTACTCTGAGCTGAACATTGAGATGCACTCAAATAAAATTACCTGCAGCCAGGAAAAGGTCCTTCATCACCCATATAATCCCCTCTCGTCTAAAAGCTGAAATCGCTAGCATAACATCATTCTGTCTGTTACTATCCTGAGCTTCAAGTAGGAAGAAATCTTATTTGAATGTTAATGGCTCTTCCTCGTACCATTTCTATATAATACGACAGAAAGACGTATAGCCGGCTTCCCACCTTCTTCTTGACACATATTGCTCAAACGTGTCTCCTCTCACACGGGCTGAAATTTATTCACCCTATATTGATTTTCAGCTTATTTCCACTTCTCCTCTTTAAAGGTATAATATATATATATATATATATATATATATATATATATATATATATATATATATATATATATATACACAGGCGAGCCAGCTGTGTACCACGTAATACATTGCTTCCTATAGACATTGTCGCACCGATCTATGCATCCTATACAGGCCGGTCCACATACTATAAGGCTTAGCCTATAGAATACCAAACCTACCCCCTTTCTCATCCATTTTTTCACACCCACTGTACTGTATATGCAGCCTGGAGAAGGTCACATCCCTACCATCAACACCACGTAGCTGCTCTCTCTGTATGGATAGAGTGGCTCAGATCTACTTGCTTTGGAACTGCTCACTGGCCATAAATCCTGGTGACCGCTCTCACACCTAAAAGCAAACCTTTGACCCCTTTCTTCTGTCACGCCCACCACCAGACTGACCCTTCCCTCCCCCTCCAACTATTCCATACACCTGTCCCCTAACAGGCCCCCCACCTTTAGCAACCGTCGGCACCAGCATCCTGCCAATACTCCACTTTTCCGGCCAAAAACACCCATCTTCAGATGACCATTAACAGGTGACGGCTTTCATGCATTCCTCAAATATTTATACCTTGGACGGGTCGTCGCCCCGACCGGTCGCCTTGGCTGGGCATCTTCCACCCCGTGAACATTAGTCATGGTCCACTGGGCGGCAACCGGTAGCAGGCCAGCTATGGGAGGCCGATAGATGATGCTCCTGTCTATAGAAACTAGATGCAGCCACACCAGCCAGTATTTTCTATTCTTTGGTAGCATGTATAAGGACTTGATAGAATTGACTCGAATTCATGACATCCCCGGGTATTCTATGGCGGATAGTACGGGTGAATAGATGTATTTCGAGTGTCGTTGTGGAATATTGATATTCACACAATGCGAAATAATCATCAGTCATGGGCGGGGTATATGAGCAGGCGATGTTCAAAGCCTGTAAATGTAATTCGTATGAATGCATATGGTATCTTGTACTGATGTATTAGCATATTACATCTACTTTTTTTCTTCTATCACCTGTCTCTCTGCCTCTTCCCTACCCAATTCAAGGATTAGACTCTCAAATCCCATATACACACTACATTATGGCTTGCCAAAGTAAACATAACGCCTTTGCCTGCCAAATATGCTACAGTGGTTTTCATGCACCATTGGTTGGGATGAAAAGGTGCCTACAAAGACTGTGTGGTATTGGACACCTGCTGTGTCATGATGAATAGATAATGAATTAGATACCACAACAATTACTACCAGGCCAAAAGCTGAATACTCCTAATCGCCCTCTGTCTGCCTGGCCGCCCACATAGTTTGACCTTGAACTGCAAACTATTCATTTTGAAAACTAGAGACCTCAACAGCTGCTTTATCTCTAGATGCAGAACGTCTTATCTCTCATGGGACTGTCTAGACTGCAATGCAAAAAGGACTCTTGGTTTGTCTAATAGATTTAGTCTATAACCAACAGACTATCAATAGTCAACCTTTCACCGTTCAATTGTGATTCGGTCTGTGATAAGGGAACGTTCACAAATGACGTCACATATTTGGCCCCTATACCCCCTCTTACTATTTTGGGCAAGTTTTATATCGTCGCTAAATTCAAAGACCCCCACCCCCTAGCTAGCGACGTGAATGTTCACTAAAATGGGACAATCATTAATGTGGATAATACGATATACTTAGTAACTATTTATCGATACTCCGATGGGGAGGGCGAATAAGCAGAGAAAGACATGTTCACTAATGGCAAATCTATAAGCACCCCCGACCAAAAAGAAAAGACAGAGTAAAAGAGAAGTGTCGTTGTTTCGGACATGATAAGAGACAGTGGAGAACAAAAGTATGCAGAACCACGCAATCAAAGGACATCAATCGTCGAAGTGGCTTGTTTAGATAATCATTCAAGTATCCACCATATTGTATACGTTGGATTGTCACACATAAATAAACCAATGCCTATGCGAAATCCTCTGATGTTTGAGACCATTTTCTGTCTCCAAGCACGCAATACAAAATGCTAACAAGGACTCGATGACAATAACGTTCAGAAAAACAAGCCCCCAAAATCGAAATGGAATGGATATCAGATATGTCGGTATGTATATAGTTTTACAACAACAAAAAAGGTAAGATAAGCATGCTTGGCATTTCCAACGATGCAATTACACACACGCTACGTAAACCACTAACACGACCCCACCCCCTGTATAAGTCCCCATCCTGTAACGTCTCCAGTGTGTGTAGCCTGAGGCTATCGGCGCTGACATGTACACAGAGGGCCTCCACCCCCTGCCAGGCGACACCAGCCCCACTCCAGTAGGCGACATGGGAATGCATTGTCAGAGTGGTGGCTTGAACATGTGAGTCGGCACCCTCATGACTGGCCGCCTGCTGATCGTTTGAAAACGGATCCTCAGCCACAGGAGGAGGCTCGATAAGGCATCACGCCGTGGGGAGGGCCATGGGCGAGCACCCTCCTGTCCAATTAACACAGATCCTCAGATGAGTCAGGCGGGGAAGGGGAACTGGAGAAGCAGGAGGATCCTGGAGGAGATATAACTGATGGCCAAGAAGAGCTGCTCAGGCCTGGCCGTTTGGACAGCTTGAGCAGATTAGAAGCCACTGGCTCAACCAAAATATGCAAATCCCCCCAAGACCTGGCAGTAGGGGTAATTAGCTAGCGTAGGGGCAGAGTATGGCTATCAAGGGTCAGAGGTCCACGTCCAAGTAGTGGAGTTCTACCTGCCCGGGGTCAGTAATGCAGATGAAAGAGGGTTGAGGTTGCTTCCCAAGGCACTGGAGGAAATGTTATTATTGGATGGAGGTAGATTAGATTGAAGAAGTATCGCTACATTGGTATCCCTCTGCCAGAAGCCATCTAACCTGAGACGCGGCCAGTCGTGGTTATCAACAATATGCAGTAGTATCAGATAACGGCCATTGCAGATAAGACAGCCACAGGCAACCTTCAAGTATGGCTTTCCAGTACTAGTCCTTTGGCTGCAGCAATCTCCAAATGGCTGCGGTTGAGGCGGTCTGTCCATGAGTCCTGTACCTTCTATGTCAATGTCAAAATCCCAAGCATAACGCTTTCCACGTCGGCTTGGCCTCAAGCCGTTGGTCGTGGGATGCAGGCAGCTGGCCTCCCAGTCTGGCCTCCTCCTCCTCTCCCATCCCCTTTACACAGAGTACACATGGCTGCGTTCTGAATCTCCCAGAGAGACTGTGAAGTGCCTCAGATGCAAGACAAGGAATTCCCCCACATTATTATAACAGATGATTAGACCCCCTTCTAATTTCAAGTCTGTCCTTACGTCTGACCTGTTTTTGAGTTCACTGGTGGCTAGCGTGCCATTGAGCATCAACGAAAAGACAATTTAGTTTAGATGACCAAAGCAAATACATTTCATCGTGTATTATATCGATTACCTCAATCATGTTTCCTTATTCCCATACCCAGACGTACGTTCAATATTTTGGCCAATGTAAATAATTATAAGTTAATGACGTAATGAACTATATATCATATAACAATAGTGGGAGTGTGCAGTCGGTGTTCTCGGGGTGTTCTACTTCTCGAACTCTAGTCTAAGGGCAGCTTTCTCTAATTTATCTTATTATTGAGGCCTCCATACAGTACGCTCATAATGAGATTTTCTTTATTGTGTCCTTTTTTCTTTCTGGACAGCGAGGTGAAACAGCTGCCTAGGGGGAAACAAGGAGGAATGCCAAGTAAATCAGTTTGGAAATGTGCCGTGACTAGTTAATCCCAGCTTGACGGGTGGCGGGGGAGGTGGCTGGGTCCCCTCCGGACAGGATCAACTCCGTCAAGCCCCAGCCTCCCCTGGTCGCACTAGCCAACAGTCTCACGGTGTGAGCCCACGGGAAGGCCGGCTTTACAATCAGCCCCACCGTCCTGTAACACTGCTGCTTGATTAAACCAACCGTTAACTCGATTGCTGCCACATAAGGTTGCCCCTGCAACGACTCACAATATGTCGCTCGAGTGTGAAGGTCTTTTTGACAAGCATGCTGGGCGCCGGCGCGCCAGGTAATACCTGGACCCTCCAGGGCCGTCAAAGGAGGCGGACTGGTAGATTGGTCTACTGCGGGGAACACGGCACATATTGCACGAGTCTACGTTGGATGTATGTTGGGGAAGAGGGAGGGAGGTGGTTAGGGTGGTTGGGCTAGTTTGGGGGCAGCAGCTGGTGCCGTTATCCACGCGGAG
This sequence comes from Harmothoe impar, assembly GCA_947462335.1. NCBI lineage: Eukaryota > Metazoa > Annelida > Polychaeta > Phyllodocida > Polynoidae > Harmothoe > Harmothoe impar. Next base: position 50,249,300 of record OX381705.1, read on the forward strand.
GACGTGCTGGGGTGGTGGCCTATCGACAGGGAATATTGCCTCCCTGCCGAGACATCAGAGCCTATTCCCAGGCTAAAATTAGCTAATATCAGCGGCCCGGCAGCGCCATAGGGTGCCTGCCCGGGATGAGGTAGGGGAGAGTGATACTGGTGGCAGGTGGGAAAGGTGTAAGGTGCACGGCTCCAGGGCTGAGACATGTATAAGGCAGGATGGCACAGCAGGCCTTCCTGCAGGTCAGTGCAGGGCCTCCAGGGTGTGAGGCCATAGGTAGGTACATCTCACACCGAGCCCTGTGTGTCCTTGACCCACCTGCTAAGACTCTCACCGTGTTAGGGGGACACCTGTTCCACCTGCTCCGCCTGTATGCATGCTATCTCTTAGTGCTGTATAGAGCGTGGACCTTCTTGTTTCTGGTGGCTGTTATGGGGTGTCAGAGAAGATACATAACACTGTACTATATACATAAGACTGTAAAATACATATCATACATATAGGAGAGAGATATGATAGAAACACTGTTGTATCCCTAAGGGGTAGCAGAGAAAGGCTTTGAGTTTGGGTTCAAGCAGTTCTCACGCATTCACACAGATTATTTCCACACGCGTTGAACCCTAACCTCGCTGCATGCGTTACCATATGCTGTAAGCAGCATTGCCTCCTCCTGTGTCCCTCAGCCTGCTTACTATACCACAACATTCCCACCCACCTCACCACCAGCCCCCTCGTTACTGTAACTTCTGGGGGCAACCCCAGGGCCCCCACCCCGTCACATGCTCCAGGAATGGGGGCCAGTCTCCTCTCTGATTGATTTCACAGAATACATGCATACGCTGCTTCCCCCGTTTCCATGGCAATTACGACAGCTCTTTCCTCCAGGGTGGTGGGGTGTGAGCACCTCCAGGGCACGCCCTGAAGTGACAGTCTCGCCGCACTAATCTGACCCTCTGACCTGGGAGTATCGATGCCAAACCTCCGTCCTAACTGCTTTACCTAGGCGCTATGTGGGCGCCACTGACCATGTTATATAAACTGTGGGCGGCCCCAGGCCATCCCATCAGCAGTTTATACAAGAAAAACTGACATATGAATAGATTTCTGCGAGAAAAATACTTAGATGTCGCATATATAGCGATAGTTGTTTCGTTTGATGTCCCCCGTGCTCTGTAGCAAAGGGAAAAGTGGGGATTTAGTACGTTATAATATTGTCTCAGATGTGAAAATTGGCGTTTCGTATGATTCGGGTGTATATATATAGTACACCATTTACGAGTATTTGAAGGCCACAGGCGATTCAGGAGTATAGTTCCTAAGATACCTTTATAGTACAATGTATACATGTACTAAGTTTGTGCTAGTTGAAGCTTACTCCATGGTACCTGGTGTAACGACCGAGTTGTGCCAAGCTCTCCTTTTTATTGTTACTGTTACTTTTATGCACCTCCTCAACACATCAGAATCATTTATATAAACACATTTTAATAATCAAAGTAGGACATTGACACTCAACCGAAGTGCAACGACAGGTCTCACGTGGTGAATAATGGGTCGAAATAGCCTTGGCATTCCAGATAACACAATCTAAGCTATGAATGCTGCCCTTGTCGCTTATACATAAACTCCTGGTTATGAGCGTAAATGCCGACACACATCGTTTACAGACTGCTAAGTTCTTTATAGAAGGAAACACTGTTGAGGACATTTCCCAGGCCTCATCTAATTCTGATACCAATATTGTGGCCGTGTAAAGTCCATGTAGCACAATGTACTCAACGTCCTTGTACCAAGTATACACTACCACACCTTGTTGACCTTATACCACCGACTCTCCTCCTGCAGCCTTCATTCTCACTAATCCACCTGATCATCGATCGCAAAGCTTTGCATTCTCAGCCCAAGATTGGGGCCTCACACCTATCTGACAAGAAGGCTATCCCTGAAGCCCCAAGTTCAAGCTATTTCCTTACTAAGTTTCCTAGCCCTTGTCACTGCTTTGCCCTCACTACATTATATAATCCGTTCCATCAGCATTGCTGTATGCACTGCTGCGGGATGATCCGATCCCATAACCATGCCTTCCATGACTTTATTATAGCTAGCACAAACACTCATCCTACCAGCCCAGCCCACAGTCACATTTTCTGCTTTGCCACTCAGCCCCCCTCCTCTCCACCTCACAGTCACGTCTATTCAGCAACCAGCCCCAATCAGCCTTTCAGCTGGCAACGTCCGATAAGAATTTGTGGGATTAGAGGGTTTGTGTTGGACTTCAAGTACTTTCAGTATTAGAAATGCACTTAGTGGGAAATACTAGATCTCTAGTTTTGTATGAATTTTAATATTTAATAGCAGACAATGGAATTCCACATTTTCGACTTCTACTCTGTTCCTTGGCTTTTGATCTTCACAGAGGCTATATGTGTATGACAACCAGTAGCAATGTATTTAAGGGTGTGGCAAGATATATTTGAATGGATGGGAATATGTTATCGTGCACTTCTAATTAGGTAAAATGGGGTATTATGTATAAGGCACAGAACTGTATGAGAATACCTGATAAGATGTATGGCCCAAAATAAGTCTAGTCTATAGGGAGTGTGGTTTAATACCTAAATACATACATGTGCATTCTAAATGTATTGATCATAACCAAAGTGGGAACACACTGATCCCTGATGACATAATGATGATGCATTCATCCTAGTGTGTCTCTTTGGGACAATGCCTATACTCTGCTTGATATGTGGCCTGCAGTTATGAACCATGTGCCATTTTTATAGACGCAAGGTGCCGCGACAATAATATCGTACTACATTGTATAATCATAGACTATGCATCTAGAATTCAGATGTAACACAGTCCTGCATGGAAATTGATTTTAGCTCCATTGAGTCGTGCTTGATTGTTGAGAAATGGGTAGCTCCCTGTACACTGGGCTGCAAGTTCAGTGCAACTCAACTGCCTGTAGTACAGCCATTCATAATTGCAAGAATCGCGAACGGTCTATGGATGCACAACAGAGAGTATTGTGTTCAGTGGAGATACATGCATGAAAATGCTTTTTCAATCAGCTCTTGTCATGGAATTAAACGATCTGCAGTTCTATGCAGTGGCTTCTGTGTAGTAAATTACATTTTGCGGATGCTGTACTAGGCATGTAAATTACCACGCAGGAGGAACTGGAGACACGATGCGTGCATACGTGTTTATCAATCAGTCTAACGTGACGATTAACCATTTCCACCCTGTAACGCAGGGTCTGTTCATAAACTGGATATTGTGTTACTAGAAAGTCATTGAAAAGTATTTCTGGCAGAAGGATGTGTATCATTGCACCATGCGTGCTTTAATATAATAATAATGGACTCTTTTTGTAGACGTTAAAAGAGCATTTAATACACAACCCTATTTAGCAAGGATTCACTTTTATTGGAATTTCCACAACTTTATAGATACTGGTCTTTGTGCATCGGGGTCAATCACTCGTTAAAGCTTGACATAGAAATGGAAGGGAAAGTGCCACTCGGACAGGAGGCCATAACTTAGCCTGGTATGGTCTTTTAACACAGTCATGAATCAGACAGACCCAAGCTGACAGTGTAAACCTACAGCAACACAAGTAGAGCCAAGACGAATGGCGTACACAGAGATTCCCAGCGACAACAGTCAGTATTTTGTCAACATGGCAGGTCGCCCAGGAAATTAACCTCCCTGTCGCCAGTGTTTGTGGATCTGTGTCAGGTCGAGCAGAGGGAAGGCGTTTGGGGAGGTGTAACTTTTTGGGTCAGTTTATTAGGTTCCTGTAATTACCCCAGTGTTTCCGGCTGTTTGTGTTGGGCAAATTGTGTACTATAGCTAGGGCAGCTAAAGGTGGATACATACATAAACATTTTCTGAGTAATATACCTGAAGCCTGTACGCACATGATGCTTTGTCACAATAGTAGAAAGTTTCATAGGCTATAAATAGACCTGTATTAGATTTTACTGTGTATTCCTTTAACTCTAATGTTCATGATACAATGCGTGTATAGATGAACATAGATATTTAAAAAAAACAAAGAATAACAGAATTACGCCATTTCATACCCGCCTCCCCGGGCCCGCCTCTCATCCAGCCCACTTCGGATGTCTGCAATTCTGAGATTGATCATAATGCACTCAAAGTGGGCAGGGGTACTGCTCCACAACAGACGAGTTACTCAACCCTGTACCTCCCGATCAATGGTGCTATCGCATATTAGAGAGTGTTCATCTTTTAACAACGGAGGAGGGGAGGTTTCGGGGGTAAACATTTGGACACCTGAGGGGGGGGGGTAAAATATTTTACGTACTTTCAGCAAAGTAAAAACAGCGCGTTATTCTAGACATAGATATGTCATTTCAAAATAAGCAATGGCAAACATATGCACAACGATTATCAGCACGTGACTCTATTAACCAATAAGGAAAACATGACCCGCAGCTACTTGTATATGAAGCCATATACATAAAGGATACGAGTATCACCATAACACCACAGTAATACAACTGACATCATTGGTGTGTGTATATGGGGGGGGGGGGGGGGGTTGCCAGCCAGTGACCGTCGGATATCCTGGTCATCCATTGGCAAACCTCGGCCAAACCCTAGGGTCCCTTGCCTACCAATCTCTTTAACGATTATATAGGCACGCCTGGTGCCTTCCTTGGTCCCATTAGAGCATCCTATGTATTGTACCATGAGTGGATGGATGGAGGATGCCACCCAGATCACGTGGCTGACAGATGCCTATATGCCCTGGAGAGCCAGCTATAGTATTGAATGGGGTGCGGAACCTAAGGACCCTGGTCACAAGGCAAGGAGACGTCAACCAGCCGCTGGGGGGGGTTCATAATTCAATACTCTGCCCACCGAGCATAACCAAGACAAAAGTATATATCTCCTGTGGTAAGGGGTAGGGTGGGAGGAAGCCCTATACCATGCCTATACCTCTGTAAGCCTGTGTGAGAGATGCCTTCTTTCCTATCAAAGTATTGATCATTATCTGGGAGGAGCCAACTCAGACGTTGTATGCTAGAAAGAAAAAGGAGTTATAAAAAATGGGAGTGAGAAAAGTGGATGTGCAGGGGGCACTATGATCGCCTGGAGCAAATGGTGCCACCATCGTGAAATCCTATTGGCTAGATCATCTCCACAGCTTCCGGGGGCCCCAGGCGTTTCTACGCGTGCGCGTGCCAGAACCACTTCCGCGTGGCGAAGCACCGACGGATCAGTCTGGTCCCCTGGCCATATGTCTTGGTGACAGCGACTGCCAGTTTGAGTATATGTGAGGATCAAAACTCTATGGCTATAATGTATGCAACGTACCTACTTCATTACGTCCACTAAGCATGGCTCACCCATTGTTGTCTTTCTGAAATGGCTCTATCAAGTTTCTTTATACAGACATAAACCTCACCGAGAGCTGGCGAATATGCCTCACTGCTGTTCAACCCATCCAATATTTCTATTATATAAATGAGATGATAATGTAGGTATATAAACAAGCTATGAATCTCCACATTGGTAAGACATATTGCACATCGATTTCTACATATTCTATGCTATTCTTGGAATGGCGCAGCTCTTGATGTGAAATTGCCATGAAAACGGTTAATCGATAGATCCCGAAATCTTTATGCCCCTGAAATCCTTTGGCTTCACCATCGGCGTATATATCAAGGTGGATTTGTGGCCTGACCTTTGAAGGTTGGACACCCCAAAGAAAGAAAGCCCTGCAAAGCGATGAGAACCGCAGGCCGAACAGGCTGCCAGCGGCGGTCCCTCCAGGGGGTCGGTCGGCAGTGAGGCAGGCCTTTTCCGAATACTGGCCACGTCTGACTGGAGATTAGAGCCCCAACAGATGTAGGCCCATCTGAGATCTCAGACCAGTGTTTAAGATGGCGCTCTGCCATGGAGGCCATAAGACATGCGGCACAAGGAGGTTGCCCGAGCGTATTGTAATATGAGTGTAATGAATGGTCCATGCCATAGGCAGGAGCTGGCCCTTTTTAACCTTGAGAGTTGCCCATATATAAAGATGTATCGGTGTAGCACTAGGGTCTGTGTGATGCATACACACATTATGTGACTAGTGTGAAGTATGGATGTAAACGGGAGGGGGCGTTAAGGAACGTATAGAAAAAGAAGGGCAATGTGCTCGTATTCAACCCTACCAGCTGCTCTGCTTTATGTATAGAAGCGAGAAGGCCAACTTAACACTGGGAAAATACAAGCCCAAACAAAGACTAGTGTCCTGACCAAGGCTTATATACAGCATGCATACAAGTCTGAGTTAGGGTCCCTATTGTGGCCCAGACTATCCTCTTTTAGGGGATACAGCACAGAGAGAAGAAAGGGCATCCACACCTTTTCACCGGCACAGCATGGGTGCTCAGCCTCAGACAGAGAGCCCAAAATACTACACATATAGCCAATATAGAGGCGTGCCGCAGGAGGCAAAGCATCCGGAGGGAAGCAGCAACCAAAAGAAGCATCTCCTCCCAACCCACCTATCACTGCAGCCACTATGTACTACTACTCTATGATAAATCACCGGCGTGGAGGCGATATTAGAGGACACAGCGGCACCCAATCTGTCGTGTTATCCATTTCAGCAGTCCAATCTGTACAGAGACTGTGAGCGGTGCATGTGTGTGGGCTCGACACTTCTGTGGGACTCTACATGAATCTACGTCACCAGCCTTTCAAACAGAATATTACCACAATGACATCAGGGAAGCTGCAGGGAGATAAACATGCATGCATGTAGCTTCCCATGTGAATCTGCCCGCATACGAGGCTGGGGGGAACATTCAGAAATGATGTCACCTTTATCCTTCTTCAACACCCACCTTTCACCCCCTGTCGCTTCATGCTGTATTTTGAACAAATTGGTCTATGGAAATGTATATGGCTCGGGTCAAGTTGCCTCAATAAACCAAAAGCCCCCCCCCCCCCCACACACACACTCCGCCAACTCCCTAGCACCATAGTGACATCATTTGCGAATATCCCCTTCACTGAATGAAAAGGTGAGCAAGTAATATATACAGGAAAATGGAAGCTGCAGGGAGAAGCATGGGAAGCCTCTGGCGCATTCTGCTAGCAGATCTGCAGTCTGGATCAAGTGGCGGAGGGGATTATCACTGCGGGTACAAAGACACACACAGAAACAAGCTCCGATGAGTGATTCTAACCCGGTGGCTACAGCGCACAGCTGGCGACGGCAGCGTGAAACATTGATGGGCAATGATATAAAATAGGCTCGATGAATGGGATTTGGGCCTTGTTTTGTCTCCTGCAGCCAGTGCTGAAGTGTGAGTGAACAGGAACAAAAGGGGGGCAGTGGGTGGTGCCATACTCTAAATCTCCCTTTGCCTGTGTTGGCAGGTCAGAAGAGATTAATGAATGATGCGACAATTAGTTCTAAGTGTTCTAGGCATCTCTTGTGATCTATAGGATCCAAGCTTTGATCAGCTTGAGATAATACCTCCCTTCTTCAGATCTGAGCCGAGTCTCTTATTTCAGAGTTGAAACTCAACGCAGTGCTTAACTACATGTGATATTCAGTCATCTATGAAGAAAATGGCTTCTGCATCCCTCACAAATAAACCGATTGAAAATGGTGTATAGTTGTATATCAAAGGCCTTTATAGCATGTCAGATTTGTTTCCGACGACAAAAACAAAATGAAAACAAGAAACAAAAAGGCAACACTTGTGTTGTACTTTTAGGCTGAGGGGTGGGAAGGTGGGACACATCTAAATCGTCCTGTAGAGGTGGGTGGGAGGTCTCCTGGGGTATCTGCTTGTTTCAATTACCTACAAGGCTGGCCGCCGCGGCCTTTCCGATCGGCGGGTCTACTGGGACGAAGGCCCTCTATTGGCTGCAGTGAGAACATTAATTTAAACAGCAAACACAACTCTCCCGGGACGACAGGCCCCTTTTTGTCGGTTCCATCCCCATCCTTTGTCTTTGGTTGCATGGAACTGCTTTGTCGGAGGCCACCATGCCTTCTACCTTCCCTTGTTTCCTTCCTCTGTGGATCTCACGACCTGCTCCAGGGGAGGGAGGGGGGGGGGGGGTGGGGGCTAGGGCCGTTACCCGCCGCCTACATCCTCCCTAGGGCGGTTGGCGGAACGAGTATTGTTTCGTCCTTTGTGTCCTCATCATCAAACAACAATCCCGCATGGCAGTGCCCAAACCTGTATTACGTTACAGTGCAATTTACTGCCTATCGCGCCCATCATCTGGTGGGACAACAAAAAGTCATCTTTTTTTTTGCCCTGCAATGGATTACCCTCTCCCTCTAGCATCCCCCTCATACTCGCTACCCCCGGCGCCTGTTCGAGCGCCGTGATAACGTTTCTGAGACTAGATGACTGACCTCGCGGTGTCCGTTTCGTTTATCGACCACGGCGGGGTTGGTGCTCGTTGGTCATTAATCCTTATTTTAGTCATAACCGCGTCACGTGGGTGGGCGATAATGAGAGGAATGGGAGTTATTCGACGGCGCCGCGCCAAGGTGAGTGGCGCTCGCAAGTCACACGGAACGACAGTTACGAGACATGACGGACACGAGGCCAGTGGGCCACTCTGATGCCGACATGGGCTCGCCTTTTCTGCTTTTTACGACTGCCATGTACCTGAGTCAGGGGAGCGCGTCTGTCCACGCCGCCGATGGCGTCATGCCGTCTACACTAGCAGACGACTTCTGCTTCTCCGTAAGCCACCTTCCATCAGCACGTGCCCGCGCTCTGATGTCCGCATGTCACGCGAGCACGCGTGGTGTCGGTGAGTGGGGCTGAGTGATAGCACTGCGGCGTATCCATAGCCGAGAAGAGCGCCGGGTTGATATGGAGATGATGGGGGTGGCATAGGGAACGTTCACAAATTACGTCACCTATGTTCAGACCTCTTTCAATACCCCAGCTCCATCCCTGTCACTATTTTGGAAAAATGAGTATTATAAAATATGGCCCGCACCACGTTTCGTCACTAATTCTAAACACCCCCACCCCTAGACCTCTTTTGTTAACAGTCCCAAAGGCGGGATATTTCAGCTGAGTAATGTGGTGACTGACAATGGCAGGTCCGGGTGGCAGGTACGAAAGAGCGGTAAAGGAGCAGAGGTGATGGAGTTGAGAGATGACAGAGAGGGGCTCCTCACCCTCAGAAAAGTTAGAGTCATTGTCGCTAAAACTACCCTCACCTGAGAGTCAGGCAGTGCCTGACCCTCAGGTGAGGGTAGTTTTAGCGACAATGACTCTCACTTTTCTGTGTGTGCTCCTGTGGGTCTTGAATGCATGACAATGGCTTCACTGCATGCATGGTGGGGGACAGGCTGGGCACTTTCGAGAAGTAAAGTGCACTGAGAAAATGCAAACAGGAAAGAGTGCGATCACTGTGAATGTTATTAGGTCTCATTCACTTGAAGAAACTGACTCAGGTGAGTTTCCTGATAAGGACATCCTAGTGTCAGTTGGAGAGGTTATGATTGGCCTACTTGTAACGTGTACGGCTACGTCTCGTCCATATAGTGTCCTAGATGTTGCCGTCCACGTCGTGATCCTCATTGCCTCTCTGAGGAACGTTGACACATGATGTCACCGGCTAAGGGGGTGGGGTGGGGTGGGGTGGGGTAGGAGAGTCTTTGCGTCTAGTGATGAAACGTTTCCCCGGCCATATATTTCTTAAGAATAATTTGTCCAAAATATATGACGCAGGGATGGGTCTTGAAAATGTCCAAAAATAGGAGATATCTTTGACATCTTTTGTGAATGTTCCCCTAGCGGTACACACATAATACATTACTGTGTTTCCACTTGCGCGTCGATCAGTCAGTGATTGTGTTGTAATGAGTAGGGCCCTTTCATTAGTAGCTTCATATTTGTCCATCACATGTTATCTACCCCAATCTCTGTGGCATATTATAAAAAGAACTACTTTCGTTTTTTAATGAATCGTAAAGATCGGCAGCTTCACTAACGATGGTCATTAATTCAAGTGAACTCCGCCTACAGTGCCGGGAATCATCTCAGGCCACGCCTAACGGTATGCAAGAAACTAGGCTACGTGGAATGCTAATGGCACTTTTTTTTCTACAATTTCCTTCCCCCCGAAGACAATTTATGTTCATCTCTGAGCTTATCGAAGCTAAGGTCTCATGGTGATATACCACATTGCTTTGAGGACATATTAATTGACATCCACCTAAAAACGACTTGTCATGAATGAAGACCCATTACTCACTGGCGTATACAAATCATGCTATACAGCTTATCAGAACCTCTGAAAAAGCTTACTCCCTGGCGTGATATCAAAATACCCCGCAAAATACAAATAGCATTTTTGATCATGTCTTTTTGTCACAATATGTGTGAAAATAGGCTCCATCGAGAGTGGCATCGGAGCATTGTTTTTCAATAAAAATGGCTTCAAAGCACACTCATGCTATGGGTTGTAAGGACGTTTTTAGTTGAAGCCATGCGGAAGGCAATGGCATGCGTCGGCCACTAGAACAACAACACTGAGATTGTAGTCTGTTGCAATGCCCTAAAACATATCGTCCATTTCAATCTGCCTGTTTCCTCAGGGCTCCTCACGTTTTATTATCCCGTACTCAACCGTTGGGATCAACTTTTTAAAATCAACCGGGAAGGGTGAAGATAAACATGCAGGTTCTGGTGACGAGATATGCATGGAAACGTATACATACTCATGACCTTGCGGATAACAAATGCAAAGAGTCACTCTGGCCAAAACTACCCTCCCACAGTATAGAGAGGCCAGCAGTGCCTGACCCTCATGCATGCACTGACGCTCCTTTTCCCCTATGTGCTCCCCCCCCCCCGTTATGTCACTCAGAATTGATCAACATACATTTGTATTTATTTGTACCACAAGATACTTCCTGCGAAGATGAAGGGAGCGACACTAGGACTGCAGTACTGTTTTCTATCCTGTATCTTGTGCATGTAATCCAATACATGACCTTTGGATCGATACAATTCCGTCCATGGACCTTGAAATTATGTAGGGAATGAAGATATTGACCAAACAAATATCATATTTCAACGCTGATAAAGGTTTGTAAAATGAAAGAAAGACAGTGATACCTTTTGAAATGGATTTTGAAATGACTATGGCTAAAGGATACAATGTACTACAATGTTTACAGCAGTGGGCCCAGGCCCGTAACTAGCCCTCTTCGCGGGGTGGTTCGTTTTTTGATAAAGTGGAACCAGATTAATTCAACGGTGGAACTTACTGGTTTTTCATTTAAAAATATGCAAATAACGACTTGATTTGTACTCAAAACTATAATTTGAATGAGCCGTATTAAAAAATTGACCATGTTTTTACAGTTTCATCTCCAGGGACCTTAATAATTATCCTATTTACAAGCCGCGAAAACTGGCATGGAGCTTATTATCCCCACTTTCAGGTCAGCTAGGGTGGAACTATTTTGGCCCATCAGGGCTGTGGGGGGGGGGGGGGTTCGTTCGAACCGACGAACCCCCCCTAGTTACGGGCCTGAGTGGCGGTCGATTGAAAGGGGCCTAGACAATAGCGCCCGTCTTTCAAAATCCTGGATCCGCTGGTTCTGCTATACTAGCCTATACTGGGTAGGCATGGCTTCGGGAGAGGTGGTCAATTTTCCACCCGAATAACTCCAGAAGACAAACATCTCTTCTTGGGTGAAAAAAAAAGTTCACAGGTTCCTCACCGATTTCAGCAGGGATCCACCAACAGATGGTGCCACATGCTATAAGTACCGTAGTGGCTGGGCGTTTATATTTTCGAATACCACTGGTTCAAGACCGGTGCTTATTCGAATACCCGGCGCTTAGACGAGCCATAGCGGTAGGCACGTGTAGACACCATCGCGCACGCGCGCATCCGGAACTTCCGCCCATGCAGACGGCGTCTAGACTTGGACAGCCGGGAGGATTCAGATAACCCAACAGCTGACTAGAAACCCAAGTCCTCCTATCTACGTCATTACGTCATGCCTCTGATTATGAGTGACGTCGACAGGGGTCTCTGGGAGCAGACCTTATACCCATTAGCCGGCTTTCTAATCTGTAAAGAGCCATGTCCAAACTCCCGCTGAATTCCTCATCCCGGCTGTCATAGCTACTACCCGGAGGCCATCACTTTTGGTAGGTGCAATGATTGCATGACGCATACAAACAGGAGGTTAGGCATTCCCGGGTCTCACAACATGTTATACTTGTAAACTGCTGCCGGCACCTTTATATCAAACCGCGGCTGATGTATTGGGACAGGTGTGGGTGGGGTGAGGGCCGTAGGGGAAAGGGTAAAGGTGGTGGGTGAAGATGGGGAGACGGGGTGGGAGATGGACTGAGGCCCGTATAATCCATACACACATCGGGCGCTGACACAGGAGGCTTAGTTTCCCCATATAAACACACCTCAAAGAGAAGGAGCTCGGGTATCAAACCCTACATGGTTACCGAAGGATTAGGTCAACACCCCTTGCATGTTACACTAATCAGATATATAAAGTTTACGGCAACACTCAGGGTAAGCCATGCTCTACCCCTTTCCATTCCTCCAGTGTTTACCTGTAGCAAGTCGCTGAGGTAAGGGGAGTGGGAGGAGGGGGAGTGGGTGGTCGGGGATCCATTGTCTGGGACCCTGGACCCTGCATTACGACTTTACACATGTGTATATAGGTCGAGTACCTCTAAATGTATAAGGTCTCAGAGTATTGGGTTGCACTGGTAGGCGTGTATACATGCTAATCCATGTTGGAACAGAATCAGGTGGTTCTATAGGGCAGATTAACTATGAGTTGAACACATGTATACACCTTGAGTCGGACAGTGTAAAGAAGTACACTTAAAATGCACTCTTATTCACAAATAGAGGATTTATCATGCTTGAGTGATAATAAATTCAAGTGTCCGCCTCCAGGTATGTGTCCGACTCATGGTTAATCCACCTATGTTGTGTACACGTCAGCATGCTGCATTCGTCTGGTAACTATAACTCAGACCCTGGGGGATGAGGGAGGGGATGGAAGAGTAAAGGGGAGGGGAAGGGAATCCCTGCTATGGGATGGTCTCAGTGGGCGCCCTATACTGGGCCGAGTCTCATGGGAACCCCAACCCTATCATGTCACGACTACTGCCCCCAGGTCGAGGTATACATGGTTGGGTAGTCTAGGGTGGTGGATCCTCCATGCGCCAACCGTGATACTCCCTCCGGGCCCATTGGAATGGGATGTGACAATGTGAGGTAGTGTCGACACAAATTCACACATGGCAAATTGAAACAATCACACCTATCATTTACATACCAGTCTCGACCATTCCCAGTTATCAACGGAAATTCACATTGGTGCTGGTAATCTAGGTATAGCCCTCTCCCACACACACACCAATACCTTAAAAGGTAAAGAAAAATGGGATACAATAAGAAAAACATTGTCTCCTTATTTGGTAATTGCTTGCCACGTCCCTGTATTAGTGTATAGAGGACAAGGAACGACACACATACGTCTTGTACATTAGTGCACTAGGTATATAGATGTTTGGATGTCAGAGAAAGGTTTCCAAACTTGATAAATGATAACAGGTAAATTCCCATGTGAACTGCAAAATACATTTCCATTCTATGCAGTGCACTTTTTTTTCGGTGGTGATGACATACAAGTCGCAAAGGGTAAAACTAACTTGCCTCATGCCTCTGGGGACCTGCATGCATGTGGCATACAGCTGGTGGCCTTGTGATCTATGAAGCACACTTTTCTCTGAGTCTGTATGGAGTTTGTCCACAAGAGACACAAGGGTGACCTCTTCGGTTTGCTAGCATGGACCCTATCTGCTCACATGGTCCTGTCACAGACAACCCTAGGACAACTGTGAGGAATCGTCAATCATCATGTGGGTTACACGCATGGACTCGTCCCAAACAGACTTATTCTCTACTTTCCATGCAGAGAATCTGCTTAGAGGATTATGATGGAAAATAAGTAATACCTTTCCAGCTGCAGGTTTCCCGTGAATTATGTGGAGTGTAGGGATTCGGAAGTGGGTGTAATAGTATCTATGAGCAGGATTATTAGAATGCACAGCATACGGCCGTGGTAATCGCTCAACAGCACCACGGTCAATATATATATAGCTTTAGGGTATATGTTACAGGTCTATTGAAACTGAAAATACTTGTTGCCGAGATAGTGAGCAGCTCAGTGGATGAGGCCGGGGCTTGGGGAGCAACTCGCTGCCCTCCGTCGGCCAGAATCAGCCCCACTATGCATTATGAGAGTCTGCCTAACGAGGAGCACCTGGCCTTCTCCAGGTTGCTATCTGAGCAGCTCCTTATGGCCGGAGTCGGGGGTACCATTAACACGAGCAGCTCAGAGCAGCTCTGAACTGTTCAGAGCAGACATATGAAGGTACTCATCACACTATCATCGTAGCTATTTTCACATAGGGCTGGGCGGGGGAGATCAACCCGATGATGAGACCTTTAACTAGACCTCACCTCAACAGGGGCCAAGCCACCCATGTTGGAAATCCTGTTCTATAATATGAACCATGCTGCAGGAAGAAATACACTAGTACCAGATCTTACGGGCACAGCATTGAAGCCTGCACAGTTGCCCGACAGTTGCATACATGGCTTCGATCTCTCAGATACAGATTCACTGGAACCCTCAGCCAAGCGTTTGGTCCTGGCCTGCGTGTGCACGTTGGACATTAGGGGATGTCAGCTCTGACAATACATGTAAATAGTTTTGATAAAATCATCATCATTTTCTGATTATCACCTGTGTCGATCCCCGAGCTTCCTCCTGTGTGTTTTAGAATGTTCTTCGTATCTTTATAGCCCCAGTGCTGCTTCGTATACTAGTAGTATAGAAAATGATACTCCACAATTATACTGTAGTATATTGTGTAAAACATATATATCTATACAAAATACTGCACATGTATAATGTACCTCATACTTGTTAAAGCGTGTATGTTATATTCAGAGCGAAGCCGATATGTAGAATACCATCTTCTAGTACTGGGATCTCTGCCCCATTAGTTAGTGTGATGGATAGCCGAAGACACATGACAGAGACTCCCCTTGCAATTACTCCATGCCATTAAGAAGAGTTAATTAAAGTGTTGGAGAACTTGCGTTGATTAAACTACTGCCGTAAGTCTTCTCATACTGTCTCCGAGAGCAGAATACTTTTTTTTCCATCATTTGGCAACCTCTGCGGTTGATGCACTTTAACAGAGCTGCATGTTATATCTGGAGAACTTTCTCTATACTAAGTGAATTTTATATTGCCACACATGCATGTGCATGAAAGCAGTGTATACATGTTTGATATTTGGGAACTTGCAACAATTCTGTCACTGATTGCCAGACCATTTTCGGTACCCACCCGTGCACCCCTTCATCACTGTTTTAACTGCATTTGTTACACCCCCTTCCCCACCCCCAAAAAAGAGTCTATCCCTGGTGGTGACGTATTTGTTGAAAAATCCCTTTCTAAAGATTGATTTGAAACAATACAATCATTTTAAATGTTGTATTACAGGCAGTACTATTGTGGAAGAAGGAGACCCAAATAGATGGAAAGGGCAAAAACAATTACAAGCCTCAGGACAACGACAGATGCCTCTAACAACCCAGCAGCCTGTTTTGTACATATGCTCAAGCCCTGATCCACCCAAGCCCACACTAACTAGGGAAAACTAACGATATTGATTTTATTCTCGCCTGTCTGAGCCCCAAGCCTGATCCCGCCCACCCCCTTGGTCATTACTCCCACTGGACAGAGGTCGTTATTTCCCACGCCCGGCTTGCGTCGGACTGGTCTTAAGTTCATTAGGTTGGATCCCTCCGGGACATGTATAAAGCAGTCCTAAAGGCCAGCGGAAATCTACAGGCTCCCACCCCTGCTGACTGCTGTGTGTGGTCTTGTGGACACTGCCGAGGTCGGCGTTGAACTGTATGGCCACATTTAAAAGCTGACCCGTGCCCTCTCCATACGAATTGGCTCTACTGGGCGTGCTCCCATGGTCTGCAATCATCCAATCTGTGGCTCTCGTTCTGTGGCTTGCTAACTAGCCAGTGGTGGACGAGTTACGGGGCCAGAAGGGCAGGACATTTTTTTTCCATTGTGTCGCTCAATCCCTACTACAAACAGTTCGACTCATGCTGGAAAATAAAGCCTTGGGGGACATGGTGTGTTGCTGCGGGGGTGCAGGGGATATAGGGGTGTCTGTTGTCGTGTGACGGTGTTGGGGAATTACTTCGCTTGATTGTTCCCCACTAAATGCTGAACAAATTTACCGACTGGTCCCAAGGTAAACCCGACTGGTCGCCTTACGCATTATGCCTCGGTGAGTATGGGGCTTTGTGGGATGGAGAACAACCCTCTGACAAGAAACGAAAACAAAACCACCGAGCGTGTCTGGTTTTCTCACTCACGCACCCCCTCCCTCCCCATCCCCCATCCTCATCCACAATCTCTGAGCCACAAATACTTCAGAAGGTGCGAACGGCGTGAGTGCACCGGCCAAGTGATCAAAAGTGACTCTAGGATTTGATGGGAGCCCTCCCCACTCCCGGGGGCTATAACAGTTAAAAGCCCCAACAACAAAGGTACCAACGTCCAAATGGTCACACTTTTACAGAATGCAAACACAGGGATTGGCAGTCGGATGACGCGCACCCCACACCAAGCCACTCACAATGGTTTCTCTCATTTCCGAGGATAGCTCCCATTTCCCAGGGGTTTATTTGCCCAATCAGTTATGTTTAAGGACTGCTTCCCCCTCGCAATCAGTCCGCACACGTCTGTGGGGGAGCTTTACGAGGTATTAAAGGCACTACACCGACCGCAGTTTAACACTGAAAAACCCCCATTTGAATTGTGAGAATCGTTTCACCACCTGGTTTTCTCGGGATACCTTGAATACCAACATGCCCCTTAGAAAAAGCACACAAACACATTTGAATCGTGCAAGTGGTGAAAAACGAAATAGTTTCATCTGCTGGGTAGTTTGTGATACTTCCGTCCCTCTGCCTATCTACTTTCACTTAAATATCTACGACATGACAGGTGATAGTCATATCTCAGCGTGAGCCATTATGTTTAACATCTGCTTTTTACGTGAAAAGGAAAACCTTCATCCACATCTTGTTCAGATTGTCGACATGTGGGCGTCTGTCGGCGTTTTGGGGGACGCCTTTTTACCTGGGTTCTCAGTCTGGGTGTGTGAGGTAGAGTAGATCCAGACCCTAAGTTGTGGTCCAGATTATTTTAGGGTTTTGGGTATAATGGTGTCTATAGTGTATGTATATTATGCTGTTCTCTGAAAATGTATTGGATTTACAATACGCTACTGTAAGGATGAATTGTGAGCATCATACAATAGTACCATGGACTACCATACATCATATAAAACGGTTATAGTTGTATATGTTATATACGTACTACCACTTCCAGCAAAACGTACATGTATCTTATCCATGCACAATTGTAACAGTTCATTATACGTGTGTACAAACTGTTTTGACAAGGGCATGTACAGCGGTGAAGGGGTGGCATATCTCACCGTCAGCTAACGGTCTAGATGAAGTATGGCGCTTTGGGACCTCCTGTCGGACCTGTCGTTACAGACCGCGGGAAGCTGGGTAATTGGTGACCCTTAATGAGGAGGTTGTCTTGTGTAGGGGAGGGGGTGGGCTTTAGTTGGATGTTCACCGGGTGTACAGTAGCATTTGGGCATGTTGAGGGGTCGTAGTGGGCGGGAGGGTGCCAGGTATGGTGCATGGTACGGCCAGGGCAGGGGTGGGGGTGGGAGGGTGGTGATGGGGTGGTTGTGGTGTTGGTGGTGAGGGTGAGGGTAGGCATGTATACATTATATATATGGGAAATAGGGCTTTGTCTATACTGTGGAGGTGAATGTATACCCAGAGATATATATCAACTGAACGGTGCAACACTGGTCGGGTCGAACGTAACAGTGAAACTCCATCACTCCAGTACAGTGTCCTGTCCCATCTACTCTATCCTCTCCTGGAGCGTGGTTTGTAATATACGCTGCCAATCATCATTTACAGTTGCAGCATACAGCCACTACTATAGTACCAGGACTCCAGCACACACACACACACACCCTATCCCCATCCCTCTCCTCCCCATCACCAGTAGCCCACAGCACCCAGCACCCCTGTACCATGCTGCAAGGCAGCTACAACAGTAACCAGTCTCCGGTGGCTATCATCTGGCCGACCGCTGCCCCGCCCTAATATATACCGGTCTGTGATTTATCTTCCTCTGTGTTCTCGCCAATAATCCGCAGCTGCTGCTGCCACACCCGTACCTAACCATTCTGTCCCGTCACACACCCACCACCCCCTTCCTCCTCCAGGGCGCCGGCCATCAAGGCAGGCAGTGTGCCTTATTGCCCCGCCGTCAGTCATCCTCATTGGGAACTTAGTCTTTGTGGGCCGCTCCACAGTGTATGGGTGCTTGTATTTATTAGCCTTTACGTATAGTCGTTTTTAAGTATTGCCTTGCTTCTAAGCTAGTATGTGGATACCTGATATATACAATGAAATGGCATATACAATGAGCCATTCATATTGATCACGAATAAAATATCATTAAAATATATATCATTAATTTTAAAACAAGGCTTTATGGCCTTTATACCTACGAATAATTTTCCTCTTATGATCAGAGAACCAGGCAAAATGTGCCTGAGGTGGAATGAGAATACCGAGGACACCGTTTGTATTTATCAGAGGCAGAATCACAGATAGACGTCTCATTGATTGAGAACAAAGCTAGCATAGTGATATTTGCATCACACGCTGAGGGGTTTGAACAAGGTGCTGTACCACTGTTGACTCTGGTTTGTGTGCAGCCTTGTTTGGCATTTGAAGTGGGCTGCAGGGTTAATCTGCAGGTAGGGTACTTACCCACGGTGATCCAGAACAGGGAAAAGACGACGACCACACGGTACATTCCTAGTGGAGAGTAAAGGATCCTAGCGTTGCTGTTGGTAGACATGCTCCTTGGTTTATGATATTACACCTCAGCACACGGTCGATGATGATGACAAAAAGGTCTGGTTGCCAATTCAGGCGTGTCCAGCTATATGTATATACCCAAAAAGGCCCGTGTGTTTCCTATATTATATATTCCACGCTTTGGTGATCCTACATATAAAAGATCACCAGCGTCCACATGTCAGGCTTTTCTACATTCGTAAAAGGAAATCCTGAGGAAAGGCTATGTTTTCTCTCCTTTTATAGTAAGTGGCAATGTGCCTTTCAATGCAGAGGGGGACATGTGCAGCGTTATGGTCCTGCAGTTGTGTATAACTGCCTTATCGCTTCCCTCCTTTTACACTGGAAGAGGCAGTACCCTATCCTCCACGACTGTTTTACTTAGTATACACCTGGGGTTCACCAGGTGAGGTGTATAACCCCTCCAGGGTTTACTGAGCTGCTCCGAGCTCCTCCTGAACGTCTCCGGGTAAACACACAACAGATACACGTGCCGACCACGGCTGAGTTGACTCGGCTCCTTTCGTGATCCACACATTCATGGCGACTGCAAGAAACCCCAGCAATTGCCTTTTAGAGACTTTGACACTCCTGTGTGAGCTGCTCCTCCTGTGGTGTGAGCTGCTCACCAAAACATGGGGTACTATGAGGGAGGGGAGCTGGTGGGAAGGAGTTGCCGGGAGTGTGTCGGTGCTGGGCCGGTGTGTATCCAGTCGTGCCCCGGTCTCCTCCGTTCGCTGGCTGGTGAGTCGCAGGCTACGTCCGTGCGCCTCCACCCGCTACACAACAATGCACAGGACGGGGTAGCCGCGGCTCAACCTTACTGCTCGCCACTCACGCTAGGGGGCAGGGCGGTGCGCCCCAGTCAGGGTGATGTGAGTGAGAGGACCTGAGATGGCAGAGGGTTCACAGCGAGAGAGCTCACAGTGAGACGGGGTGGGTAGCTTTAGATACCATGGATAGGAAACAGGGGAATGGTCTACCAGATACAGAGGGTACATTCCTTCTCTTTTCTTCTCCACCAACCAGACCTTTAGTTGTTTCCATTTGACTGGTATATATAGAACTAATCAATAGATCTATAATGCACTTATTGCGGCTCAGACATGCAAGGTGAGCCCAGCACAAAAGCACAAAATACCTTATCTGAACTGACTGACATGGCCTGGCCTCTTTGACTTATCGATTTTGTCTTCGGTTCAGGTTAAACTAGAGAAGATAAGTGGAAAAAGACATGCACTGAACCCGTTTTGTGTTACGTGTCATTATTTGAACACTGTTTCCTGGTTTGCTTATTGGGTAGATTGGTGTTCAAATGACGGTTCTGTGGTTCAAGGCTTGAGTGAGAAAAAATGTGAGCGTCAGCCTGACGCTGGGCATGCCACCAAGGTTGCTGTCATGTCTACGGACTTTCTATACAGTCTGTGACTAAAGGGCAACTTCTACTGTAGGTGAACAGTAGCTTAATCATACACAGCATACATGCTGTAAATTGACAGCAACTGCTTTCGTTATTTCATAACCTTTTATCAATTCATATCAATCGATGTGTATGGAAAGAACTTTCAAAGAGTCAGTGCCCCCCGCCCCGCCCCCTGCCGGGTGTCTGGATTGTTTGACACATTCCTGCACGTTACCATGTACACATTATGTGATAACTTGCGCAGTTTCTCTCATCTATTACCAATGTGCGATATGTTGAGCCACATGGGGCTAACTTTGACTCAATCAAGTATTGTGTAGAATAGTTTCTGTACAAAGGATATACTGCTGGCATCCAGTGGCAGAAATCTTCAAGACGAGTGCTGCATATTTACAGGTACTTTATATTTCTGTAGCTTCGATTTACAGTATAGAGAAAGTCGTGCATGATTGAACAGCAAATAGTGCAGTCTTTAATATACAATACATTTGATGTTGATAAACAGCAACCTTTCACGATGTTGGAAGAGAGTCCAGCATTGCTGCACTTTTCAGCCACTTTGGACACTCTAGCACCTAAAATGAGTGTCCATGCAGAATTGCCTAACGCTTACTAAAATGCCTGGCCCTGGAAACCTAGTTGTTTTGTAACAAAACCAGCGGCAGGCTAACTCGTGATCACATTTTACCCTGTATTGGAGTCACACACACAGAAGTGATAGAGTCACACTGACTCCCTCTTGGGAGTCACAGGGCTATCACTCAGATGACTCTATAATGACTCTCTAAATGACTCTACACATTTTGGAGTCAAATGGATTTGACTCCAATTAGAATCACTATAGAGTCTAGCTCAGCTGACTCATGTCTTGGCCTGATTCCATTTCTTTTCTCTGTGTACCTAGTGCATATAATAATGTACACTATGCATGTCTGTGGGGTCAGCTGGCTGTGACTCCCAAACGACTTGTGCCCCCCCCCCGCTATGGACTCCACCAGCATGTGACTTCTGTCCCACAGTGGTCAAATGGATTATGGAGATGACTTCATAGTACTTATGGCTAGGGAGTCATAGAGCTATGACTCCCATAGAACGGGAGTCATGTTAGAGTCACATGAGAATCCAGCTCGTGTGAATCCTGTCGTGACTCTCTCTCCCCAGATTTGACTCCTTCTCTTCTCTCTGTGAACCATAATAATATACACCAGGAACAGTTTAGCTAGTATAGTATGACTGAGAGGGGTGGGTGGGGGTGGGTGGGGGTGGTAGGCTAAATAAAAAAGAGTAAGAAAACCAGACTATGTTGGACAGTGGTGAGCCGCGGTGGGCAGTCATGACTGGTGACCGCCTCCATCCGTCTTCTTTAGTGGTCAGCCACACCTGAGGGTGACAGGTGACAATGGACAGTCCTCTACTTCCCCCTCCCACGGGATGTCCCCACCCCTCCCCAGGCACCCCCAGCACGGGCCGGGCCGTGTTGGGGACAGCTGGGGCTTAGTGTCCTGGGCTAATTGGACTTGTCCCTACAGTCATAACGCCCACTGTATTAACACTTACTTATTAACCCCCAGGGAGGCCTACTGTTGGGTAAATTTGGGGAGAATGCTTTGGAGATGGCGTTTTCTGCTGTCGGTGCTCTATACTGAAGATAACCCCACGCTGTGATCGACTTGCTCCAGGGTCAATTGATTTCCACTCTGCCATTGATGTTATCCTTGGTTACATTAGATGGAAGTAACTCTAGCCAACTGGTAGCTTTTATGACCATGTATTGTTCAGTGACTCTATTCTAGAACCCCTGTGATATAAGGGCAACTATTATCATCACGGAGAAGGGGTAACTAACTATAGGCACTTTTAGGCTCTCTAGATAAAACTGCTTATTTTGGCAAACAAGAGGAGGCAGTTGCTAAAAGCTTTGTTGTGCATTTACTTTTGTATTTAATCTACTAAATATCCAATTAGCTTTACGAAATTCCCGTCATATATTTCCCAAAACATTTATCATCTATACTGTATTGTACAATTATTATCATATCTTAAAAGCATGGTCACGCATTTTGTTCATGGTATCACATAGTATCAGTAATAAAAAAAAAGGACAATAATTGTACATCAACTACAGCATGCTTTTATATTGTGCAAAAGCTATTATATGTGCTGTGCTTGTCCGATGATGAGTGCTATGGAACAAGTTTGGCTTAACGAGCACGTAATGCATCACCTTGCCAATTGACTCAGGCATGAACAGCCTAACCATAACTTCATCCATTTAGTAATTGACTGTCAATGTTTTTCTACAACACTCGTTTATGAAGGAACACAAGAGTAGACTATTACTTAGTAAAGACATCTAGGTATTTGACTAAAGGAAGCTGCGTTCCAGGTAAAACAACCCAGCTAAGGCATAGATTGTAATGTAGTCTTACCTCCGGATTCTTGTTAATCATTTTTACACGTTGGTTAGACAATTCAGAGTAATGACCGTGTGAACAAAGCCTTGCAGTTAGCAGGTGGTTAGTGTTAGTGTGAATATGGCAATTAAATATTTTTAAGAAATGAACATTGACAAGCAGTGTTTTCAGGGGAAACTTCAGTGGACACTAGAATCCATACTTAACAGAACATTCCCTCGCGGGCGGGAAATTTCTTACGTGACCTTTAAATTCACATTTCTTAGAGCGTTAATACTTTGAAGTGTTTCTACGAAAGAGTTATTTTCGAAATGAATCAGAGCGTTTCATTAAAGCGGTAATAAGGACTTAACGGAATTAAAAGTAAAGAAAAGCAAAATTCCATAAAGGGAGATTCTTCATCTATCCAATGGCAACGAAATGAAGAAAGCACATTTATATTGAAAGAAGACTTTTTGAAATCCCAAGAAGTATTTGATGTTCAATGTTGATCACCAAAGACTAGAAGTAGCCATTTTATCTTCAATAATCTATGTGAGTCATCCCTTTAAATATATAAGGCAATATGTCATCGCAGGAATAGAGCTGATAGGAGTGTATGAGATGCTTAGAGACCTGTGTTGACAGTACCTCTGGATGTGGGTAGGGATTCACAGTTTTATCCCACCAACAGCTGAGAGGTATTTGCCTCTATCCTACCACTGAGTCTCCCTGTATAGAGCTAGATCCCCCAACCCAGGAGCCACTCACCCTAACTTAGGAGCTGCTCTAAGGGAGGACTCAGAACACTCCCTTGGGTAATAACTAGTGTCACTCAAGGCTTTACATGGTACTGTGATTACATGGTTCTTCTTTTGGGAAACGGCGAGGGTTAAAGCGACTTCTTCGCACCCGAGCCGTTGGTTTTAGAACCCCACCAAGGTTTTGTAAAATTGTTTCATGCATAAAAATAATACATATATTATGAACACTTACATATGAAGAACATCTTCAAACACTATTAAATAGGTGTTAACCGTTTAGATACTTTGTTAAACATATTCTTATCCCGTAGTTGTAAACACATTATAAACCTAAACATGATGTAAAGGTTGATAATCTGCCTAACTTTTGTGTTCAGGTCTCCATGTCTTTAGGCCTGACATATTTAGATGTATGACGTGTTTGTGAGCATTTGTACTGTTTTCATTTCAAGATGTTCAGGTTTGAAATGCTTAGGCAGCTGCAGGTACTGTTTATAGTGACTACATGATCATATAAGGAAATGTTAGCGGTCACAATTATTATCGCTTTGTAGCAATTGTAGGCCGATAGTATTTGATATCACCTTCCGTTCCAGAGTGTTGTCACATATTTTACATAGTATCAAGACCATGCTGCTGAGGAATAGGTACACCAGAGGTGTAGAGGGAATATTGTTTTCTCTCATATTTCCACATAACGGGTCACCTAGTGGCCTTATCTTTTCTGTACATTATTGCCAATGAACTCCAAATCATAAACTTTCTCGTTCTTGTTTGGGCTAAGACATTTTCCCATGCTAAACCCCAGTTTACAGTCTGTATGGGGGAAAGCATTTTAATTCACAAGCCATGGCCAATGACACAGCAACATATTCATAATCATGACATTGTATGTATTCATATCATAGGCTTTGAGATTCCGAATCAACACTTATTAAACCCTTTGAAAGCCAGGCACACTGTAAATCGTAAGTGTAGGTACATGGTAGAATCTACTGTGGTTTTACATCAACTACTGTAGATTTACAATAGATTCTACCGTTTATCTACAAACCTACAGTACACTGATAATAATGGACCTGGAAATGTTAGTCACTACAGACTACATTTCTATAGTCACATGAATGTAGCAAAAACGACTATACCAAGTTAGTCACCTATGTCTAAAGTAAGTTAGTCATATAGTCAACCTATAGTCAGCCATTAAATCGGCTGATTTGGGCTATATAGTCAAGTGACTATGAATTTAATGGTTTCATGGTCTAAAGTAGTCACGATGACTAATAGATATAGTCAATCATGAGAATTAAGGGAAACTTAAGTACTGAAGGTAGGTCAAGGTTCAGCAGGGTAGACATGGCTAGGATAAGGCAGGGCAGGGGACAGGCTAGGATAAGGCAGAGAAGGTGACAGGCTAGGATGAGGTAGTGTAGGGGACAGGCTAGGATGAAGCTGGGTAGGGGACAGGCTAGGATAAGGCAGGGTGGGGGACAGGCTAGGATAAAGCATGGCAGGGACAAGCTAGAATGAGGCAGGGCAGGGGACAGGCTAGGATGAGGCAGGGCAGGTGACAGGCTAGAATAAGGCAGGACAGGGGACAAGCTAGGATAAGGCAAAGCAGGGGACAAGCTAGGATAAGGCAGGCCAGGGGACAAGCAAGGATAAGGCAAGGCATGGGACAGGCTAGAATAAGGCAGAGCAGGTGACAGGCCAGGAAACAAGCTAGGATAAAGCTGGGCAGGGGACAGGCTAGGATAGGGCAGGGACAGGCTAGGATGAGGCAGGCCAGGGGACAGGCTAGAATAAGGCAGGCCAGGGGACAGGCTAGGATAAGGCAGGCCAGGGGACATGCTAGGATAAGGCAGGGCAGGGGCCAGGCTAGTAGGATAGGGCAGGGCAGGGCAGGGACAGGCTAGGATGAGACAGGGCAGGGGACAGGCTAGGATAAGGTAGCACAGGTGACAGGCTGGGATGAGGCAGGCCAGGGGACAAGCTAGGATAAGGCAGGCCAGGGGACAGGCTAGGATAAGGCAAGGCAGGGGACAGGCTAGGATAAGGCAGGCCAGGGGACAGGATAGGATAAGGCAGGCCAGGGGACAAGCTAGGATAAGGCAGGACAGGTAACAGGCCAGGATAAAGCAGGGCAGGGGACAGACTAAGATAAGGCAGGCCAGGGGACAGGCTAGGATAAGGCAAGGCAGGGGACAACCTAGGATAAGGCAGGGCAGGTGACAGGCCAGGATAAAGCAGGGCAGGGACAGGCTAGGATAAGGCAGGGCAGGTGACAGGCTAGGAAAAGGCATAGCAGGTGACAGGCTAGGATAAGGTAGGCCAGGAAACAGGCTAGGATAAAGCAGGGCAGGGGACAGGCTAGGATAGGGCAGGGCAGGTGACAGGCAAGGATAAGGCAGGGCAGGGGACATGCTAGGATAAGGCAGGCCAGGGGCCAGGCTAGTAGGATAGGGCAGGGCAGGGCAGGGACAGGCTAGGATGAGGCAGGGCAGGGGACAGGCTAGGATAAGGCAGCGCAGGTGACAGGCTAGGATGGGGCAGGCCAGGGGACAAGCTAGGATAAGGCAGGCCAGGGGACAGGCTAGGATAAGGCAAGGCAGGGGACAGGCTATGATAAGGCAGAGCAGGTGACAGGCTAGAATAAGGCAGGCCAGGGGACAAGCTAGGATAAGGCAGGGCAGGTAACAGGTCAGGATAAAGCAGGGCAGGGGCCAGGCTAAGATAAGGCAGAGCAGGTGACAGGCTCCTGTGTAGGCCTATCATGCGCTGTCAGTCTAGACATACACTGTTCATGTATTTCTATGTCATCAAAATTGGAACCAATTACCATGATAACTCTATCAAAAATGAGAACTCATGCACCCTATAACATCTTAAGTTGTCACAGTCAACTGTAACATAACATATAACAAGCAGGGATATCCATAGAACAGTGGTTTAGGAGAGGATGTGCCTACCTGAAGTCCATGGACCATTCAAATTTGAATCCTAACTGTTTCCTGTGCACACATTCCTGTGACATCATCAATTTGTGTGATCCACATATAGTCACTCCTGACTATCTTTATGACTAATATGTGACTAAGTTGTATAGTTCCCTGACTACGGGGGTCAAAATATGATGGTATAGTCAGTACTGACTATAGCTTTTATTATCAGTGTAGATTCTATTGTACACCTACAAAGATGGCAACCAACTGTTAACAGTGCATGATAAATTGATAATTAAATCTCATTAAAGTGTTTACAGTTGTGCATATAGCGTAGATTTATCACAATATCATGGATCCAATTCAATTTTCAATAGGTATAGTATAACGCCTATACAGTAGTCTGCATGTACTACATTACGGTTGGTGGCCTACACTCTATACATATACTTTCTGTGTCAGCACAAATAAGGTGTTGGGTCTCCACACTGGCGGGTCAGGGACTTCCATAGTACATACTATGGTGTTTGCACCGTGCCAATATCAATAACACTCAGTGCCCCCCTAAGTAAATATTTCAAGTGGCCGATTAGAGCCACTCAATCAGTGCCCTTAATGCCTACAGAAAAAGGGAGGTCCCCTGGGAAAATGTATCACAGCAACTTCTTCATTGGTGCTGAAGGTGGGGCTTGCTCCCACAGGGACTCATCAGACCTTGCCGTTCACCGCCACCCATTTATTAACGGGAAGAGATATGCGCAGAAGGCAACACCCCCACCCCCTCCTCCCCAACACACACATGCAATGTGCCCTAAGCCCCTGAACCCTACATGTTCCATGCAAGCCACACAACCCCATCATACTGCGCCCAGTATCTATCCACACTACATACGCATGCAGTACTAAACTAAAATGGGCACAAGTGTAATTAAATCATTCAGAAATAATAAGGTGGGTTACTTGGTTGGAAAGTATAGGAAAATAAAAGGTTATATGGTTGCCTCGGGAGCATGAGCTACAGAGGCGTGCTCGTGCAGACTTGGGTTGAGGGCAGGTTGGTAGTGAGTGATGAGAGGCCGAAGGACGAGACAGGCTAGGGGTTGTGGGGAGGGCGGGAGGGACTGGGAAACCTTACTGCAGGAAAAATCAGGGATGATGCAGGTACAAGTGATTACATTGTTTCTGTCAATTTCAGATAGGGGAAATACTGAAAATGAGTCAAACACCGACATAATATGTCGGGTACATGCTCTCTATCGCAAGTATTCTCTTTTAACTCTACATAGATACAAATAGTAGGCCTACAGGCAGTAATTTCTACACAGAGAAAATTATCAGAGTCAACTTAACTCTTTTAGCAGAGTCAAAACTCTATCACCAGAATGACTCTCTTTTTGACTCTCTTTGATAGGCAGGAGAGTCAAACTGTATTTGACTCTCTTCTTGAATGGAGTTAAAGCATATTCGACTCTGCTGTGCAAGGAGTCAAAACATGTTTGACACCCTTTAAATCAGAGTCAAAGTAGGGTCGACTCCTTAAAAGTAGAGAGTTGAACCATCATTGACTCTCCCCTCTGGAAGAGTAGAAGTAAGGATTATGTTGGGATACCCAGAGAACCTCTTAAGTTATGAATAATGAAAGGTAGAAAGCAATATTCATCAAGTTAGCCAAGATGAGACTGGTCCAAGTGGCCATTTTAAGTCTGTCATCTTTGCCATCCAGTGTTTAGTTGATACTTTCAGGAAGTGTTGTTTCATGCTTATAGTTAATCTAAAACTGCAAGTAAGGTGTCTCCAGTTATATATTTCATTTTCTATCTTAATTTACACATTCAAAGGGAAACTTCTATATATTATGAAACTACATTGAAATATCTTCCTTCTTATACATTCATCAACTAATTGACACATTTCCCTTAATTGCAGTTAAGAAAAGTGTATCCTACATTGGAGGGAATTCTCTCTTTAATATATACTGCTGCCATCTAGTGTAAACACGCAGCTATTTTCCAGGTGTCACCACCTGGTGGTAATCACAAAATAAACACATAAGAGTCAAACTCACTTTGACTCTTGTGAAGAGTTAATGTGAGTTTGACTCTGCTACTGACAGAGTTAAACCCAACTTAACTCTGCAGTGCAAGGGAGTCAATAGTGATAAAAGAGTCAAATAGGGATTGACACCTTACATTAGGAGAGTCAAATGACCTTGTAAAAGAGTCCAACCCAGTTTAACCCTGACAAGGGAGTTACTATGACTCTGTTAATTTTCTCTGTGTAGTCTAAAAAAGATACACCTCACAAAATAACTTTTTTTAAGACATGAAGAGGTGATGGATTCTTTTGGTGAAGTCATCATAAGTAAATAATCTCAAACCCAAAGATATTGATGTAATAATTTGATTTAATTAATTCAATAATGCATATATAAATGCTAGTTGCACGGGTAGTGTCACAGTGGGTGTTAAATATCAATTATATCACGGTTACTGGTATTTAGTAAAGCCGTTCAATACTCGATAACTACTGTGCATTAGCAGTGGGTGTTATCCAGTCCTTATGTATGCAAATTAGTCAGGGGAAAGCACTGAGGACACATAGTGCATCCTGAAAATGTCTGGAAAAGGGAACAGATTCACAGAATGAGCTGAGAAAGATTATGTGAAACCTGAGCGGCCAAGAGAAACCTGATGTATTCATAAGCAGATAACTGAGCTTATGGAGATCAGAGAAGGGCATAAGGCGTGCATTCATATCTTGGCCAATATAACATCCCTTCTGTAAAGGGAGACCTATATATCTATCATATTCGATGAATAAGTTCGGAAAACGGGGCAAAGGTCTTTATAGGTATCCATCGAAGATGTCCGTAGCATCTCCTATTGCTGTATCAGTGTATGAAAGAGCACCCTTGCATGTCACTCTACACCATGTATATGCAACATAGAGATACGATAACACCTATATGATCGTCAGGCTTTATGTAACCGTATGTGGCCAGAAACTGTTCATTACCATCGAGGTCTTGCAAGTTTAGCAATAACAATGTTTTGGTAACAAGATCTTCTCTTATTTTACAACGCAGGAAGTCTTTCATAATAATGCCAGACGCACCTTAGGAGGAGTGTCTGGCAATAAAGAATAAAGAGTGTAAAGTTTTTCGGTCACAGTTACCTATACAAGTAGTCTTTAAGATTAATTTAGCGAGACTTCTTTAAGGCAAATCTATGGAGCTAGCTGGTTCCAGGAGACTGCAACACCTCTTATAAGAGCGCTCTTTTCGTGCACATATTTCTTTATTCTCATAGTGAATGTTAGCATTGCCAGACAACACTCGGAGTGGTGCTAGTACATTCTCCTCCATTTTCGAAATTTAATGTAGGCAGCCTAGTAGTTCATACACTTCCAGGGCATTATTCTGGAGCATTTGGAGCTTCCTGGCTGATCAGACGAGGCTTGCCCCAAACCAGGCCCGTAACTTGCCCCAAACCAGGCCCGTAACTAGCCCTCTTCGCGGGGCGGTTCGTGTTTTTGATAAGGTGGAACTAGGTATGTTCAAAAAATGGAACTTGCTGGATTTTCATGAAAAAACATGCAAATAATGACTTGATTTGTACTCAAAACTATAATTTAAATGAGTGATGTAATAAAATGGACCATGCTTTCACGGTTTACTCCCCCCCCCCCCCCAGTTACGGGTCTGCAAACATTGGGCTGCAGTATTCCATGATACTCCTGTTCATGTGGGTGAAGACTTGGGCAGATGTCTCCTGGTAAAATCGTTCTTGAATCTTTCGTAGCTGGACATGGCGTGACTGCACCATGCTGATGGTGCAGGACGGAGGGTCAGTGAATGGTGGGTTTCCAACACTACTCCCAGAGAGTTGAACCCAATCCCCCGTCTATAATACCTGGCCGCTTAGAGTCAGGTCGATCTCCCTCAGGTCCGGAACATATCTTGGTGAATGCTACTGGCCTCAACATAATAGAGAAATTCCTATGGTTAAGCCTAAAATATAGAATATCATAGCTTCTCATATAATACTCAGGCAAAGGCAGTGCACGAGAAACTGTCATCAGATATGCTTATATAAATACGGAGTCGTATTATGATGCCCAGTGCTGGAGGCTGGTGGACGTCTACTAGGTGATGCTGTCATGAAGCATATAACATGCATGGTTCGGGTCATACTGGCCTATAACGAACGTTGAACTGTTTTGGACTGTGCTGTGTTCAACTACTCTGTGTCGTTAGACTGCTTTGAGAGTGTTTTTGACTGTGATGTGTCCTTGAACGATTCTATGTTTTTATATTTCTTTGCATGTGGTGTTGGACTATTTTGTGCTCTTGAACGACCTGTGCTCTTGGACTGCTCGCTGTTACAATGCTTGTTGAGAAGCACTGCATGTTTGAGCTGGTTTGTTGCTGAGCTCATAACTGACCACTACCACCTGTCCATGTCCAGTAATACATTTAACAGCCAACGTGTATGTAATGCGGGAGGGCAGGCTCCTTACTGAACGTGATATATACCCCATAAACATGTACACACCACCTCTCGCTATGTACACTAAACAGATGGTCACGGAGAAGGTCTAGTTAGAAATGACTGGCTACCAGATGTCTGTCCTCCAGCCAGACTCTATGGGTCCCGGGCTATGGGTGCTATATTATACCGAGCAGCTCAGAGCAGCTCAAACACAGGGTATACCTCTAGATAGGTTGTTACCAGGTGGTCATCTTATTAGAAGAGATTCATGTGGCACATGAGCGAGTGGTGAAATCTGTTACTAGGATTTGGAGCAGCAACCAATGAATTGGCGGGTTTTTGTACCTCGTGGTAGGCCATCATGGTTCTTCTATTGACAAGGTTGCTCGGGTTACCGGGGTAACAGCATGACTTCCATGCATCGCTGACAAGGCAAAGCCGTGTTCGGGGGATGGATGAGCGCTAATCGGCTGAAGGTCAAGGGAGGGTGGAAATAGAGGTCAAGGCTTATGCAAATGTAATGCCAAGGTCAATACCAGATGCTATCGGGGATCAAGGTCATTCCAATTATACTAGTTCAAATGCATCAGTTTGCGTCATTTGTTCCATGGATGCATAAATAGGCCCTTATTACATGCCTTGTCAGATAACACCTGTGGCATGTGTGTTTATTCAATGTGGTTTTACCATTAATGACATTATTATATATGCTTTTCTACTCATCTATACAGTTCACACTGCTTGTCAACGTGTTTTGGTTTCTGCCAGAAGTAGGTATCATTACAGGTTCAGGAAGTCCGGTCCCCGCCATGTGGGGAAATAACTAATAGATAAAAAAATATATATATTTTGATCTGACGCGACTGTTGGCACAATGCTTTTCAGTACTTGGGTGTTTAGTGGACCGCGTCACCCCTTTTCAAATTCCTGGATCCGAGCTCCTGTGATTTGTAAGGAGATCTAGGCCTACATCTTTAGCTACCATTCTTTTTGAAAACAGTTTATTTCTCCTGGAATACAGTTCGACTTTTGCTTTTGCATTACAGTCTGGCTCGAGTTTAACATTGACATACACATATCTGTATAATTATTCACTAACATTTAATTACGAATGACAGGATACTTAAGTGTCATATCTCTAGTATATGAAGAGTATATCGATTAACATATGAGGCGTTTGGATGCAAAACGGAATGAGCACCATTTTTGAAAAAAAACAAGAATCTGACAAAAATCTGAGTTAGACATGGTCAGATGTAATCCTAGAACAATCTTTACAAAATTTGCTATTTTTCATGTCTTTAGGGCCTTTGAATGATACACTTTATCACCAAAATACGATAATTGGCCCCATGGTGGCTTTCCAAAAACACTATATATATGTATGCTCCATTTTTGGGATGGAGATATTTCGTTTTGCATCCAAACTCTTCATATATTTGTAGTTAACAGCCCGGGTTAACCGGCACATAAATAAACAGTGGTCTAGCAAGACAAATACAAGTAAGTATTTTTGCATTCAGTAATTCATAAGGAGTTACATGCAGGATGTTAGTTGCAGGTTAAGTTCCATATCTTTCAAACTTGGAGAGCTCTACACTGAAATGTTAGACTTGTGGTAAAGTTGCCAATCTCATTAAGTGTCAGGTTATCATAAAAATTTAGAGATTTTCTATATGTCTCGCAGGTGTCTATTTTCCTTTCTTCGGGGATTGCTCATTCCATATTAGAGCTGGCACATTTATGATACACACTTCTTTCAGTAGCTTTGCCTTTGGCTAATAATCGACTCTCGATTTCTCTTTGTAGTTCCCCTTGCGGTTAACTGTATACTCAATATACCTTACTGGATGCATTCATCGGATGTATTCACGTTAGTACTCAAAGGAACATCATATCTTACCATCCATTGTGATGGAATTGCATCAAATCTTCCTTTGGTCCTTAAATTAAAGCTGGGCCGTCAGGGAATAAGTTCAGCATTTTCAATACATGGACTAAAATAACAGCTCCACCAGAGGGCAGTGCTGCTCAGTGTTTGGACAGAGGACCATGAACATTGTCCAGCTACAACATAATTCCCCCTATCTTGTGCCTGTAAGAGCCCTCTTGTGAATCAAAACTGAACTATATCCAAAAGTGCTTTTGGCCTCACTTCAATCATGACGGTCAAGCGTTAAGTATCATAGCACAAACTCTTATCTCTGTACCATTTTCTAAATTCATAAGCAAGCGAGACCGTCAGCAGTCCCCTCCTCACGGAGCATGGACTGCATGAGGTCAACTACCAGAGTGGGGGCGAATAAGTCAATGTCTCGTATAAGTAGCAGTGCTGGAATGACCCTAAAACACTAATATCTCCACCAGTTATTGATAGAAGCTAAACTGCCATATGCATTCAAGTTGCTCAGGCAATACAGCGCCGAGATTTAGAACCAGAAGTGTGGTCGAGGAGACCTCTGGGAGACTAGTAATCGCGGCCATGCGGGTTATCACGCCATTTATTACCGTCTGGTGACAAAACCTAGAATAACGCACCCACTGCTCCTTTTACACTCGGGTTCACTTGGTAAAGAACCATACAGACCCCTTAATGTCCACGCCCACCGGCTGTATTTTGCGCATACATTTTGCGGTAAAATTGTGACACAACTTGCAGCAATCCGCTGCAACTAGCTCCTCACTGTTTTCAGTCTATACAAAAACTTTATCACCCTGCAGGACATTTGGTCCTGCAGAAATTTATTTTTGCAGGCCCAGCTTCATTTTTGCAGGCCCGGATATTGGCGTGCAATCTTTAAGATTTAAGAATTAAGTATAATGCAAGTGATAGTATTACATGAATAGGGTTCCTCAGTATGCTACAATAACATTAGGGAGTGATCATTTTTTATCAACAGGGGGGGGGGGGGGCAAAAAAATTTGGACCCCTTGACCGGGGGGGGGGGTGTAAAAAATTTGGACCCCTCTTGGGGGGGGGGATCAAAAAAATGTAACCTGTTTTGGGCCAAAAAGCCCGCGCGTTACTATGCTTCAAAGGACCCGCGCGCGCGCCGATTTCCGACCCGTAGGGGGGGGGGGTAAAATTTTTTGACCCGTTGACCGGGGGGGGGGGTGAAAAAAATTTCGCGCGCTCCGAGCGGAAAACCACCCCCCCCCTGTTGTTAAAAAATGATCACTCCCTTAATCATTTTAATACACAAATTACTGAAGAAGATTACAGAAAATATTCAAGCTTTCTGTTTTACACTGTAGAAACCTTAATAATGGTCCGATTTACAAGCCGTAAAAAATGGCATGTAGGCAAGGATCTCCGGATTACAGCCTGACATGTGGGCCGGCAGAAGCAGCCTTTCTGCCGGACCTGCAGGCATTTTACCGGCTATAGATGGTGTCCGGCAGGATTTCGTATAGACTGTTGTTTTGGAAAGCCTCTCTCACATTGCCCCTTATTGCCAGACATTATGATACCTATGGTGAGAATGGGAGAGGGGGGGGGTTAGGTGTACATAGCCAATTGTAGTCGACCAGCATTTAGGCCAAACTGATACTCTATTATGTATGTTAATAATTAGAATGTTAATTGAATTTAAAATGTTAAATCTTCCAGTACGCAGATGGTACTGTATCATATATGTAGAGGAAACCTCAGTAGAGAAGATAACTAGAATTTGCAAAGAAATTTCAATAGATTACCGGTAGATGATCATTGTGATAGAAGCCAGTTAGACATTGATACTAAGAAGACAAAGTCAATGTTATATAAACATGAAGCTAAAAGTTCATTAGAGAGACTAGAAGTTAAGGGTAAAGAATTGGAAATGGTAGGCAGTTACGAGTATATGGGTAGTACACTGGCGATTTGACTTACATCCAAAGAAGAGTTGAATGATAAGTAGTAAGTCACAAAATATGCGGACCCTGAGTCATTTCAGAAGTTGCTTTGATGATAAAAGTGCAGTAACAATTTTTTTCAATGTGCCTTTACCATAAATCTCAGCAATTAGTTTGGCAGATCAGAAAAGAGTACAGGTATTACAAAATACAGCTTTACGTGAGTTTGTTTCAAATGTGTTTTAAATATAGTAGATAAATGGCAAACCAGAGCAGCTGATGTCCCACTCATACAGACATACTAAACTCATACTGAGAGGATTAGGAGATCACGTCCAGTTAGTGCTGTAAATGAACGGAATATGATTCTTCCATCAGTAAGATTGTCTGAGAATAAATAATGTTTTAAGAAAGCTCTTAAGGAATTAGTAAAGCGATTCTTTAGAAAGAAGTGGTTGCACATTTTGCAATTCACCAACGATGCTGTTTGAAATATTCATATAAAGTGGATTACATCTTACAAATAGTGTGGAAATGAAATATGACAAATCGTACAGAATTTGAGTATAGGAATGCTTATTCCAAGAAAGCCCATATAAAAACAGTTTGATTGGTGCAACATTGGCTTGTGTTATGACAACAATAATGTGAAGCTGTGTTATGGTAATATTATGGTTATTATCATTATGGTCTATGTGTATTGGGTTTTATTTATAGGTTGTACATACCAGTCATCTATTTGATTCTCGGGAGCAGAACCCACGTCACACAGTACAGCGTGGCCCTTATCAGACTTATCTCCCCAAAGATAACACCTCCCCAAAGGGGTCTAGATACATAGGCAATGTACTAGAAAAAGGTGTTAGAATCCTTATTGCAAGAGATCTAGTCAACCTACAACAAAATGCATTGCAAAATCTGAAAGATATTCATAATATTCTCTTTAATTGAGATGCACTATGTTCTAGTACCAATATTTGAAGAGAAAATTCCAAAAAGGTGACTTTTTCTAGTACATTGCCTACGTAGCTAGACCCTTTGCCTGGCCTTAGCAACGAGGCCTCCTGCTCCCAAGAATAGATAAGGTTGTGTAGGATAGTATTTATATGGTTATTTTGTGGTATAAAGGAGTAAAAGCTCAACATTTATGCTCATTGATTCAATTTGAAGAAAGCTGTATTCATTGAAAGTCTTCCTCGATCCTTTTCCATCCCTCCTCATCCCTAGGTAATATAACCAACGTATCATTTAATTCTTCTTTGATATTGACAAAGCAAAACGGTGTGATAATGTACAAATCGAATCTTATTTCGAATGAATGATTCTCATCTTCTTTTTATTCCGAATGAGGAGATTGTTGATATATGCAGATCTGCATTTTCTTTGTAGAATTGTCTGTTCAGTAAAAATGAGAAATGATAACGGCAGCTGCAGGTGACAATTCATTCAGCCAACATTTCCAGTATGACCAAATTTATGTATGTCTTCATCGTTCTGGAATTATCATGGTTTCAATAATATTAGTGCATGATATTGAAATAGCAAACTAATTAGGTGGGACCCTCTTCACCGGGCCTCTTCAACAGAAGTCCTCATTCCCTTATCTCAAGTAACCATGAGAATCCTCGAACCTGATTTTGATAAGGGACTGGTTATTATATAGCGGTCAATACGGACTATCATTTTGCACAGCTAGTGTATCATAATGTGGATGATATCCCTATATATGATAATAGTATCCTGCCTACATACACAGCTCTTATACAATCATGTGCTGCTGCATGTTGTACAATTTCGAACGATGTAGCAGGCCAACACTGAAAACCCAGAGCAAGGAGCCTAGTCATTATGACGACCTAGGTAGTCATAATGAATAATGGCAGATGGAGTGGAGAATGGTGTATGAATATAGTCTCTAATTAGTTCACTTCTTAATGAGAGACATCCTTTTCACATATTTGGTATAGTCTTTATTGAACTAAGTAGCATTACTTGTTATAAATAAGTTGCCAATGGGTGAGAATGATGGCCCCAAAGGTATAGAGACCACTCTGCTCCCTGTCACCAGTGTATATCTCGTGACAGATATAGTTATGCGAATATGAAAAACCAGGTGGCAGTAGTGTGCCATAAGTAGCAAGTGAGGAATAGAAGTATGTACCATAGGGTAGTCATTGGGACAACCTAGGACTTGAGAGTTGTCATTACTGATGACTTTAGGTCTTCAAATGGACAATACCTTAATTAACAACCTTAAGGTAGTCATTCTGACTACCTAATTATTGTGACTACCTAAGGTCGTCATTGTGACAACTTTGGTCTGAATGGCTCAGATGGGTAGTCACAATGACGACCTAAGGTGGTCACTTTGACTACCTAAAGTTGTCAGTTTTGGCATTGTCAAAATGACGACCCTGAGGTTTTCAGTGAAATCTGAAATAGAATTCATGGAAAACACCTCTATGTCTAAATCATGTATGTCACTTCCCGAACGTAACACATAAAAAGAGAAAAAGCCTATGTTGTGTTCTCCGATAGGTTCTGCACCGTCATAAATTGGCCACAGCCACATGTAAGTCAAAGTCATATATAGAAGGTGTGCACAGCTGAAGGCCTGACAACCCAGCGTGCCACGCAAATCACTAAAAGGTAGCCCACTTTACGATGAATGTATTTGCTCATACAGTAACAGCTATATTCAATAGAGCGCATGCAGTTTGAGTTGGACACTGTTGAGGAATGCATGCAATACATGTATTATATTTGCACGCCATGTCTCCTGTTATTACCCCATACCTGCGGTTGGATATAATGGAGTATAGTGAATACAGTGAACTACAAAGATTGAGAGTTAATCCCATCCTATTTCTGATAGTACGAGGCATTTCGTCTCTGTAACAGGTACATTCCCTCTATTAACATGGACATCAAGGCCTTGATAATCATGCCGATGAACAGTGGCCATTACCTCACATACAACAAGGAGCTTGATCCGTCTGATGCTGTTAGCAGTCGATGAGCAGCTCATATAATATTATGCACTCAATGCAAGCTTTGACCTGTTCTATGTGTTTAGGTACACCTAGACTTGGTGTATGGTGCTTTATTGACAGATAACGTTATAGATTAAGCTAGTTCTAGACTACAAACTCTTGAGAAAAAATCGCCCGATTGACTCTCCTTGGCATTAGTTGAAAAACGCCCCATGTTTGTGAATTCTTATGCCAAATAAAATAATCAACTACAACTACAACTTATCAGCTTTCAGTGCATCTCTAACCAGCTCTTGGTGGAGGTCATTTCCATATTCGCTACTTTAGGCTAGGTTGTCCTCTCTGGAAACCACTTAACATTGAGCATGAGATGCATTCATGAAACAAACAAATCTCTACAAGAGATCACTATAATAATTATGTTGGTAAATCATTTATTTATCACTTTATTCCTTTCCGCACATAATCTCCATGACGCCTTTATCATGATATGATACCTTTCTTTAAACATATCATACATTGGTCTTGGTTAACAAGGCTATCCGCAATGTTCAAGAGAAAGAGAAAATGAATTAAGAAAGAATTGCCCTTTTATATCTGTTCTGGCAAACTATGCAAAGTTCTGTTTTTACCCGAGTTTCACATTAAAGAACTTTTCTTTTACGCTGCCTCAATTTGCTGTTCTACGCCAAGACCCCTGAAAGAATTCCAATTTTATCCATGTAAGAAGTTCGAATTGACATTCCAGTTTCAATTTGAATCCCCCTTCGTGTTCGGTTGATGTTAGGATGTCATTTGCAAGGGAGAGTTTCCAGCCATGCATGCCAGTGAAAAATGAAAGGAGATTTGCAATTCCCTAGGCAAAGGCATCTGTAGGATGCAAACTCTATTATTCTTAGTCTGCAAAAGGAATACATCACAATCATTCCCAAGACGATTGTCAACTACTCAAATGCCACCATTGCTTCGTCAAACTCATATCAATCCACTGATTGATTTTAAAACAATTAGACTTTTCTGAAACACGTCTGGGGTTTTGACATCTGTGTTGGCAGTAATAGCCGTCCGCTTATTTTACTTTAAATGAGGAAACAATAAATAAGACTTATTATTCACATTTCCTGTTAATCCTGTCTGTGTCGGTCAGGTTTTATAAATGTGTCTATCATTTTAGGCTTCTCGGACAAATAAATGGCAAATATATATATTGTTGTAAGCTAGAAGTAACTGGACTGAGGCATTGTAATGGTATTGAAGAGGCGAGCATGAAAGGGTGGGGGGGGGACTTACTGTATTAATTCAAAAGTGTTAACAACTTTGTATTTATTTTTAGTGTATAGAAGCTTTCAACGGCAGGGGTAGACGCCAACCCAAGCCCCGGGAGCCAATGGCCTGTGGTTTTGGGCCTGGGCCCGTAGTTTTCTTCAGAAATACTTTCCTATGGGCCCAGGTGGCCCACAGGAGTGCAGGAAGAAATTTCTTTGAGAATAATATTATGTGTACTATCTTTAACAAGGTGGATTATATCTATATCAATATAGTCATGTTATATGTCATTGGAAATGGAAAGTCACCAGAAAATCAGCCATTCTGGTTAGGTATTGATTTAAATTTACTAGAGATACTTATGATCTTCTCTCTAAGAAAAGTCAAATAATCATTCCGGAGCTGCATGTATGGGCCCTGAAGCCAAGGGCACGGGTGGCCTGTGTTTGAAAAAGTTAGTGTCTACCCCTGCAACGGGTCTCCATATCTGCATCAACTCAACAAATTGTTACCACATTGTAACACTGTAGTCTAAACTCAAAACGGTTTTTGTCTCTAAGTTCCCTACTGAACTATGACGTTGGTTAAAACCGACATATCCGTTGGGAATTAGAGCTTTCATTGAAGTGACCGTTTTGTATCAGAATTGTGTCTATTTTCTAATAAATATTTAGTTCTAATAAATATTTAGTTCAACTATTATAGACTATATGTTGTAAGACTGACAAGTCTGTTGTGGGAGTCCAGTTTCATGACATCTTTTGCATGTTTGATGAAGTTAACATTTTGGTCTAATGCCACGCCAATGTACCCATCCACATATCCATATCAGCATTTATGGAGGTAAAATCCTATAGGGGGGTCATGCCCAAGAGGATAGTAGTTCTTGCTATTTTATTTAGTAAAATCCACGAATACAAGGAGCGTTTTTTAGCACAGGAAAATGAAAAAGTAATCAAGTGACGTACATTTCTAGAGAGACAGATTAAGATAATTCAATTTATGTCACACAGGGCTTTCGAGTTCTAGCTATATTGTATCTACGCATCTAACTCAATTTACATTTGCACAGATCGGGCCAGTGCTTCTTTGGTGACTATGTCCTTCTTAGTGCGGGGAACTTTAATGCGGATTTTGAGGTTCCCTTTTAGGATCCGCGCTGAAATCGTGTAACGTGTATGAGGGTTGTGTACATGGGGTCTTGGACATGGCATCTTTTCTCACAAGCTCTTAAGCTGGGCCATCATCAGGCAGGAAAATCACGATAGAGCGGACCATGTGCTTGTACACTATGATGCTTTCCCCCTTGTCAGTTCTGGATCTAATCCTTCTTAGTTGGGAGAGACTCAGGTGGGCCTTTACACTGACACTTACGTAGTTGAACTATTGCATCACATTCAAGGTCATATCATTCAGTTTAAAAGGCAGATCAGGTCTGGTACTGATCTTGGAGAGTGGGGTCAGAGGATAGAGCTTTTCTCAGCATTCACTGTGAGTTTGTCTGCCTGACACCATTGTATTGCTGGAGTTGCAGATCTATTTGCAGTATTCCCCTGATCCTGACAGGGTCTTTGCCGGAAACAACCACAGCTAATTCATCGGCGTAGAGATAAATCTCACTGTTCTCAACCACAATGACCACGTTGTTCATGTAGCCGGTAAACGGTAGGGGGCTGAGTACAGACCCCTGTGGCACCCCCATTATGATAGGTTTACTGGACGATACATTGTTGCTGGCTCTTGTTTGTATAGTCAGCTAGTCATTAAGCCACAGACACAAGTCCTCGTCAAAGCAATAGGCATGAAC
The DNA here is from genome assembly GCA_947462335.1 of Harmothoe impar. Taxonomy (NCBI): domain Eukaryota; kingdom Metazoa; phylum Annelida; class Polychaeta; order Phyllodocida; family Polynoidae; genus Harmothoe; species Harmothoe impar. The sequence continues at coordinate 50,290,292 of OX381705.1, forward strand.
CTTGAGGAGGATAGATGAGTGGTCAACTGTGTCAAAAGCCTTCCTCAGATCAAGGAAGACCACGGCCGACCGCTCTGCTTGTTTCTCGTAAGGTAGAGATGGCACAGAAGGCCAAAGACCGAGCCACCTGTTGAGCATCCTGGGACGAAGCCTGTCTGGGAACAGTTTATGATATCATTTCCTAGCAGGTGGTCCATGAGGTGGCGGTGGACTGCTTTCTCAGCCAGTTTAGACCAGCAGTTGAGGAGACAGATAGGCACCTGTCTCAAGGATTGGAATAAAGGTGCCGGTCTCCGAACTCACATTGACCTGTTTGGCAGTAATGCCGGAGTTAATCATCTTTTCCGATAACTTCAGATCGTGTCTGGGGCTGTCCTTTATGATTCTGGATCTCATATTATTGTTGGTCCATGAACTTTTGTTCCTCCACACCGATGAAAGCCTCTGCAAGTTTATCACCAATACTGCAGTAATAGTTTTTAATAAATTAATCTGGCACATCTAGGCCATTCCATCAAATCGGGGGGGGGGGGCAGGGGTTTCATGCGATGTCCAAGTGCATAGATGTCAAGTGGTAGAAGTTAGGGGGTAGATGTTCAGGGGGTAGCTTTGGTAGTAGGGTCTCGTACCTTTGAAAGGATCTGGATCCATGTATCTGGTAGGATACATGTTGTGGCTTGCCAAAACCTCTTGGCATCCCATTTGTGACGATGATTTAGCCGTATTCACTTCGTTCTCGATTTTGTTCCCTTCCTTCTTTGCACTGTCTCAATCTGCGTCAAATTTTGTCGCTTTAGTTTTTAGGATCAGTTTGTTTTTCTCGTCCTCTCTAAAAGTTTAAGGACACCTACTTGAGGGAACCTTCATGGGAGTATTTGATCTTATTTCCTACTGCACACTGTAAAGACAGTGTTTAACTTTAAACACCAAAAAAGCTAAACATGTTTGATCTGTACGCACTTAAGACATCTAAACTGACTTTATGTATGTTAAACACATAATTTCTAAATGCCTAAACACTGAAGACATACATGTGTTAGACATTTAGAAAGTAAACACTTATGCAGATGGGTGTTTACTATTTAAACATACATTTTCTTTGTGTTTAGCCTTTAAACATTATGTTTACCGCCTGTTCAGCATTTAAACAGTGAGGTGTTTAGATACCAAATAGTATGTGGAACATTTTTTCTCTAGTATGTCAATCATTTTGCTATCATTATCCCGATTATCTTTAGCTTTTTATAACCTATTGAAATGCAATTCTAATACTTATGATCCAAACATAAGCTTGGCCTTTTCCAAAGTGTATCTCTAAAGTTCAGAAAATCTGCAGAAAGGAGTAATCCAATTACAAGCAAAGTCAGAACCAGAAAGGTGGTGATTAATGGAGTGTGATCCCCTGCCTATATTTTAGGCACAGTTTATAAACAAGGAAATATAGTATTTTGCCTAAAACTGGATCATGGCTGTGTCTGTTTGTCATAATTGGTATACTTGTTTAAACACTAAACATATAGATTGTAACCATGTTAAATACTTTATCAGTTTAGACTTATACACATTTAATCTAAACATCTAAACACTAGACCTAAACATGTTTAAGTGTTTAGATATTAAACACAATTTTATCCCACCAGGTGGCAGCTAAGTAGATGGATGGACTTTCCCAACCCATCTCTAAGCTGATCCTTGAATAAACAAACAAAGAATCATATCATTTGAGTGATTCAAATATGGGAACATATGGCCATTATTATGCAAAAAGGAGGTCTATGATTTGGGGTTTATACTAATAGAAATAATGTGCAGAAAAGCTATAACCACTGGGGACACCTGTTCTATGGGACATAGGAAAATATATAGCAATGTTCCCTCTATCATTCTGTTGTACACATTCCCAGTTACTTAGTATGGATGCTATGTAACATATGTGATGACACTCTATAAAAGTGTTATAAAATACTACTATTTCCAGGCTATCTGAATATAAGACGATAAATTTGACCGATAATATATCCTAATATGCACATTACAATCACTATAAACACATCAGCTTCACCTAAACACTATTTAACTAAACACCTACTATATCTAAATGCTATTCATCTAAATGCCTAATAAGTCTAAACACTACACATGTAAACACTCTACAGTTCTACACACTATATATCTAAACCCTTCCTTGGTCTAAACTCTATAAATGTAAACACCTACTAGATCTAAACACTTTGCACACTAAACATGTTACGTAAACATGTTTAGAAATTAAACATGTTTAGATGGAAAAAAGTGTTTAAAAATGTGGGACAAGATAGTGTTTAGAAAAGTGTTTAGCCACTAAACATGCGCATTTACAGCCTAAACACTGTTTTTACAGTGCACATTTGAATCTGTCTCCTTATCAATAAATCCCAGCTGTGGCAAGCTTATGAGAACTATTGATATTTGCGAATTAGTTGATAAAGGAAATATTTTAGACCTCGGCTTTAGTCAAAATCCTGTTCTTACAATATCATTATGATGTGTACTGAAATGCAAACTAGAATATTAGTAATATGTTAAAATGATATAACACTGAGTGTTGGAACAACCCTATAAAACATGTCCAACACATATTTCCTACTCATTCACTAAAACAACCCAAACCCATTGGCATGTAATCAGAAATTCCCCCAATGGTCCAGTAGTGTTATTGTCATTACGTTTGAAATAACTCTCTCTTCAAGAGCGAGGTATTTCAAAGAGATGCGGGTAATGTTAAACATAATTACTACATAATTAAGGTGGACATCTCAAGAAACGTGGTTAACTCTAGGTCAAGCTACCCTATATAGTATGTGGATCTACAATATGAAGCCGAAGGGGATCGAATCATGACTTTACTAGTTAGTGCTCTTGCTAAGTAGATCGGAAATAACGATAAATCTACCCCCACCGAGAAAAAGAGATAAACTGTGACTCTTGTAAGAGTAAGGCCTAGGCGCGCCAGAATGATCAGCATTGGCTGATCCCCTCTCAAGGGGAGAAAGGGCCAGGTGGGACATTCTCCTCCATCATCAAGCATTACCCGACTCACTTGTGAAAAAGGGGTTATTCTGGCGAGATGCTGGACTATAAGAACTTAAACACGTGAAACCAAAGCTTGCTCTAGTTTCTGTTCACGTTTTGCTGATGTCGGATCTGCCTCCTAAGTAGGCTGAAGGTAAAACCCTGCAGATTCAGTCGGCAAAGCCCAGTACCGCTTTGCATGTCGATTCGCACATCATGAAAAATATCATGTGCACTGGTAATTCTTTACGTGAAATTGTGTCCTGAAATGATGCGAATATGCCATTGTTTCTGCGTTTCTTTTCCCAATTGCCCAAGAATCAGGTTTTACATTATCCTTGGTTGTGGAAGCCTGCATTTTTCTCCCACTTTTATGGTCTCATTAGGGGGGCTGCAACTGTAATATTTGTTGTACTTTTTCCTTTTTGGTGTAACATTGCTCATGCGGGATGGATATCTTTGTTCTTTGATTCGCGCAGATCACATAAAGCATTACCTCGTATACAAACCTGGGGTTATACTGTTGTCAGTTGGTAGATTACCCTGGCTTATTAGCTGGGCAGGCTTATATTTCTATGTCTTTTCGTTTACCATTATCTCTCTTTAGAATGGCACATAGGAGAATGAATGGGCGTTACATAGATGAATGCACCATAAGTAGGCCTACTCAAAGTAGAAGTGGGTTTATGACCAGAAATCGTATTGCATCTTTGGTTCTATATATAAAGTCTGAGGGTGGCTTATACCTGGGGGCTTATATTATTTGATTAAGCGATCCGTTGTCCCAGGCTATTATCATGAACCGGTGTATAAACACGGGAATACGGTACATGAACTTGTCTATCCTTTTCATGCCCAGAACTATTTTGACAAACGTCAGTTTTTAACATCATCATTGGGAGAAAGTGTCATAATTGAACATTTTGCTCTGACTTATATATGCTTCATATTATACTTTTTGACAGCTATTGGAACGTGCCTCAAATTACTGTTTGAGAGAACATTCTAAGTTGGGTGAGCATGACAACTAGAAACATTCTTTATACTCATATCCAGCAATATTTCCGGGAATATTTCCAATCCTTCGCGGAGCTCTGTTTTTGCACTTTTAGTTTGGAATTGTATTGTAATTTCTTTTATTTATACTGAAAGTTAGGTCAATGACCTATGATTCTCCTCTATCCAGTTGAGTGTACATATAGCCATGGATCTACTTATATCAGATATGGTAAGAAAGGGGAAAGAGGAAAGAAAAATGGATAAGTACAGGCATAGGCTTAGAGCCATGACTTAGTATACATGTAATAGAATACATGTTCGTACAAAAATGCAATATGATAAGGCTGGTGTTATTGCCTTGTGGAATATGGAATTTTCCAATTAATGGGACTGATGTTGGGTTATTCAGGTTAGATGGTGGTCAGACATTTAATTGTAGTAATGGTGGGCTTCTGGTCCCAATGAATATTGTAATAATTAAACATAAGTTTTAATAAGGTCAAAGTGAAGCTTTTTTTTATTCCCAGAGGTGAACCTAGGGCTCTCCAATATGGCTCTTGTTTCCACTGTAAGGAATTCCATGCCTGAGCTTATCTTAATCTCAGACTTCTGAAATAAGCAGGATTTTTGGCCATTTGGGATAAGTAAAATTAACCTTTAACCCCCATTCCGAGACTTCTATTTAACGGCCTTGTATAGATGCGACGCTGGTCTTAGAGGCTACATCATAGAATACATCGCAATAATCGATGATGGTTCCCACCTCAAACCTTCCATTGCCTCATGTAGGGGTTAAACATGAGAAACACAAGCGGGGATTAGGAGAGATTAGCGGGGATGAACCCATTGGTTAAAAAGTCTACGCGTTATCTTTGCTCTTGCATTCTTAATGCAAAGCTGATAAAATACTATTTCTTTGATTTCTCAATCACGAAAAGTGCTGTCACTTGCATACGTATCATTTGTCAACTACATTGAGAACATAGTGAGAGTCTGTCTGACAATTCAAATATCTACACTGTGTGTCCAGGGTTCGACACTTTAACAAGGGGCTAGACTCTCACCATGAAAGTGCAGCCTTCTCTACCAGTATAGTAGTGCTTAGCATTGACTCACAAGTGTCCAGCATCACCAGGCTCTGGAAGGAGAGGCAAACATTGCTAGGCTCTCTTACAACTTGACTCTCATATTGAAAGGACTACTTGGATGGGATGGGACATAACTAATGTTTAGCACATGTGATTCCTACATACTTCCACATGCCAGCTTTGATTAATTGTCTGGGTATTCAGTTGCCTCCGACAGTGTTACACTATACTGCGGATCGCTGTTAGGTAAAGTTCACCTTCAGGAGGAAAAAGTATAATCAAAATAAAATATGTGAAACGCAATACCTGAGATAAGCTACGACCTTTAGTTTATGTCTTTTCGGATCTTATCTGAAATCTAAACACCAAGTTTGCCCTTCAAAAATTGAAACCACCTCTGGGTCGGAATGTCGGAGAAGGTGGAAAATCTGTGGTGGGAGAATGGGGAGTCCCAGGTGTAGGCAGTATGAGGGGGAGATACCATGCAGCTGGCGGCCAGACCGAGATAGCAGGCCCAACCGATGACAGTATGCCGGAACCTGGCGCCCACCTACAGCACCAGGGAGCCCGGGCATCATCCCGTCCCCACCCCTAGCCCCACCCACATAGCCCCACCCCAGAGACCTAGCCCCACCCACATAGCCCGACCCCAGACCCCTAGCCCCACCCACATAGCCCCAACCACATAGTTCCACCCACAAAGCTCCTCCCATGGCCCATCGTTCCCCATTCCCACAACCCCACACAACCACTATGTAGCTAGCGATGCACGTAAAGTGTTTTAAGATAATCGTTCAGGTCTCCTATTCATTTGTACAGTTCCTGTGCAGTTAATCTTTTAGGCTGATTTCCCCTATACACTGATTATCTCCATAAAGTAGTAATTAATTGCTACCAGAGCAACCATTGTGCACAGGCTACAGCTGTACTAGTGGTAGTACAGCAGCAGGGATTCTGATGGATTTAGGTAGATTTACCTCTATTCCATGTTGATGCGGGATAACCGTAAACCACTTTATGGACATCGCTATCCCCATAGTGAGAGTAGGATCCCAATGCACACCCACACCCCAAACATCCTCTATACTCCTCACCCTATGGAAATCTCCGGCCACGCTCGCCATCTAGGGTCACGTGGGATCTTGGAACGGGTCATTGCGCATGCTCACCCAGGCATGACCTGCGCATTGGGTAGCAGGGTGTCAGTGGATGACAGGGCAGAGCCCCACAGCGGCGTATTTGAGAAGCTCAGGTGACGCCCAACCCTGATTCATATAATTATTGTGAGGAATTTTTGTTGTTGTAATTTTGCCCCAGGGGCACATGTCATTTTCCGTGGAACTGCATATATAGCATTGCAAATTTTACATAATATAGGTTATACTGGTATGATGGTCATTCACAAAAAAAGAAAGAGATGGCGAAATTTCCAATGCATAATTGTACGCGCACACTCCATCCACCATGTTCTAGATCAGTATTAATGCCTGAAGCACACAATCATTCAGACTCAATGAAACCAGATTCCGTATACTAAGCAGGTATAATCATAACAGTTTGTCCTGAGCCTGAACCTTATATTATCACCTTCATAATCTGCCTCTGTGCCTGTGAAACCTATCAAAGGATGATGCGCGCATGGAGCTCTTTATAAAATAAAAGGCAAATAGGAATGTAACTTTGATTATTGTAGCAATTTTAATATTTTACTTGTTTCTCTCTGCTTAGACACCTCATTATAGTCCATATGAAATACGCATATCTACCCATTTCTCTCTCCATCCCCAGTACAAGCTCAACCCATCAAATTATTAGGAACCAAGTCGCCACGTCCATGCGTTTTAAGAATTAGGGTATGGCTCGGCTGTACTGTTCTAAAACACATTTATTCTCTTTTCATCCGGTCGAAAAAAGAAAAATCCACATGGCAACAATCAGGGTATCGTTGACAGGGTTCATTATACAACCATGTGACTGACACGTTTCGGTACGCTATCAGCCATAGAGCACAGGCTCTCATTGGCAACACGTTGCCAGGCAGCACCCTCAGCTGCGCTATACCATGAGCAGAGCTAGACCGCCTCCTGTGACCTTGACCCTCTAGAGGTGATAGGTCAGGGGGTCGTGGAGGGTGGCGGCCATTTTGACGGACAAGGTAAGAAGAGCGTGCGTTGACGCTAATTAGGATGGTGCTGGGCGGGCTGCAAGATATGGCAAGCGTTTTTAATCTGCATCAAAAGAGAGGGTGGGAGGAGAGGCCAGGAGAGGAGGGGCAGTTTGGGTGTGATGTATGACCATGGACCTGTCCTCTCCCATGACGTATGGCACGGCCTGATGCAGGGTTCATTTTATGACAGGGGAGGGGAAGGGTCAGATGCGTTCTGAGACCCTAATCCTAGAGAAACCCAGATGTCAGCCCTTCCGTTTCCTCTACGCAGAGGCTCTCTTTCTACATGGGCATGTCGCCAAAACGACCTCAAGCATTGCATTGTGTATGTACACTGACTTTTCAAAATGCTGGACTCCAGGGTCTGGACAGCATTGCTTTACTCCCTTTCAAGGGACGGTAGACCAACCAAAGGCTAGACCTTTACTTGATGTCATGCAGCCTTTCGAATAGGAGTCATGCGGGAAATGCTGGATGAAAGAGTGCAGGCTAGCCTTGTACTCGATGTCAAGCAGCCTTTCGAAAGGGAGTCATGCAGACAATGCTGGATGAAAGAGTGCAGGCTAGACTTGTACTCGATGTCATGCAGCCCTTCGAAAGGGAGTCATTCAGACAATGCTGGATGAAAGAGTGCAGCATTATCTAGAGGCACTTTGAGAGACTCTGTTAGAAAACATACATGTAGCCACCTTCGCGACATGCCTTAGTCTGGAAAGAGTGTTTGCTATATCGGCATTATTTTACATAAATTATGCACAGACAGCAGACTAATCTATATTTCTATACCATCTATTCTCATCGTTTTCCATATAGAAAAAAGCCAACACTAGCATACCTATTATTTCCCCTCATATATCCCCAAGCCTCTTTCTCCCACAGCATACATAATACATACTCCCCATACCACGGAATTCCCCTTCGCACCCTCTGCACCTGACTTCCTGCACAAGGAGACACCTCGCAGAGGCAGATGTGAGAACTGGGGCGTTATGGCGTTAATACACCGGCAAATTCCGGCCCGCGCTCCCCTGACGTGGGAGGCAAGGTCTGGTAGCCGGGGTGTAAAGGGGACGGTCTGGAGGGTCAGCGGGCAAAGGAAATATGACGTGCCTGTCAGCACCAATAAAACAAGTGGGCCCATTAATGCGAGCTATATTAGAGCTGATGAGATCCGCCTTGCAGAGGTGTGGGAACCAAGGCAGCAGTTGACCCCAGGGTCAGCGGCGTATAGCTTGACCACATGTTAGGTCAGCAGTTGGCAGGCCCATATGGTTCAAGCTGACCATATAGCTCTGGTCAGATTGTGAGAACAGCTTAGCAGAAGGCTGGGGCGATCACTTATATGGTATGGACTTCCAGCCCAGGAATATTGAAAACCCATAACATAGAGTGACTTAAAATGACTCATTATTAAAGACACATAATGCTCTAAGAGAAGCTAATCTAATATTCACTAATGCAGTACTTTACACTGTACCTTCATGCATCACAATCAGCTTGTTATTTGACATAATGATACATGCCTGTAGATAGACATAGACTTTTTTGTGCGATCAGATTATCAGTATTTCATACACTACAGCGGATTTAGTTATCACTATCAGTCTACAGGTACAGGCATAAATGGAAGCAGGACGAAGAGCAATTTAGTGTCCACAATACCCTGGTAGAAAACGATACCTGTCCAATTCATACGTCGAGGTAGCAATAAATACGATTGATTTCGGGTCGGTATTATTTTACATTCACTTGGTGCAAAATATGTGCTTAATAAGGGATAGGTCATTTTTAGCAGCAGAGGAAGGGACTACCGTAGGTGGAATTTCCTGATGGCGCACGGGAGATGTTCCAGTCCCCCCGCGAAAGGGGTCCGAATTTTCCGAATCCACCCAAGGCAGTTCAAATAACTGCCGACCACTTTTAGCTTCATATATAGTAACACGCAGGCTCTTTTTGTTAAAATAGGATGACTCTTTTTGGTTCCCCCCTCAATAGGAGTCCGTATCTTTTTGGTCATCGCCTTCAATGGATCCAAATTTCTTTGGTGCCATCCCCAAATCCGTCAACTCTCTGTTGTTGAAAAATTACCACTTCCTAACCTTTGCAAAATGGCTGATTCGACTTGTAAAAACTGCGGGGAACCTCCGAGTAGTACATATAGGAGGTTGTTGAGTGCAACAGAAAACATATAATCATGGTTGCGGCAACAGGGTGGGGATTGCATGCCCCCCTTCCTACACACACAGTATAAAAAAGTCGATCAACCTGAAAAGAAGTGAAACCCTTATGTATAGAAAACGCTCAGATTCTCCCGTTGTCACCCATGTTGAAAATGCTTGCCATGCCCCTGCTAATATTAATACAACTGTACTTTATATCATAGTATCTGTGCACATGTTTATACATATATAAAAATACCAATACCGTATACATTGTATATAATGTTTTATGTGATGTGAAGGATACTATCGTGATAGAGTGAATAGGTGACATTACAATATCGTCCTCTGATTAATATCACGAATGAAACAGCCCCGGCAAAGAGCACATTGAAACCAGGTCCCTTTGTGAGTCAACCGCTAGTTGAGTTTGGGGAACGGGAAGCCTGAAAGGCGGGCATTCGTCTGAGGAACAACTGGGGAAAGGATTAGGAGGGAGGGACTGTGGGGTGTTTCACAAGCCAAAATAAAATACCCTCAATTGTACATTTGTATTCTACAACCAAGTTGATATTAACCAATGTCAGTTTTATGTTGGTGTTTCTAAAGCAGCAATATTATGTTCGGTCTTATCCCGACTTAGAACTGAAGATAATATTGGATGTTGTGAAACACTTTTACTTTTACCCTGTAAGTCTAACTTAAGTCGGTCTTAACTGCCTAAGCTACAATCGATTAGTTGTGACAGCAAACATGGTATGGTATGGGGTACACACTAGTATGCATTGTGAACCACTTATACATTAGTTGTACTGTAAACGTATATATTTTCACGTGGATAAATTTTCGCGATTTTGTTAAAAAGTGCATTTTCGCGAGTATTTAAATTAGCGATTTTTGGAATATGGTAGTAGTATGACTATATTGGATAAATTTTCGCTCTGTACATATTTTCGCGATTTTAAAAAATCGCGAAAATCGCGAAAATATGTACAGCGCGAAAATATCTACGTTTACAGTATCTCGATTGTAGGCCAAAGACCCTGACTTAACATCTTGGTTGTAGACCTTTGTGAAACACTTTTATAACCAGTATACAATTGATAAAACCTAATGTCAGTCTTATTAATTGTATACAACTAACTTCTTCTATAGAAACACTTATTCTACAATTAATTGTATACCCCCTTGTGAAACACCCCACAGGTCATGGTAACGCGTTTATCATTATATCCTTTGCTTGTAGATCTACGTGTCCAGTGTGGGGAAAACCATTTATCCTTTTTATGTGATCACATTGGAATTCTGGCGAGTGACAACTGGTTCGTCACGGTAGTTTCATGTAAATTGGGCCCATGTTAAGATGGAGACTTCGAATGTCGTTAATCATCATGCAAAATGTCATCATGTCATTTGGATGCGTCATGCATGATTCACATCTTTAGACTGAAATGTTATAATCAACAATTATAGCATTTTCAGAAATTGTATTCCAATAGAAATACGCAATCTGGCATGTCTGATCCTAAAATGTACTAAAATGAGACACACGAAGATTTATATACACCCGGATGCATCCGTCATAAAATGCCTATGAACATGGCACGCATAGACATATGCATACTCAGAGTGACAGACATATAGATCCACATAGATGCATGTACCCCCCGATGTACCCACTACCCATCTTCATCACAAACACCCCAGTCCATCTGCATTGAGGACCTCATGATATCTGCAGGAAGCATTGAGAGATGACTGACACAGGGACTGCTGTGGTTAGTGACCCCTGTCGGAAATAGGGGCACGTTGAGTCCTGTCTATCACACTGACAGCGGATCACCCCTTATTAAGCACCATTCCACCTTAGAACCCCCCCCCCCCCCACACACACACACCCTCCCAGAGCACCCCCCCCCCCCCCGCGCCCACTGCTGGAACTCTCCTCCCCTCAGGGGGATTCCGAGAATTCATAGACATCCTTATCCTAATGATGACATTCCCACTTTTTTTATCTGAGTCGTCATAGCCTACACCATCTCAAACTGCAACAAGAAAAATGGAAAAGAAACAGAATCACTATTGGGAGTTGACAACCCAATACGCAAAGTGAAGAACTAGCCAAAAATAGAGGCTTAAAAGTTTTAATGGACGGGATTGAAGGTGTCTTTTCTCAAATCAAACCCTGAGCCCCTCTTAACAAGGAGCTGGATCATCAGAGTTTGGGTAATTGGACTAGCAGTCGTAAGTAGTGAGTCAAATCACTCTTAGTGCAGCTGCATAGTCATGCCGGGAAAAACATCCCCGCTTTTATGGGCGGAAAAGTGAAAGGAAAACAATATCCGGCTGATTCTTTTTGGGCAATGGAATGTTTTCCCAATTAAATGTCAGATGACCTCAATAGATATTACGTTCAAAAGAGGACTAAGGACCGAGCAGACGAAGAACGTTTTGACAAACTATTTCACACATGTTTGGATAATTATAGATATGCGCTGTGGGAATCATCCGAAATGATTGAGGCATTTAGAAATAACAATGATTAAATATTACCGCCTAAAATGGCAAAGCATGCACATACAGTATAAACGTTAAATCATTGAAACACCAAACAGTGTCACAGTCTACTTTGCTCTTTTCTAAATATTTTGATATTAACTAGTCTACACTTGTTCCTGGTTGACTAAAAGGTTCATTGGACTTGACTATTGACGGTTTGAACTATATCAATAACAGAATACAATTCTCTCATTGACAGTTCGAAATGACAATAAAAGAAACTAATTAATTAGTTATTGCCAGTTGCCGAATTGTCGCCAGGTCCAAAAATTAAACTATAAATGTTTATATTTTGAACTGTAAATAGCAGATCCGTCATGTGCCTGCAAATGACTGCTAAAGCTGTCAATAGTAGACAATTTCCCAGTTATTGACAGTTCAGAAAATCAATAGTGGAAAATTATTCCCTTGTTGACAGTTCAAACTGTCAATAGTGCTGAATTAGACAATTGCCCTGTTATTGACAGTTCAGATGGCCAATAGTGAAAAATCATTCTCTTGTTGACAGTTCATACTATCAATACTGAATAGCGCTAAATTATGCTGCTATTTTTGATAACGTCACAACGTAACCGGTCTTCTGCCGACGTCCCCAAAACGCCATGACATCATTGATAACGTCATGATATTATTGTCCGGCCAGCATTTCTTATGTGTCTCGTATTGGTCTCAGGTGGCCTGCCATATGGGTTCCATAAAGACTTGACCAGATATAGGCTTGGCCAGATCCAGCCCAGCCCAGATCTATTTTGAGAGCACAGCACTGTAATTCAAAAGTCATTTCTGAGAATAATCACAGATAGGAATGTGTTGAAGATTTGCAATGAATTTCAACAGATGACAATTATGACCAAAACCAAGATATTAGGAAATGCTGGCTGGATGATCATACCATCATTGGAAACATCATAACATCACCAGTGGAGATGCTCAAAGAGCCTGAAATGTAGTGACGTCATGCATGGTGTCATGACGTGACTGGGATGCTACAATGTCTCTGATATGATGTCATGATGTCACTCTGAAGTCACGAATGAAACTGCCACCATCAACAGTACATGTTCAAATGCGCAACTGTCAGCAAATAAATAAAACGTTTACTATTGGCAGTTTGCATAGTGAACTGTCAATAACAAGTATACTTCCGCTATCAATAGTTTGAACCATCAATAACAGGATTCCCTTTACGATTAACAGTTTGAACTGTCAATAGCTTTTTTGAAGTCCTTTCAGAGTGCTTTCTGCCTTTCGTGCAATAAGATAACGCTCATTTACATGTCCAAATCAAAGCTTTGCCTCCCGAATTTGTCGGACGTCGACGCTGCAGTCGGCGTCTCTAACGAGGTCAGGCCTGCGCACAAATCATATAGTCCACCACTTCCGTTTTCGCCTGGCGCTCCCAATATCGACCGATCAGGAAGTGACCCTTGACCCTGAATTGGGTGAGCGTGTGCGGGTGTGTGCTTAGGGTGCAAGGCTTTGATTCTAAGAGCAAGGGAAGTCGGTCACTAGGGGTATGCACGTCGTCTTCTTTCCAGTCGCGGATCTAGGATTTTCAAAGGCGAAGGTGCCAGGGGAAGCGCTGTTGGAAGATTTTTTCCACAGTATGAGTCGGGTCGAATTTCACGTTTAAAACCCATTTAAATCTGCCACTGATTTCAACCCATACATCGTCGCATAGCTTTTTCACCCGTGACACAATCATTTATGCTTTATACATCAACCGCTCCCATTGTATATGTCTTCAACACCATGTATGTGCCTTTTGGCTGTGTCATGGCTGTGCATGTAGGTCGGGTAAGGACTCCGACAGCATGAATTAGCTGCAGGTACACAAAAGGAAATGTTCTACTGTGTCATCATTCGTCCTAATACTGTAACACTGTGACAGTATTCCACTTCTTATGTTCTACAAAAATGAGAGACTGTTACTGTAGTGTTCATAGAACTAGCCTATAGTTTGAATGTTGGCACGCTAATTCTAAACAGTTTAGGCATATAAATAATTGGTATCCTTTATGGTATCCGACATACCCGCATACAAACACTTGACAGTCTGTCATGTCTAATACGTCATTTAATAGCCAGATAACATTTAATTAAGTCAAATGGTGTTTGTATTATTAAATGGATCATACAAATGCACAGATCCGGCACATCTACACTATAAATACTAAACATAAAAAATGTAATACCATATTTTCTAGTGTAAACTAACTGTAGATTCAAATGTTCATGTAGACTGATACCACAGTATTATACTGTGAAGCTACAGTAGATTATACTGCTCATGTTTACTAACTATTAACAGTATATGTTTATGTACAGGTGTGATTTCTGTGTATTGCACTCTATACGGCATGTTCTTACTTTGTTTGCCCATACAAAGGTACACAGTAATGCTGAATAGTTGTTCGCACAGTGGATTCTATATTGATGAGCGCTTCGCATGTCTCCTAAAGTGTTCCTACAGTATTGTTAATGTTGACTTGTTCACAGACACCGTCCCTCGGGCACAGACACCTCTGAATTGCCAACATAAAGGGCAGAAGGCACAGAGCTGTAAAGTGTAAAAATGGAATCAGTTTCTAACACTGCATCGGATGATCTTTCTGATACACCCAATAACCTCAATGCTCCTTTTCTTATCTGAATCCCGAAAGTATCAGCCTCACACACAATACCTCTCGCCTGCTTCCTATTATGGCTTTTGGTGATTAGATGACTGTGAAAGTGATATGATTATATTGTGAAATAAGCACACCTAGGAATAAAGCAGAGTCAGCCTGACTGTCTTTCTAGAGTGATGTCGCTAAAATCCCCTTCCCATTTTGGAAATATACATAGGCTAGTTCAGGAGTGGCTGACGATGCTGAAATCTCCCTCAAAATTCAGACAGTCCCTCGTCCAGTCAAGTAATGTTGGGGTGTGCAGAGATTCATTTTGACAAGTTGCCTGACTCTGAAAAGCGAGTCAGACTTAGTCTCTTTTTTTTTCTGTCAACATCGAATTGGACCATACTGGAATGAGGCTGTATCATGTACAGGCTAGTTGGGACACATTGCAAGTTGAATACATTGAAACTACGGTTTCGAGTTACATTGACATCAATCTGCGAACACCCATGCAACAAGAAGACTCTTGCATTGTTGGGGAATACTTCCCTATTTCACATATTGGACTTCCATATCATCACCTATCAGGGTTAGGCCATTGGTAAACTGATACAAGCCATCCATCAATTGCAGCAACAGTTAGTTCTGTAAATAGACGAATCAAATATCGTGTACTTGTTCTCATTGTACTTTGAACTAGCCACTGACAAACACTGAATATATTCAATTCAATTTCAATTTAATTGTTTATTTAACTGAACAGAACATTCTACAAATCAACGCAAATATATTGATCAACGGTCTCCTCAGTCGGAACATAAGAAGATGAGATTCAATAGCAACATCAATTTTTTTCCCAGACACAATGTCATCTTCTTCAAGATTGCTTTGTAGCTTCATAAAGAATAATTAAACAATTCTTGGATAGTGTGGTAGACAGTACTATAGGCTACATAGCCAGAGACCTGAGTTGATAATACCTGTGCTGCCACCTTCTGTGAAAGCTAAGAACTATCATATGGTTGTAGTGGGTTACACTTTGCACCTTTTGTGATGGGGCAGTTTGGCTTCCTGTACCTGAATGACAAGACATGTTTTCAAGGTCACTCCAGTAAAGAACCTTCCAATCTTCACAGGACTTAAATGTTTACTTGCTAAGTATCCAACAGATAGTATTACTTAAGGGCGAGGGGATGGTAAAGGATAGGAAATGAATGGCATTGATATTTTGTCAATAAAACAACTTTTCCTAGCCAATAAATGAACTCGCACAACTCCTAAACAAAGATACCGGTAATACGCTATTATACATTTGCAATACCGGTACTTGCTTCTAAGTATTTATACTGTAGAGTTCATCTTATAGTGATTCGAAATAAGAACACGAACCGCAGAATTCTTTGTGAGATGCGAAGAAATGAGAGTGACTTTATTATATCCAACCTGTACAAGTATTCTAATAGCTTTCGAATGGGTCTTTCACTTTCAGGGACGTTCTGGTTATATATAACTTTCAATCAGTCTGTCTATGCTGGAGACTTGAGAAGGTCTGCCTGAACCAGGGGGTGGGAAGCAGTTTATATACTGTTCGCCTTTGCTCGTAGCAACCCCTGGTTCCGGCCAGACATACTGTATGAATAGGTGTTCGACTGTACATTAATATACGTGCCCCTACAATACCATTAGCAGATACACTTTGGCTGCTCACAATTACACCATTTTATTAATCTACATCCTTTAGATAATTAATCAATTCCAAGGAACATCTTCAAATCAGCCCCGACAATACTGAGGATGACTATGATGGTAATAATCTCCCAAAATCTCCTTTGATTAAACTATTCCCTGGACGATTTTGCCTTCATCAAGCCACATTGGACATTACTAGTAGTTAATTTGCATTGAGATGCTGGGAGCGGAACATATCCCATGCAGTTGCTGAATTTCCTGATATCTCAGCAGAGATGTCAATTTTTGCTTTGGTGTGCTTTGAAAGAAAACAGTTAATAAAATACCCCTAAGGAGAATAGGTACATAGAGTATCCGGATGGTAACAGGGATGTTCTGTGGGAGAGATAGTGGATGTGCCTTAGTCCTCAAAACAAAAAAGAAATATATGCAGTGCACTTAACGGTACATAGCCTGTTTCCCCATCCAAGGATGTAATAAACAATCACTACCCCCCCCCCCCATTTACAGTCCCTCATAGACATAATATTTATATCTTCTCCAAAATATGGACATCCTCATAGTTAAACAAAGAGTGCTTGGGAAGCAAACATACATGAAAGGACCGTCGGTGATAGTGCTCAGTGTGCTATACCTACATTGCCTTGACCTACCATTGCCGGATCGCCACTGCCAATGTCCGAGTAGGGGAGCGGCTGGCGTACCTACATAGAGTGGGGCTTTTGCTGGCTGGCCCCATCCCACGCAGGTCCAGGCAGAAGCCAGTACCAACGAGCGGATGGTGTGACGAGTGGCATCACAGTGTGGATACTCTGTGAACACACTGCCGATGGCCGGAGGCGGCTTACGGCGGCCACCGAGGACACGTTGAGCTTCTCGGAGCTGCTCACCGCAGCCACACGAGCAGCTCACACGTTACTGAGCAAACACTCGTAAAACCAACACGTCCTCCCCCTTCAGCCACCATTCCCCCAGTACGTGAGCCCATCCGACCTGCTCTCCGCTTTGTTTTCTTTTCCCCCGCCGAGCTCGTTTTGCCTCGCCGCTAGCTGCTGTTTTTATACAAACGCATACAATGTCGCGCCTAATGCTGTAGAAGTCCCCTTTTGTCGCTGCTGCGTGTTTATGTCTTTTATATCTTAATGAACCAGAACAGTGCTCCGCGGCTTGGGAGTTAGGTTTGTATCTTACTCCAGGGTCGCGTGGAAAGAAAAACACAGCCAGGGAAGAATGCCAAATACAAATGTTATTACAAATGCTGATTGCCAGTTTCAAAAAGGCAGAGTATAGAACTTAAACAATATCACCAATAAATAACACAAGTCATAGTACAAGATACATAGCTTTGATGGACATCGTATGCATTGCAATCTTCACATTCCCCAAGCCTTTTTACCATCATTCATACGATGGCATGTGGCTTAATACCAAGATTCTCAGCAGTATGGAGGATTTCGTGGATAATTCACCTGGAACTGTTTTTAAATATGCTACATGATATAAAGCTCGTTATTAATTCATGTATTCTTTCCTGAAAGAGTTCCTGATGTTTCCTGGTGTATACACTGTAAAAACTGTGTTTAACTTTAAACACCAAAAAAGCTAAACAATGTTTAATCGGTACACACTTAAGAAACCTAAACAGACATTTTGTATGTTAAACACATCATTTCTAAATGCCTAAACACCGAAGACATGCATGTGTTTAGACATTTAGAAAGTAAACACATATGCAGATGAGTGTTTATAATTTAAACATATGTCTTCTTTGTGTTTAGCTTTTAAACATATGTCTACCACCTGTTCAGCATTTAAACAATGAGGTGTTTAGATACCAAATCGTGCTTGAAACACATTTTCTCTGGTATAGTGATCATATTGCCATCATTATTTTTTATAACCTATTGGAATAAAAATTTAATTCTAATACTTATGATCCAAACATAAGCTTGGCTTTTTCCAAATTACATGTATCTCTCTACAGTTCAGAAAATCTGAAGAAATAATATAAGTACTCCAATTACAAGCAGAATTATAACCAGGAAAATGGTAATTAACCCTTTCCCTGCTGGCCTTGAAAAATGTCATTTGGGACTTAACCACCGGCCCTATGCCATGGGAATATGCAATTTTGCAAGTATGTTCTCCATTGGACAGTGGCTAAGGAGTAAAATAAGTTGTATTGGAGACAGAATTTACACCTTTTTGATAAGGGGACGTAGTAAATATGTTAAATATTTTTGAATTCATTCAAAAATTTGTATTCTTTGTTTCATAGCAGGAGCTGTTATTTAGTGGTACTGCTTCCCTAGGGTAGCAATTTTGCTGCCCTATGGCAGCAGCGGTTTTTCAAGGGTGTTTTAGATGCTGCCCAGTGGCAGCAGCGGCCCTTAAAGGGTTAATGGATTGTAATCCCCTGCCTATATTCAAGGCACAGTTTATAAACAAGAAAATTTGCCTGATCATGTAACTGTTTGTCATGATTGGTACAGTTGTCTAAACAATTAACAAATACACTGTATGCATGTTGAACACTTTATTAGGTTAGACTTAAACACATTTAATCTAAACATCTAAACACTAGACCTCAACATGTTTAAGTGTTTAGATATTGAACACAATTTTATCCCACCAGGTGGCAGTTAAGTCATTGGATGGACTTTCTCCACCCATTTATAAGCTGATCCTTGAATAAACATGCAAAAGAAAACAAAGAATCACATCATTTGAGTGATTTGAATATGGGAACATATGGCTATTATTACGCAAAGAGTACATTAATGATTTGGGGTTTAGACTATGTGCAGAAAAGCTATAATCACTAGGGACACCTTTTCTGTGGGATATAAGAAAATATATAGCATATTCTCTCCACCATTCTGTTGTACACATTTCCCAGTTACTTAGTATGGATGCTATGTAACATATGTGATGACACTCTACAAAAGTGTTATAAAATACTATCTATCTGAATATTAGATGATAGATTGGACTGATAATATATCCTAATATGCAAATTAAGCTCAGCTTATCTAAACACCATGTAACTAAACACCTACTATATCTGAATGCTATTTATCTAAATGCCTAATAATTCTAAACACTTCAAATGTAAACACTCTATAGATCTACACATTATATATCTAAACCCTTCCTTGGTCTAAACGCTATACTTGTAAACATCTACTAGATCCAAACACTTTGCACACTAAACATGTTCTATCTAAACATGTTTAGAAATTAAACATGTTTAGATGGAAAAAGGTGTCTCAAAATGTGGGACAAAATAGTGTTTAGAAAAGTGTTTAGCCACTAAACATGTGCATTTATCATCTAAACACTGTTTTTACAGTGTAGGATTAGGAGGAAGTTCACAAATGACGTCACCTGCTGGGTAGTCGCTGGGTTTACTGACAGAGCGATACACGGGCCATACATCTGTAGAGCCCAATTAGCCCAAAATACATGTAGTGACATGGGATTGAAGGGGCTTTGATAAGGGTCCTTAAATAGGTTACATCATTTGTGAACGTTCTCTATCACGCCGTCTGCTGAGTATGAACTGATTCAGTACAATAAGGTTGAGTGGCCACCGTTGTTTTAATCAATCAGAGGCGGGGAGTGACGTCAGGGTATCTATAGGTGTCTTGATTGGGAGGTGAACCCCGACCTGGGATCAGTGATCCACATGGTGATCCACCCTCCTGCTCATCAGACACATGGACGTATGCAGGTTAGATCAGGGGTTTCATTTATGATCTATGGTATAAAGGAATTAAACTGGTGGACTTCTCTGTCTGGACAGTTACAATTCCGTTTTATTTGAAACTAACACTTCAAGGGATCATTCACAAATTACTGTATCTATTCAGGGGCCTTTTTCTGCCACACTCCCTGATTTAGACTGTGACGGTAACATTGTTTTAATATCCTGCATATCACTT
Organism: Harmothoe impar; assembly: GCA_947462335.1. NCBI lineage: Eukaryota > Metazoa > Annelida > Polychaeta > Phyllodocida > Polynoidae > Harmothoe > Harmothoe impar. The sequence goes on from OX381705.1 coordinate 50,310,563, forward strand.
GGGCCAGCTATTCAGGATCTACATAATTGTTATGATGGCTTGCCCCCTTTCATTTTTCAGTATTAAGGCCGGTTTACCCCCTTACCACAGGCATGTATTTCGCCAAAATGGCTTCCTTTTCAGAGTCAGATGATCTCTCTAATGAGAGTCCGAGGGAGAGATTTACTTTCCCAGTAGGGTGACTTGATTATAGAGGGAGTCACCCTGGTACTCTTTCTCTTCTGTCTTTGTATATCATTACAGCCAGTTGTTTCTTCAAGGAATAGTTGCCCAGTATCTTCCCAATCCAGGGAGGTTTATTGTGGGTGACTACCTATACAGTGATATACGGATACACCTCCAGCACTCCTCGAAGATCCAGGTGAAACACCTCCGCATATAACACCATCTCCCCCAGTGTTACTATTTATTGATGGATTAACCTGGGAGGTGGCTGTAATTGGGATGTATTAGACGAGTTGTGTGGCCTTTCACACACAATAAAAGTGTCAGTGGAAGTACTTTCACTGCCCCACCCTCATATTGGTCTGACTGCCCTTGGTCTTTCACCCTCCTCCTTCTCTAACGTTGAACGACTCGCACCCACCCACCCGTAAGGAACAGCCCACTTTGGCATCGGTCCCATCCAGATCAAAGCCATCCCACGGGGATCAATGCTTGGAGATCATCCTTGGGTTACTAGACCAAGTGAGAATCTATCCTAACCAAAGGTATTTACTCTATCACCTTACCTAATAACCTAAAGACATAAGATAAGTATCAATAGTATCGGACCAGTGTTTTATCGGGGCATATTGAATTTGGGGTTTTGGCTTTGATGCAATATCACACTGATCTACAGTGTACTCAACTTTTTGTTGGCTCTTTTGACTTGGGTCTTGGTGTTCGATGTCCTTTTGGCTCCCACGGCCGGATCGTACTCTTGGCACGTAAACTCCTCATTCACACCTAAAAATACACAGGGGTCAGCCGCAGAATGGTCGATCAGTCGATGGCAGAAAAGCAAATTATATTACATATAAATGGTGAATCACAAGTTTCCATTCTTCCTTTGTGATTGTGGCTTTTCGTGTCTCCTAACAATTAAGTATGCCCATGATTCTAGTATGCAATTTTCCAGGAGCGATTCCCCACTTCTCTAGACTATTTTACATCTACATGTAGGAATGTGGCTGTCATGAGGGAAAAGAGGACCGCGAATATAAGGCCGCCAGAGGGATTAACCTTAGATTATGGAATCATGGGTAAATACAAGAAGGTGAAGTAAGTAACTAGGTGCTTAATTTGGTTACTCTAGCCTACACTGTTAAAAGTTATTGGCCAATTTTGTAGGTATAAAGTAGAATCTACTGTATAGGTGTATAGATTATTATAGATGAACAGCAAAATCTACTGTAAAGCTACAGTAGTTAATGTAAAACTACAATAAATTCTATACTGTCCACCTACAAGTACTATGTACAGTGTACAAGTGTCTGCATTGATGGAACAGCAGCTTATGATGAATGAGACAGGATGCATATAATTACTAGAATTAGTTGTACATGCGTCAGCTAATTGCTGATTGCATATTTCATTATGTACATTAGGTCAATGCTGATGTTGGTAGAGGGTAAGTTGATTTTCAAGGGTAGATTGGAATATGAGAGCGCCAGGTAGTATATAGTTTTGTTGGATGCGGTTTGTGCACAACTACACTGCAAAAAAGGTGTTTAGATCCTAAACACACTCCTAAACACAATCCTGCCCCGTATTTGTCCACACAATATGTTCCTAAACATGTTTAGATCAATAATATGTTTAGCTCAGTGCTTAGAAATTTATGTGTTTAAATGGATGTGTTTAGAAGAATGAAGTGTTTAGAATTCAAGAGTTTATCATATTATTGTGTTTAAATGTGAAGTGTTTAAGGTTGAAAGTGGTGTGTCTAGAGACATGTAGATTTTTTATTATGTTTAGATACTGATATTTGAATAAATTCCTAATTCATTTTATTTCCATATATATATAGTGTCTCGAAGAGACTTCTAGCAGTCTCCCCCCCCCCATGACCCAATGTACATGCATTACTATTTCACATAGGCCTCTACTTTAACATAGACACAGCCTTGAGTCAATACAACAGACCTTTAGGGAAAATAATGCTTTATCTATTCTTAGAGTTCTTAAAAGAGGTGTCTATATAGCAGATGTAGCTTTATTGCATCATGATCATCATGAAGTAGCATTCTACCCTTGAATCCTACAATGTTTATTATTATCCTTTTGTATCCCATGAAATTTGAATTAATTTACTCAGATTTAAGCACTTTTAGAACAGCAATGATGTTGGTTGTGGTTGTAGATTCTACAGTCAACTACAGAGCTGCCATCTGGTATGTGTTTGATATACTATGATCTAAACACTACATGTTTACATCCTAAACACCAATTCTCCATACTGTTTAAATACTAAACATCTAAACGTATTCAACATAAATGTTTAGGTGTTTAGAATAAATGTGTTTAATTCCTAAACAGAAGGATTCAAAGACACAAACCTAGCAAAATGTTTAGACTTTAAACATGTTTAGACCTAAACATGTTTAAAACCTAAGCACCTTTTTTGCAGTGTATGACGTCAAATGTCCTAGCCTTACTGTACTTATCAATAAAGAGCTGTCATTAACGATGTTGGAAATGGGATATAATCATGTAGGCATACAGATATCGTGATTTCAAGAATATTGTACGTTGAGGACAAAATGAAGTTCCTAATCAGGAAAAGAGGAAGATAAAGGCACGCATGCAGGCACACATGTACGGATTCATGCAGACACGCAGGCACGCATGGTGAAGATTAAAGCTGCTGTACTACCTCAGATATATAGATAGTTCAATTTCTGCATAGTTGTTAAGAGTCTGCTTGCTGGAGTGTATTGGTAGCATCCCAATACATTTTGTGTCTTTTAACCATGCTAAATTTAAGGAAATAGATGAGGAAAAATAAAATGCTTCCAGCATTCTATTCAGCACTTAATTATATCAACAAGGGAGTGCCATCTACAGGGATACACCTGTACTAGTTTGTGAGTTGAGCAATGGAAAACCTCCATGCTCCCCTCCACTCACGACTGCCACCTGATGGCTTTGGTCAACACTAAATATCCAAGCCCCTCCAGAATATAAATAGTAGTTGAGATTGGAGTCCTGTCTAACATAATATTAAGACTTTCTTGTCAGAAAAATTGACAGATTATAAGAGGGAAAGGATTATACAATCATCTGAGAATCAAATGAGGAAAATGTAGGTTTGAGAGTGGGAGGACGTATAGCAGCTTTAACACGCCGAGTTGTTTATCATACTCACTGTGTATTCCTGTTTGTTTGCATGGGAGCACGGCTCATAGAAGTCTTCCCTGGATTGATCATGTAGTGATCAGTCATGCCACTAATACATCAGTGGATTCTGAAGTTTGAACTTCCACATTTTTAAATCATAAACAGTATGATGGATTACACAAGTAGTTCATCACGAGGGAGTCACAACACTACTGACAAACAACAAACAAAGATCACGAAGGGCAAGAACAGGTTAGGTAAAGTTGCGCTTATACATGCATTCAAATTCAAATTAAACGCATGCAGAACCATATGCCATGCATTAATCTATCAACCATACTAGTCAATGAAACAACAATTTGATGCCTTTATATTCATGATTTCATATGGTTTCCTGATGAGTATAGATAACTTATTCTCGTGTATGGGTCTGTGAATGTAATAATTAAATAGTAAAACCGCTGGTACATTCACTACTAATACCTGACTCATCATCTCTAAATTGAGTGAGTCATTTGCACTTTTACGCACGATGGGGAGAGTGCGGACCACACATGATTATTTTATTTGCATGATTGACTTGGGTTGTATGATTGTTTTGGGTCCATTATCACAATTAGCAGTTGAATAGTGGAAATTAGCAAAGTAAGCTCAAAACAGCTAATAGTGTCTCAATCCATTGTGATACAACAGATGCCACTGATTTTATGGTTAGAATAACGTATTAGATATTTACTCCTTTTATTCCAAGCAATACCTGAAGCAGATTCCATGCAATACAAGAAGCTCTCTAATTGTTTAGGGTGCCCATTTACAATGAATGTGAAAATCGATGTTTTCAGTCTAATTGTCTCCAGTGCGTTAATGAGTATTTGAATGTCCAGGAATGCAAATGTACTGCAAATGATGCTGTCAACATAAACTGATAATAGTCTCTTCTCGCTGATATCTAGACGAGTAATCGATACCAAACACAAAGCCATAACGATCAAACTATGACAATAATGTCATTTGGGGTTACAAAAGGTATTATGACTAACACCACCATTGACATACCTGTCACATGATCACAGCGCCTATTCCTTATATTAAAAGTGGTGTGATCAACGTATGGATAAGCAATGCCTGAATCATTTCCTGCCAAATTGAAAATGTCTAATTAGGTGTTCAACTTAAAGATCTGCATTGATTTAACTCAAAATAAGACATGCATATATCCTACTTAGTGCCTATACACTCCAATGCTTATGACATATGAGGTAGAATCGCCGATAGGAATGCAGATGATGTTGAAAACGACACTGGTTATCCTCTTACATATCAAAAGTCAGAAGATATAATCCAAAGCTCTGAGAGCTTCTTCAGATGATAAAGCTGTATTGTGTCCAATGTGTGATTGGTGACTCATGCATGTTTAATACTTCCAACAATAAGCCTCTATGAAGTGAATATCATAACTATTGGACAGACACACAAAGTATGTGTTTCATTGAGTCCTATCTTCACCCAGTGGACGTAGGAATAGACGTAGAACCATTATAATGAGCGGTACCCGAACACTGAGCTGCTCAATGGACCTCCCACTGAGGGTCTCACCGTGTCGTGAAATAGACCCTCAATATGCCATTCGAGCAGCTCTCAATCTGAATAGGAACCACTATAATGAGGGACAGGAAGAATGCCCTTATGGCTGAGAGCAGTATACGCTTTCTGCACAGTTTACCAATATGGAAGGGATTCCACTATGTATAGCACTCCAGACACCTAGATCTGACCACAATTGGAGGTGGGTGGACATACACACAAACTGTAAGCATGGCTTCCGAGCTATTGCCACTGCTGACCAAGGTGCAAATAAATAAGACACCATCACACAGCAATGAAAATGATACCCTTTGGCGTCATACTTTAATTTCTCTGTGGTTGTTGAAATACTTGCATATTGCAGTGAGGGAGTCTGTTATCGTTTCCAGTATTGTAGGTGGGTGATTACAAAGGATATAAAGATTTGATAAATCATAATGTGACATCATTAGCGGATCTAGAGGGGGTGCGGCCGGCTCCCTCATTTTAGGTGCAAATTTACGTTTCTCAAATGTAAAATTTAGCCGAAAGAGTAGCTGGGGAAAGATTTCTGGTGTTAAGACATGTCAACTGCTGGGGAATGAACTTTAAAATCTGGCCCACTGCTCCCCAATACTCCAACACCTCCCGACAGACGGCGGGTGCTGGCAGGCGAGTCACGTGTGTCGATCGGCTCGGTTTAATTGGCCGCGCCGAGTCACGTGTTGTTGAGGGACGCTGGCTGTCGGCCGATCGACCTGCTGCCTGGTGGAACGCCTCGGCAAATAATGTCCTAAGGACTGTTAACATGGCTTGTCGAGGTGGGATGACCGGCCAACAACGACGCACGGGCCCGATCGATCCCTGCCCTGCCCTGCACAGTTCACCGTATTAAAAGGGACGCCATATCGTCCCAAGCCAAAAAATACACACCTTTCCCATGAACGCCTTCACTCTCTCAGATTTTCCATCAGTTTCATAATTATTTCCCAGCCTCTCCCCTCATTCCCTTCTCTCCTCAGACGATATTCATTTCATCTCTCTTCCTCTTCTTTCTTGTTGTGCACCATGGTAAATCAAAGTCAATGAAGCTGATGGTAAATTGAAACTATGTCCGTTTTTCCCTTGTGTCGTGTTATTGTCAGTAGAGAGAGAGCTGAGTCATTCCTTAAACATGACTCCAAATTGGCCTTTCAGGTTTTGTGTTAATTTGATCGTCTTGAAACTTTTTCCGCGGGGATTATTACACATTCTGAAACAGGGCTGTGTCCTTAAGTTAAGGACAGATCTGAGAAACTGGTGGCGCTACCTTGGCAGGATGCAGATAAGCCTGAATCACACATCGTAGTGAGAATTGGTAGCGCCACCAATTCACACTACGCAGCATAGTGTGAATTGGTGGCGCTACTATTTATGGGGTCAACCTCAAGATATCTATTTAAACTGTAATTTTAACCTTTAAATTCTTAAATCCAACAGGCAGCAATTATGGATATCCCTTCAGCAGAGTTTGTTTTATACTTTTTCCCAAGTGATACCCTTGATTTAGTCCTTGTAAATTAATAAAGAAGGATTTTCTACCCAAGATGAGATAAAATCCACACCAACTCTGATGCCATCTCATTTGCTAATTATATATCAGTTTTGCTTTGAAATCTTACGTGTATTATCAAATAAAGTATCCCCTCAGGTAGGTACCTGTGTATTTTCTAATGGATTGATTATTTGGATAATGGGAATATTGAAACTTCAACACATGTCCTCTAATCCCAAGCCTCCAGAGCCATAGTCTACAGTAGAGATGATTTTAAAATAAATATCTTGAAGTTGACCCCATAAATGCATATGGTAGCGCCACCAATTCACACTACGCTGCGTACTGTGAATTGGTGGCGCTACCAATTCTCACTACAATGTGTGATTCAGGCTTATCTACAACCTGCTTGGGACTTTCAGAACATTAACCACCAGGCATGGATAGGAGTTGCTATTGAATCCATTTTTGCTCTCAACTGAGCTAACTAGGCAAGTGTCTTCCTGATCTATTGATGTGTAATGGTCCATAACCCATTGCCATAGTTTATACTGTTTAATTTGAATGATAGGGAGGGTACCTATTTGGCACTATATTTTTTCATTTATCAATGAAATGCTATGACAAACCACTTTGCCATACAGCATACTTCAAAAAGGACATGTGATATCAAAGAACACTGTCATGGAATTCCTTCTGTGAGAGAATGATATGAGTAATCATTAATACACTGTCATTTAAATATGACATTGTTACGGTCGGTCACTTTTGGGGTGTAGTCCAGGTGTATATGCCTCTTCTATTTTTCCACCAGCACCTAAGAAGGTCAAATCTAAAAGATGAAAAAAAAAAATCTCTCTCTACTTGACATTAAATTGAGCAAAATCATCATTAATTGTTTTAGCCTGCCCCTCTTGACAAATGTCCAACATGGTCAGATCCACCCCACCACTATAGTGTTTTTGCCCTTATTTTGAAACTGCTTGCCATTTCACGGGAAAACATTTACCTTATCTAATACATCGGAAATTGAAAGTCTGGCTTTCAGATATTAAATGAGGGGTATCAAATCTCAGAGATAAGCTGAAATACAACACGCGTGGCCATGATAAATCCGCCACTTCCTTGTATGGTGAGAACAAAAATCCTCTTTCAAATCTGACCTTTGCAATCCTTGCCATCCACCTGGGATCACAAAACGCTTATGTCCCTAAAACGGGACTACCGGTAAAGTATTTAAATGGAAAGAGAGGCTTAAAGAGACTTATCAAGACTTTCAAATACAATATAGAGTAAAGTATTCAATTTACGGACAATCAGTGGTTATCTTCCCCAGGTATTGCCTGTTTAGTCCCAAAACCTGACATACTAAAGACATGCATGTCCTTTCCCCATAGGCAATGGGGTATACCTTATAAATTCATATGCTAAGGAATGTCAAATGCACCCAATCATTGACATAGGGTCCCTATTCAGAACAGGATTTGACGTGTCCCTATTATATTTAGGGCGTGACTTTGACACCACAACTTGTGCTTTTCATTAAGGTGCAATCTGAGTCGTCCTCATCTATGAAACAGCTATAGACCTCTATCCGATATTGTTCTCAAGGGCCAGTATTTGAAAAAAAAAAGTGCTGTCCGACATTGAAATACTTTACTCTCCGCTGTCCGATGACGTACATAATTTGATTAATCATTCTTCTCTTAAACATATTAAACGGAAACGTGAGTGAGGGTGACAGAGATATCAGCGTTTTCTAACATGAGGGCATTGTGTATTTAGAGCTAGTTAGTGTGTATGATCTAGTTCTGAATATTCATGCAATTCCGGTAATACACAGGTTTACAATCGAATGCATGTGTGTACCGCTATACTCTGACAGCCGGGGAAAAATGTTGATTTATATTGCATCTTAAGGCCACTCCAAAAATAATTCATGTTTCCTATTACTGCGCGCATCAGCAAAATTGCCTTCTGAGATTTTGTTGTTGTTATTTCTGCACATTTTAATAGAAAAAAACAAGATGAGCGAATATGTCTGGCATCAAATTAAAGCTTAGAGTGCCACAAATGCGAAATACTAGAGGTAAGGTGAATATCTACAATATTTGCAGGTCACTAATCTCTTAATTACCAAATATGGATTGAGTTTGCCGAGAGCCTACATTCCCCTGCTTATGTTGTCCTCATGAAAAAAAAGAAATATGAAAAAGCGCCCTCATCATATTTCTCATGGCTTGGTGATGAGAAACTAGGTTACTTTTTTATGAATAAAACCCTGATTGCATTCAAGTAACCCCAGTGCGACCTATTTAGTTATCCCTGATTATAAAAAAGGGGATAAACAGAAACCCTTACACGTGTTCAGTATTTCCTGCTTTAATAAGACCCTATAATCGATAAGAGGGCATATTTCAGAGACTGTGCTTTTAGATTTGCTGACACAGACGCCATTTATGCAAACTTTAAATAATGAGGAAACACAGAACAAAAGCCTCTTCAAATTACTTCTATTTCATCTTGATATTTGAGAAGGAAATTGCAATTTTCTTTTGCCTGTTCAGTAACTTCCAATTCATCTCTTCCCTCACTCTGTCAAGAGCAGAGGGCACTTAATATGTGCTATCAAATTGAATCCGACTGTCCGGGTAATTGAAAGGAGAAATCTTCCTCAATAACTTGATGCAACAAGGCCATACAAAAGAGCTTTGATCAAGCCTAATATCAATTTAGTAGTGGGTATAAGTGTCGAGTAAGCAACTGTATTTAGCATGATATTTAACTAACATAAGCCTTTGTAGGCTAGATATCATATTCAACCTATTAATGGACCACTCCCAGAGTCCCACCTAGACAGGAATCTGCCCTACCCAGGAGGATGTGGCCTACCAGACACCTGCCACATCAGTTATCACACCCTGGGGGTGATGTACCCGATGACTAGTAGCACTTCTTTTTGAGCCCTCATTGTGTAGCATTGAGTTGTGAGCTGCTCCGGAGCTGCTCCGTCATCGCTCTGCTCACATCCGACTCACACCAGCTCAGCCGACTACACCCCACGCCGCGGGCGACAAGACAACAAGGCCAGCAATTACAAAGGAATCCAGCTAACAAGATAAAAACACCATGAGACGTAACCACAGATGGAGAGTGTGGGCGACGGCTTGTGAATGTCAGTAAGCCACTAGTAAACCCCAAAGGGGAGGCTAGGGGTTGTGTAACCCGACCTGGGGGTAGCTGTCATAACTTGTGCACTCCAGGAGCCTTGGAGAAACCAGGAGTGACTGAAACCAGCCGCTCCACGCCTCAGGGCAGTGACCACCTCTGACCTCAGAGCAGGACTCAGCCAGTCTCCATGACGTATGCTGACGTTGTCCTTGCGACGTCTGAGACGTAGGTGGGCGCTGATTGGTTGCACACCACCATGCTGGGGTCCCAGAGGGAATAGGTCGTTATCACAGAAAGAACACTAGTCACAAGCTCTCATGATCATGATCGGATCATGACACCTACACCCGCATCTGCAGCCACCCCCATCTCCACCCCCAATCCATCCTGTAGCTAAGATCCATTCTTGAAAAGAAAAAAAAACTAGCGCAAGTTAAACCATCTTTAATGTGTTCTTTAAATAGTACATAAGCCATGGATGGTCTGACGTTGGTCATAGTAATCCCTCTTACTGTCAACTTACGAAACTGTATCGGTGGTGTGTGTGTAAGGGTTGTCTGTAAATGTTACTGTCAGACTTGCTGTCTGACATCTCTACCACAAGCAAAATGCCAGACCAGTGTTACTTACCTCTTTTTATATTTGACAATATTTCCCTTTCATGGATCAGAGGCCTGTTTTTTTTGGAAAAGCCTCACTTGTTTTCACAGATGCAGTTGAATATAAATAATGTTTAGAATGTAGTACATATGATGGTATTTTTCTAACTTGGCATAATTCTTTTACCCGATATAATTACAAGAAAGAAATGGGAAATAGTGAATCCTTTATTTCTTAATTTCCCCAATCCCAGTTTTACATACGCGACTTCTACTTAATTCACTACAATGCCTAAATCCTTCTGAACGTAAGTGTATTGTATTATTTTTTGCTGTTGACTCCTGTTTTTAGAATAGTTGAGGTATTCTTCAAAGTCTAATGGGACCCTGTATATGTTCCCATACAATATCATATGATAACGACTAGACTTTGCGGCTGAGGCTGGCACTAGCATAAAACCAAAGCTATGTCGATGTATTGATATTATTCATGACATATCCGGAATATTGGTGTATCCCAGCCCACTTACACAGAAAATCTAAATGCCCCGGCCCTTATCCTGAAGTTGCTATCCCAGGTTACCTGTAGTCATTGGGACATTGGTCAAGCATGACTAGGTGCTATTCAGAAATGACTGAGGCATAACAGCATATTAATAATGCCTTACTCAAAAGGACTTAGCCTAAAACTCATTGAAATGGGAAAGACTAAGATTAGTTGGTCACTACTGACCAACTGACAATATCAACTAACTAAGGTTGGTCGTATAGGTTCCCAGCAAATTGGGATAAGGAAGGGCGAGACTAGTGCAAGCCCAAACCCACACTTCCATGGTGGATAAATAGAGGCTCCTTTATATGGCCACCCAACACAGATCAGATAGTATATTGGTCATCACTGTCGCTTTGTATGTGAAAGGTCCAGGGTTCGAGACTCGGCCTACCCACCATTTTATCTTTAATTGTCTATTTTTACGAACCTAAATTTACAATTGTCCACAAAAAATATCTTACTGGTCTATTGTTCTTACAACAAGGGGCAACTGGGAGAACTCTCATTACACATGCATAAGGGCCTTCATCATGCTACTGCAAGCCCCTGTCGCAACTCATCCACAATGCCACATAGTCCCAGCCATCAAGCCTGGATTTGGGCAACATCCCAGTGAACACCCTGCGTAGTTCCAACGTAGCTCAGAGGCTTCTAGAGGTATTTTTCCAACCAAAAGGTTTGAGATAGGTAATTTTGGAAGGTTTGTAGACTTCAAAATGTTAAGGTTTATCTACGTTCAACAGATGTAGACGTCTGATTTATATTTATCTACCTCATTCAGACGTGAATATACGTAATAAATATATGCAGATCTATGTTAAAAGACGTAACTTTTTAACTTCAAGTGGGTAGATGACTTCTCAGTGTCACACTAGGTAGCAGCACTATCGATTATGGAGAGAATGTTATATTACAGCTCTTTAACAAATCTACCATATTCAAGCAGTAAATTCTCATTAAATATGAATTCAATATCATGCAAATAAACCGTATTCAATAGAATATTCATATATAAAGGAAAATAGATTAAAGTACTGAGTGGACACCACATTTGCGGTAACAGAAGAAATACAAAGCCTCTCTGCAGCCCAAACTGTTCAACAGATCTATACTGTGAGGCTGTTCAGTTGAACTATAAGAATATACTATATAGAATTAAATGACATTATAGTGGTTATTTTGTATGAATATTGTTTGTTATTGTAAATTTGTCTGCAATATGATACAAGTCTTTGTCTGAATCCCACTATGTAGAATTATATGTAATGTGTTTAAATCCCAGTTGAACGTAGATTTACGTCTGAGCTACGTAAATCAGAACTGTAGGTTTGAGAGTGGTGAATAAACCTTAACGTTTTGACGTTCATAAACCTTCAAAAATTACGTAGTCCAGACCAAAAATCAATCTAGATTTATGTCTGACCAACATAGTTGTGTTTACTGGGATGGCAGAGAGTTGGATAGGGCTAGCAGAAGACGCAGGCTTATGTGAGGGCAATGCTAGGAACAAAAGGTTAAAACATTCCAATGTACAATACATACATAGGTTCCTTAGATATCACAACCTCATACCCACATGGTAGTCTAGTGGTCACCTTGTACTCCAAAGGTCCAGGGTTCGTGATTCGGCCATGTCGGCCTTCCCACCATTTTATCTTCAATTTTCTTTTTTTATGAAGAAAAAATGGTGGGTAGGTTGACATGGCTGAGTCACAAACCCTGAACCTTTGGGGTACAAGGCGACGGTGCTGACCACTATACTACAGTGTAGGTATGAGGTGGTGATATATAAGTAACTGACATGCATGTATGTCACACATTGGACAACCCCACACCTTGTGCAAGCCCTTACCCACCAAGTTCCCCACCACCAGCTAGCCACTGGGTGGGATTGGGGCATCCCTGTTTGTGTTGGTAATGTGGAAGGGCTAGGGCACCTCACCCAAAGCTCACACTACCTCATCCCTTGAGCTAGGCACAAAAGCAGTTCACCCTAGCAGGCACTAGCATGCCCTAGCCTCACCCAAGTTTGTTGGGTTAGGCTTTAATGACTGCAAGATTGGTCGCTTAGGGAGCCAAAAAATATCAGTGTATGGTCTCTCTGCAGCGCCCACGCATGATAGTGAACTTTTTTTGCCATCGCCATCATACTTTAATTTCTTTTTATCCTTACACTTTATACAAACCTACATTGCTTTGTGCCTGTTATAGATGCTAATGCGGACCGAATTTTTTCAATTTGTATTTTCTTCCTTCGGACGTCATCTGTCACCCGAGGCGGTTGACACTATAGAGTGAGAATATGGGAGAGGTGTCAATATAACGGCAGATGTCAAGGTTATGATGATTTTAGCTAGATCTCATGCATTCTTAAAAGAGGGGTGTAGCAACTGGTAGCAGGGATTGCCCCCCCCCTTCTTTTTTTTACCGAACCATAGAAGGTCAAACGTTATTACATCTTCAGTGAAAAAAGCTTTTTAAAAAAGGCCGAGAAATCACTTCACTTTGTCCCGTCTGCTGTCAAACTATCCTGGCAATGTACCTCCTCCCGCCAATGTGGTTATGATCAATGTTGCCTCAACAATTGGCTTGAAGTCTGGCCATTGAAGCTCTATCTCGAGATTGAAATAATTCTCTCTATGCCCCTGGTGTTATTAAATCTCTCATTCTATTTTCAGATCAATAGGAAACGTATTATTGGTAGCTTATCAATAATTACTAGGCATACTCATTTTTCCTATGAACTTTAAACTGATCTCCCCTGCAGACTCTGAGGTCATGATTAAGTCAACTCATGATAGGATGTTAACTTCATTGCAAACTATCTGATTTCATTAATAGTGGTCAAAGGTTGTCCAATTTCAATCAAGGTAATTACCCTGCCTCTCCTTGTACGAAATCCGATTGACATAAAGTCACCTGATCACCATTCAATGACCCTGCTGTTTGTGCCAGAGTAATTGGAACAAGACCGTTTTTCAACCAGATATAAAACGAAATTTAGCAAACTTAAAAAACCAATATGTCAGGATTTAGGAGTACATTGGGAATATATTGAACACGGAGCTAAAAGAGACTCCGGGAATCAAACCATAGCATCGGAAAAGTTGAATAACCTGAAAGTAAACGTTCGCTTTGCCTCATAGTTATACATCATGCAGATTGAAGCAAAAACACAGCCCAGTAAACAAATAAGGTTATACACCATTTTATAACGTTATATAACGTTATATGTCAATGTTTTTCTAAGGCTCTTTAACATGGCATAACGTTATGTAAAGTTTAAAACGTTATTTTGACGTAGAATAACGTGTTTCTTTAAAGCTGGGAGTGAACTCTACATACGGCTTTAGATGTCTGTTATATCATGAACAGCATGAGAGATATATCAGCAAATAGTCTGCTGGGTGCAATACTATTTATTATACCCATATAATGTAGTACATGTATACCATGAAGCTATTGGCGATTTAGTGAAACAGCGACATGGGCGGACGTTCCTGTTTGTGTCGGTAATGTATTACACAATGTTTACTGAAAAATAGAAAGGATGGGCGGAACGGACGAACATTTATCATCTTTACTTGAAAGTTTAATGGCAAGTCACTCCATATATGGTAGACTATACATGTCAGGCACATGATTATTTATAGGCCTAATGAGCGGTACGCATGCTTGTCAAATACAAGCATGTTTCAGACTAATTAGATGGCGTCCGATTACATCAAATATGGATACTCTAACTGACAATATAATCACAAAAGCCTGCCCGTGTATTTAAAAACCCGTCAATGCCATTCACTATGATTGGCGTATCTGCCCGCGATCTATATCTGAACAAAATGGGCAAATATGTCGAACAATTGCTTTTATATATGTCTGCACATATTGCGTGTTCAATACTTTCTATATGTTCATTGATTTCGTGTGGTATACAACACATGATGGAAACATCAGCCATGTGAATCAATATACGTGCAAAGAGGTATATCCTCCTTTGTGATGTAAGCGAAAGCGATAAAGTACTTCTATGAGAAGGCTGCATGTGAAATAGACAACCAGACGTTCCTTTACAGATACATGTATACATATATAATTAATCCCTATATATCCTCTGCTAAATACTGCTGACCATTGCTAAACTAAACCGTATTCTGTATGCATCTAAATAATGTATCATGACATATTTGTATTGATATGTGAAAGGTGCTTTAATCTCCTTACGCAACGACGATACTGATCAAAGGGATTATATATAGTTTCATTATTAACAACTGTTGTGGGGTATCCAAAATATGATACATGTGACCTGTCGTACGATTTTAAAAGTTTAAGCAGATTCAATGATTAAACGGTTCAATGGCAAACGTTTTGCACTTTAGTTATCATTTATTGCTCTTCTACAGACAGTAACTAAATGCATTCATCATGAAACTCCCATGAGTTCCGCCATGACTCGGCCAAAAGCCGAATGGTGACTATCCGCTATTCCACTCACACATTTATTATCGCCCACAATGACTTTGGGGGCGAGGCGGAATGAAGCTTAAGAACGGTTTAATTGGCTCTGTGTACCCAAGGGCGTTCGCGAAAACCGCGCTTTTTTCTACGGAGCAGTCCCACAGCGTTGGCCCTGCCAATAGTTCATTTTTGTTTGCGTGAAGTTCCGACCCGAGGCTGTCCTATGCTTTGCTACATTTAACACAACGACCATTGATCGTGGAACTAGAGGGCCCCGCCCCTTGCCAACTGAACACTTAGCCCTGGCGACCGTTGGCCCCTGTGCCTTGTTGGGGGAACAGATTGTAAGGGGCGTGGTCGATAGGGCACTGGTGGGCAGGGTGGGGAAGGTAGACTGACGGGGGGTTAACTGACCGCCAATCTTACAGCGCCGCTGGACACCAAGCTGGCTCATCATCACTACTTTTAATTAAGTACACTTAATTAAGTACTCCACTTCACACACCCTGGAGGAGGTTGAGGGGACTCCTCCTCCTGGTTGTGAGCTATGGCTGGATCAGTCTGGCTAAGGCTGGTAGGTTATTGCCTGTTGGGTGGAGGTACTGGAAGTACTGTCTCTGTCTGTCTCTTTCTCTCTGTCTCCATCTGTCTGTATGTCTGTCTCTCTGTCGGTCTGCATATCTCTCTCCCCGGTTGTCTGTCTATGCCCCTGTCAGTCTCTGTCTGCATAGGGCACTTCCACCCTGCATGTCCCTGTTTCACCTCTTAAGGTGGTAAATTTATTAAGAGGAGGTGGGGGAGGTGGGGGAGGGGCGGCTTTTCTCACCCCACCACCACCACCACCACCACCACGCACCACCACACTGCCCCCACTTTCATTCCCCGTTAACGATTTCACGCTTTGCCGCCATCGAGAGCCTCTCACGTGACATCAAAGTCTCGTCGCCGTTAGTTGCCGACGCCGATGGATCGGGCGGGGCTCTAGTCCGGCCGACGACGTGGGGCAGCTTCCGGGGCTCGTTGGGGGCAGGGGCTTGACATCAAAGGGTCGCGCGGCACGACGCCGTATTGAGTCCTGCTGCAGCGACCATCGCCTACAGACGCGCCGACTCTGCCGCTCCAACGACGACGCCTTTGTCCCACCAGCCAAGTCTCGTGCGCTAGAGAGAGGGCGAGAGAGCGGGAAGAGCGCGCGCGAGGTAAGGGATGTTGTTTCCTTACAAACCGGAAACGGAAGAAGGACAACACAGAACCCCATGAGGGAGAATGGAGAGGGAGAATCTGTTAATAAATATAAAGAGGGGAGGGTGGATTAAGGGGGCGGGTCAGGGGTCAGTAAATGGGAAGACGAGGTTGGGGAGGGAAATTACAGGCATCAGGGAGTATGGGAATCTATCGGAGGAGTGTTTCAAGTTGGACTTCCGGTTCCGTCTCTGGGGAACCAGCGGCAGGGCACAGAGGATGCCGGGACGGGTGTCTGATGACGGGTTCTCACGAAGGTCTATGACGCCAGGTGGCAGCGGAATCACCGTGTCACAGCTGTCAACACACGTCAACGCTCGCTGTCACATGACGTAATACGTCATTAGTAATTGTATCAAATCGGAGAGGAGACACTGATTACAGTGTTCCAGGTAACTAGTTTTATTTCGTTTTGAATGGGATCTTAATAACCATAATACAGTTATTCTTCCAGGTGTGTCAACTGAAACAGGCGAAGGTAGAGTACATGGTCTGCTGGGTTTTCAGATAACGCATCATCTATTTTGAAGAGTATATTACCCACCCCCTCACATTTCTACTTTTAAGATTAATGTTCTGTCCTCGGCAAGTGAAAATACCTATATCACGAGCATGCATAATTACACAGCTACGGCTACTCCCAGGGGGTCACATTATTATTTTCTCAAAGTCGCACGCTCATTAAACGCATCATACAGTAGGCCTTTTCATATGTATTTTTCATCACATCCCCCACTCTTTTATGTGAAACATGTTTGGCATCTCAATCTTCTTATGACAATAGTGATGACATCGTATAAGAAGCAGAACACACACATACCCACGATGGGCACTTGGCGCACTTTCTGAGTTTCTGTCCCTTCTCAGGTTCTCAGGGGGAATTATGCAAAGTGATGTTTCTGTGTCTGGGGAATACTCTCAGATCAATAGGAGAGGCTTAATGGGGCCGACTGGGCGGAAAATATAAGCTTACGGTGGGATTTATTTTTTGGAGGAAGGAGGGGGGAGAGATTGCCGTCAATAATTGAACCACACAGGTCCCTGTCGTGGGTGTTGTAGAGGGCTGACATCCACCCAGGAGGCGCTGGGGGTTATAACAAGCCATGGGGGGAACGTTCACAAATGATATTCCTTATTTTCCACCCGGGATTTTCCAACCACCCCCCCCCCAACACCCGCTGTCATTATTCTGGGCAGATTGCCCTATACAATTTGGATGGTCAGTGTCACGTTTCATAACTAAATTCATGGACGGTGCAAGGACGCTCCCGCCCCGTAACCACCTAGCCGATGACGTCATTTGTGAACATTCCCATGGTAGGGTGGGCTAGGGGTTGGGTGATAGCAGAGTCAAACTTATCGTACAGGGATTGGGGTCCGATGCACGTGACATGTTAGGAGTAAGGATGTGTATAGGGGAAGGAAAATGAGAGTTGTGGATTTAGATTACCACTGGCCCAAATGAACCAACCCCTCCCATAAGCAGATAAGAGTCTGATCCTACTGTGTTCCAAGTAGTGCCACTGACAGTCAACTTCATCAATGGTTCAACATTGAGTCCATTCTACAGGACGGGAGTGTTGGTTGATACACTGTCATGATACAATATAAATGAGGTACTATAAAGCTAAGTCATAGAGCCAAAGCTCAACTATTGCCTTATCTATTCATCTACTTCAGTGTAGGCCATTTGAACTTATACTTAGGCCTACTAATAGAGGCACGGTACCATAGACCATTGACGATGGAGCCGGACAGGCTCCTTTGGGAGATTGGTTGGTCTTTGGACTCCGGCTTATCCCATCAATAGCTTAGCATGATAATCCTTCTACGACGGTCTACGATTTGGCCCCGTAAAATAATCTGGAAATAATTCCCACTCCCAGGTCCTAAAGAAGAACCGCTTTCTCAGCAGTACCCTCGAACTATTTAGGGAAAACCTGAGTTGCTGTGTCTGTGTGTAAATAGCTTGTAGAACTGATGGAATTCTACCCTCCGCTTTAGATACTCTTTGTGACAGTCACATGAGAGAAAAGAAGCGGCCGTTGTCTGTACAAGGTGTCGTTCTACATTTGATGCAGGGTTGTGCTTTTTGACAATGCGTGGCCATTGTTTACAAGCTAGAGTACTCAAAATGCAACGTGTCATATAATTCGAGCCATCTATGGAGGTTTAGGTATCACACTTTGTTTTACACATATATTATTTCAGTATGAGTGTTATGATATTCACCACCTCCCCTTTGTCAGTGCATTATGTGAGAGATAGCGCTGTTGCAACTCCAGTTGCCATGCACCTGTGTACTTATCATGTGCAAATAGTACATCGCAGGAGGTTAAATGTTTTGTACTTTCATCCCGCCCACCACGTCAAAGGCTTACATATATATAGAACGTATCGTGGAATAAGTTTTGCTGCACAGACGAATGTACATAGTTTACCAAGAAAAACGCTAGAACGACAACTTGCTGTACGCCCACATGTTTTCCCCCTGCGAGTAGCATCGCTGTGATTGATTTGCATCATGATTGGCGTTGATATTGGAGACATGATAGGTCTGTGTAGGAGTAGTGTGGGGATGGTTTATTTGACATCGATCATGTTAAAGGCCAATGTCAGTATCAAAAATGGACGGTAACTCCATTCGCAAACCTTATAGTTATGTGTGTACAGAATTAGCCTATGATTGTCTAGAACTCAACGATTTTTAAAACGCCTATTTCAATCATTTAAGCTTTGGGGAATCATTTTCTCGAAAACATGTTTCCACCAGATTGTATCCCACCATAGCCAGATGTAAGCTACATTTTTATAACTGCTGTGTTTTGAACTTATGAATACATAAGGGAGTTACTCATTATAATATAAAAGCTACCAAAGGGGTGTCGGAAGAAGGCGGGGAGAGGGGTCTACCCCCCCTCCCCACCCAATACATTTGTACTATTCATGAGGGGCCACAGTATCTTTTGGTCCTCCCAACATTTTGGAAATATTTAATAATAAAAATAGCATGATGACCACAAACCCTATTTAAAAAGCTGAAGTTGAATGTGGCAACACCCCACACAACCACACATCTACTCCCACCCCTGCAGCTTAACACCACAGGCAGTGACATGTGCACAGTAACCCCCATTGTTACCCAGTATGGCACACCAAGCTGCACTCATCCCATCAAAGGTGAACAACAAGATTCCAATACTGACTCACTCCACCCACACAAAGAACGAGCTGATGGGAGGTGCACCCACCAGAATCTCATGAAAGCATGGTATTGCTGCATGTGTATTTTTTCTGCAGCAGAAGTGGTGACCTCTGCCTTCTCACTAACAGTGTGTGTGTCGTGTTCGTGGGGGGGGGGGTATATATTAAGCTTTTATCCCACACAATTGCCCTTAGGTTTGTTGTATAAGGACTGTCAGTCAGGCCCTTATCCTACAAAATTTGCCCTTATCCTATAAGGGCCTGACTGGCAGCTCTTATACTACACACCTATATATTTTTGAAGGATAAGGGAAATTTTGTAAGATAAGGGCCTAACAGGGTTCACAACATGAGTGCCCTCTAAATATCTTCTGCCCCACCCCCTCCCTCACGCGTATCAGATTATTCTGTACTCCCCCGAGTCATCAGGTCGATATCATATAATATTTAACAATGTAGCTCTATATAGTTATGTTGCGGACAGGAGCTTTATAGTATAATTACTCCTGTAACTGATTGAGAATCTCCTATCCCTCAGTTACCTAATGTCATCTTGTAACTAGGCAAGTACGGGTTGCAGGTGTATGACTCTAGTATTTATAACATAGATAAATACTTGAACTGAGGCGATCCTACACTATGGCTTTAGGCACAGTCCCTGCGATGCATGTGTTCCCCTTCCGGGATAATGTTGTATCTGAATTCCTTATTACGTATGAAGTATCATAGATCTATCACAAGCACATTCTTAGAACAGTCGGCTAAATTACAACGTCAAAATAATTCCATTGAATTACTACACCATAATTCTCATTAGATACATTGTGGCATTAACCAAACTTATTTAGCTCATCGGTTCATCGTTATTCTATCTTCCTCGCCCACGATGAGACTGACTCAAGTATTGCAATATTGGTGGCAGCTGCTTTGGTGGAAACAAGTAATCGCGTTTAAAAGATAATTGTTTCCATTTTAGATTTCAAAGAAGTGGTACTGCATATTCATTTTATATCTGATGTAGGCAGGTGGTTGTTACTAGTTGGATTCGCTTTTTAGGCAGTTTGATGACCGTTGTGGGTCAAACTGATGGGCTGTCATCATTTGCCTCCTGTCCCCTATTTCTTCCACAACCTTGCTTCGGAAGGTCTTTACCATTTCGAGAATAGCTGACTCTTAATTCTGCTTTAATATTCATTGATTGCGGGTCATAATCATAGGAGGAGAGATTTTTGACATTAACATTGTCCGAAATGAATGTGACGCTACATTACGTTGTTTAATTAGTTAGATTTACTATGAAAAAATGTCGGCAGCCTGTATCAATATTTCTGATATTATTCACTGGAATGAAGTAGAAATATATACATGCCTTTTAGTGTAACACAATGGCAGTCTCTAGAAGTAAGGGGGTTCATATCTCTGGTAAAAGGTTAATATCATTTTTATTAATGCATGAAGGGCAGATGATAGTAAGATTCAATGGAATTGGCCCATTAGTATTGCCTTACATCTCTATGGAAAGTTACCCACTAACTCGACGATCTCACCATATGGGCCAGTCTTACATTGAACGACAAACAAAAATGCAATTCCAGGGAAATGAGATGAAATCAATCTTTAATTAGAGAATTTGAGAACATGATGTTGATCCGAAGCCTCTCTGCTCTCCTTAAAGAATGTCGTTCAAAGAGGCTGTGTAATGTCTCCTTTCAAAGACTGGCGTTGGGCTGAATCACCTTGGTTAATTAGCAGTCTTCTCAATAATTAGATACCAAAATGTGTTTGTGCTAGCATCCGGGAAGACGAGTCTAACTTTTCCAACAAATCTGCATGGGTGCCTATTTTTGACATCCTGTCACTATAATGTACACGCGTCTATGTCACAGCCCTGGTGGGATTAGTCTGCTACTGTGTGACTTTCTGTACTATTATATCTATTACGTGATAAAGTGAGCTTGTGGGAAACAATCATCATGTCTCGTTATCATATAAGTTTCCATATGACATTGTATCACATGTCTAGCCAACTAATCAGCTGATGCGTGTGTGCATACCCGCTTTACATCCAAGTAACTAGTAGTAATTATAATGAGTTATTATGCAGCCAAAGTGGGACACTACACCGAGATCTATAATAATTAAGAATACTATAATGGTGGTTTATCCCTTATGCTCAAGTCCCACTATGGAATCTATGCTGGAAAACTTCTGCAATTGAAGAACATGGCTTGGTCCAAATCGAAACAGATGTAACTTCAAAAAGCAGGTATAACTGCTAGAAATCTGTTGCGATTTCGGCCTACAGTAACATCTAGATATCTATATATTTTGCCTTGCTTAGTGAAAAGTTTCTGCAATTTGGCCTTTTTCCCTGCAGTTTTAGTGGGCCTATATTGGCCTGGAATCAGGACTATATTGCAAAGTATGTCCACTCCAATGTCTATATTGCAACAGATGTGTCTAAATTGCACAGATCCAGTACCACATAATATTGTACAGTGGGATTTGGAGTAAGATCCCTTGTAATAAAACCTTTGCAATTTGGTGTAAAAGCAAGGCTCCCATATCACAAAGGGCTCAGATTGCAGAGGTCTTGGACACATAGAAATCATCTTGGGATTTGAGCTTTAGCTTCGGACATGCCTGGCCACCTGCAAACTTCTATATTGGAAAAGTATCCTGTAGAAGTTTCGATTCCCAGCTATACTGATATGGCAATCACAGGGTGCATATACAGTAATCCATATATGCCAAGGTAACAGATACATTCTTGCAGAATATGTATAATACTTAGGAAATGTATTATAACATCTCCAGGACCAAATGCCTATAACTAGTCAAAATTCACAAGAATAGTGATAGTTTTATTAAAAGGATGAAGCATTCCCCTCATGTCCAAGCATGGCAACATTATAATAAGGTGGACCTTCATAGATTCTTACATTTTGTTATTCAATATTCGCCTTTCCCAATACCATTTGCCTGACCCGCACCCACTGCACAAGTAATGTGAGATGATATATGGGATAATGGTTTCTTGTGAGATATGGAGATACCTGGGCTGCCAAATAACACCATGGTAAGACAATACTACATCCTCTGTTATTGATTACACACTTCTATAGCTGTCCTTTTATGGTATTTGGTCCGCAGCACTCAGTAACATGATCTGTAGACTGCTTAGGGAGTGCTCATTTTTTAACAACAGGGGGGGGGCGGTGAGATTTCGCGCGGAGCGCGTGAAATTTTTCCACCCCCCCCTAGAGGGGTCGAAATTTTTTACCCCCCCCCGGCAGGCCGAAAATCGCGCGCGTTCGCGCCCCTTTGTAGCATAGTAACGCGTGGGCTTTTTCCCTCAAAACAGGTCAAGGGGTCCAAATTTTTTACCCCCCCCCCCAAATCCACCACCCCCCCCCCCTGTTGTTAAAAAATGAGCACTCCCTTATAGGAAATCAAACAATTGGTGTCAAAACTTAAAGATGATATGTGTTGCAGTATTGTGCTCTCCCGGGTGGGGGTACATCAGTCGTCGCCTGCCTGAAGATTGCATTATGGGCATATGGAGCCTCTTAAGACTGGACCTAGTCGCTGGTGTATCATCGCATGACATTTTGTTAGCGTTGTTGTCAATGTATCTAGTCGACGAGGCATTTAGAATTTTAACCTTTGAAGCGTGTAATATAAAGGCTCCCCATGTACAAGGGGTAGGGAGGGTTACACACTGGTATAACTCACATGCACATAGCAAAGAGTGACAACTTTCATAGATTATATTGTATGTAAATGTTTAATGATATTTGATAAAAGCAAATCCATCGACCCGTATGATATTTGCCCTGTGCGAAGCAAAGCTTTTAAAAACAGATTTTAAAATATGTCTTTAAGTCAGAATTCACAATGTTATATGCATGTTTAAATTTGTACGCATCTGGACAGCTGGAAGGTGTCTCATTCTCTTTGTAGTCAAGTGGTAACAAGCCCGACGTGGGCAGACCAGGGCTTGACCGAGCTGACTCACACGAAATTGTATTCATCTCTCCTGCTGTTTTGTGGACTTTTTTTCTTCTCAATGCAGATTTTTAGTATATCTGGCATAAGTAATGTGATACTGACACAATCTCATCAATATTTAACCCACAAGAATTTAACGGAGAAAAGATATGAGGGTATATGGTATACCCCTTTCAACATCCTAATTATAGGTGTAGTCCACCGAGAGTAGGCCCTATTCGCGCCATATGCCTGAAACAGATACACATCTCTACACCCTACTTACAGATGCGGTCTACTGAATAATATTGTAGTACCGTAAAACCTCGCGTACACGCCTAACTCGCGTATAAGCCGCACCCCGACTTTCGCAGCCTGGGAGCAGGCTTCTATCTTAACTCAATACAAATATTTTAATGACATCTCTCAACAATAATTAAATTCCATATCTCTCCTTAGTGCAACACGACACCACCATGGTACATTCACAGGGCTTACAAACGGATATTCATCTATTAGATTATAACTGTAGTTTATATCAGTAATTTGTGACCGCCATATGTATCTGTACTATTTTAGGTGTTGGGGGGGGGGGGTTCAGAAAGCTGTCATCACTCATGCAGGCCCCATGGGCCGGGGTTAGCGGTGGTCTGCGTTGACGTGCGAAGATACCCAAACCCCCCAAACCCGAACCTTGGTAGCTCCTATTACGGTTATTCTATATAGTGATTTTGGAAATTATACTTTGGAAAAACTCGCGTATAAGCCACACCCTGACTTTGGGCCGATCCTATAAGCCGCACTGGCGATCTAACTCGGGTATTAGCCGGAGCTTCTACGCGAGGTTTTACGGTATTAGTGATGCATGACTGATGCAGACACGAACCTCTACACCCTACTTACAGATGTGGTCTGCTGAATATAGTATTGGTCATGGATGCCTGATGCAGACACGAACCTCTACACCCTACTTACAGATGTGGTCTGCTGAATATAGTATTGGTGCAGTATGCCTGATGCAGACACGAACCTCTACACCCTACTTACAGATGTGGTCTGCTGAGTATAGTATTGGTGCTGTATGCCTGATGCAGACATGCATCTCTACACCCTACTTACAGATGTGGTCTGCTGAATATAGTATTGGTCATGGATGCCTGATGCAGACACGAACCTCTACACCCTACTTACAGATGTGGTCTGCTGAATATAGTATTGGTGCAGTATGCCTGATGCAGACACGAACCTCTACACCCTACTTACAGATGTGGTCTGCTGAGTATAGTATTGGTCCTGTATGCCTGATGCAGACAGATATATTTACACCCTACTTACAGATGTGGTCTACTGAGTATAGTATTGGTCATGTATGCCTGATGCAGACAGATATCTTTACACCCTACTTACAGATGTGGTCTACTGAGTATAGTATTGGTGCTGTATGCCTGATGCAGACATGCATCTCTACACCCTACTTACAGATGTGGTCTGCTGAGTATAGTATTGGTGCTGTATGCCTGATGCAGACATGCATCTCTACACCCTACTTACAGATGTGGTCTGCTGAACATAGTATTGGTACTGTATGCCTGATGCAGACAGATCAATATCCTTACACCCTACTTACAGATGTGGTCTGCTGAGTATAGTGATGGTGCTGTATGCTTGATACAGACACACATCTCTACCTACATATATAATTACATGTATATCCATATATCGATTAGTTAACCCCTTCGCCCTAAACATACTAAGATTTGCCATTCCATTGCTACGGAATCTTCCCAGGGACATGGTCAGTTCAGACTGCTACGATAAATTCGCCGCAACCTGCATAAAGTCGTATAGATCTATTAGTTATACTCCTACTAGGGAGGGGTGTGGGGGTGTGGCAGAATATGGGCTCTACTTACGGGCCTGTAGCACTGTTGTAATGAGGGCTGATTGGTAGCCATTGTCCGCACCAGCCGCCGACATGCTCATTATGACATTACTCCACGGCCAGGATTGCGTTAGAGCAGGCCGCCCCATGTCGGCCCCCGCCCGGACACCTCGCAATAATGAAATCAGATCGGCCGCCGCTCCCCTCCTCCCACCGGGCCCCCCACGTCCGGCCACCCACCACCCACACTCCTCCAGTAGGCCCTGATCTCTCACCGGGCCCAGCCCCCAGGGACTCCTCCCTCCCCCGGAGCCTGTCAGTAGGGGGGCCTGCTGGCGGAGGGATTCCTCGGGGAGAGTGTTCCAAGTCCCAGAGTATTTGTCGTGGTGTGTTACAAGCGTAGGTCCTCATGATAAATTGAAGATGGGTTGTATTCGGTGCAGACTTGGGATGCGATGGTTGATTTATTAAAGTGGTGGGATCTATATAGTTATACATATATGCAAGGTGGTATATACATTTTACATAGCAGGCCGACGACGTACAGAAATATATTATAATATAAGATAGTTATACCAGTTGCTGTGTTCCTACTGCGTCTCAGAAGACACCAAAATGTATCAAACCTTTCTGTCGGGCCCACCGCCATTATGTAACATTGAATTGAGTTATTTGTCAATAAAATATTGATATCAAGTATCGGTCATAATTAAGATTATTTAGAACAAGATCTATCCAATTGTCTGTATTCTTCTAATCAGAGGCTTTAGCTGAAAGGCATTCCTAGATGGATAATGATGTGCGAACTCTCCCTCTCAAAGAATATTTATTGATCAGTAAACAATCTTCATAGATACTTTATCGACACATCCAAACCGCACCTGCCTTCTAGATATTCATTTAAATCCAGGAATGTTGACTGTGGAGTCTATATTGAGGCTCCGCTGCTAAGGATGAATAGAAGTGACAGTCGTTATGAAAATCAATAAAGCTAACTGTAGAAAACACAATAGTGGAGCCTATTATTGATTTTTCCCTCATGACATCTTAGTGTGCCTAGATATATTACATATATCCTATCCGGGAAGTCAGGAGGATCGTTACATGAAAGGCACATTAATTAAACCAAAGCACATAGCACCAACAACAGTCAATATAATTCCATTAACGAAACACGTTCTCTCATATAAAAACATGCTAGGAAAGAATGGGCGCCAACAAATGCACTATACGTTATACAGACCTAAAGTCAAACACGTATCTATAAGCTAAGGTGGTGCAATATAACGTGGTACTTCTCTACATATATTGTGTTCACTTACTATTTGTATATTGAAAAGGGAATATTTGTGTATTGGAATAACATAAATAGCTATCCTTAAAAGTGTGTGTGCCAACATTGGACCTTCAACCACCCTCCAACATAATAAGCATTGATGGGAAATGCATTCATTGTTATCACATACACATTAGGATTTCGGAAATACTTTTAGTCTGCAGATCAATAATTGATAACCTATTACATTTTACACCCTCGATCCCTTCCCTACTCATACAGTTACACATGGAGGCAGCATGGCCCCTTTGGTATCTGGAATCACAGCCTTTTGACGTCATGTCAATAATGCAGATGGAGCTGCCCTCATGATAGGGTGCAGCAGTACGCAGTATGCGGCGGTCATGAGGATCCATTGTTCAGGGCCCGTTAAAGTGGCAAAGATGCTGCAGGGTGGGAGGTCTGGATCTGTCAGCGGCCATCTATTCCTCTAATTTACGACACACTTGATGGGGGCCATGTGCAGGATCCTGCTTGTGCCCTCCCAGAAAGAGCCACCGTCCTCCTACAGTAGGACACATAACTGAAGAGGATACTAAACGCTTTTACTGCATGATATTTGATTTCAGGTGTCTTTTCTGAATGTGTGTATCATAAGTGTATTTCAAGAGAGGTGGTTAAACTGGCGGGTTAAACTCTTGTCTATCATTTCTCTCAATGAATAAATGAATTAGATTGATTTGAATCAATCGCGGTCATTTTTGTTAATGGGTTTAGTAAAACTGCTCATTGAATGAGGTCCTCTATAATTATGGACTTGTTCATTCGGCATTTGCATGTTGGTTTCCATTCTTCTCCAGCCGTTCAAATTATGTACCCACTAATATTTATGATAATGTAGAGAACCATAAAGGCCCTGCCTTATTCAAGAGTACAACCGATCTCTATGAGATTCATAAATAAATATATAATTAGTATAATCCCTGAATATGTAACACTTGCTACTGATGAGAATACAATAGGTTATACCAGACAAAAGAATTGATTTAAAGAATTAAGCTACTCTTATTTAGAATAGGGCGTACCGCATCAGCTGTAGGGCATAGTGAAAAACATGCGTCAAGGGGAAAAAGATCAATGTTTATTCACGCGCCCTGCGGAGGCACGTGTCCTCTACAATTCTATACCAATTATGGAGATGATTACCGGCCATATAATGCCCTCAGCCTACAAGTATGTACATATGATTAACTCTATACTCCATCATTACTCCCAGTTTGCATCCGATTTTAGGAGAGCACATTGTGTATATATTGGTAGAATGTAAATCTGGTATCGTTTGCAGCTGCAGTGGAAATAATTATGGTTCATGTGAGCTTTTATATTTTACATGAGGAAGCTGTGTTTGCATATGGAACTGAGTCACTGTCATAATGGATAAATCAGATTATAAGTTGGCTCCACCTGGCGTTAAATCGCTCCCACATCCTGCAGGGCTCCTGTGTTAATTCTAGGGTATAATTCCTAAATTCTTCATTATCACGTTCTACTGTAGGGCCTCCCCCACCCATCCCCCCGATCTGATCATAAAGCTTAATGCTCGGCCGACGTAGTGCTTTCAGATGTAACGTGCGCTGCGCCGCTCGTTTAAGACGCGCCCGCAACTTTTCACCCGACTGAATCATTTCCAATGGAAGCTATTATTTCAATTTTGGGGACGCGGCGCCGCGGTACCGCTTGGACAATTGGGAGGACCGCCTGCCAAAAGTAATGGATGGGGAAGGGGCTGGTGAGGGGGTGAGTAATTGAGAGCAAGTCCAGGGAGGAGCTCAGAGGAGCTCGCAGGATGGAGGCAGCCCGTGTAAAGCAGGTTGTAGTAGGTGTGGTAGTTTGGGAGAGGAGATGAATTCGTGGATGGGGGAGGGGGTGCATGGAGGAGGGGGTGCATTCGAGTACGCCATAACCAACAATCCCTACCCCCATAGGGCTGGTCAAGTGCGCGGTTTGCTTTTGTTGGGACAGCTGATTAAAAAGTCGCTCAGCCGTGACCGTTCCACTCGAGTGACTCAGCCAGGCGTGAAGAGCAGCTCACGCAACTGGGTCTGTCTGAGTAACGCTCCCTGATGTCGGCAAGCAGGCATAGGGATTGTGGAAAAAGGAGAGTGTGTTTTTACCCCTGCTGAGTTGTCAAATGGGGTAGTAGTCCAATTAACAAGTGACGAGCTAATGCGGATTGTATTTCTCCCCCATGGTGCATGTTATTCATTGTTCTGCTGAACGCCCAATTAATCTGGTGCTGATTCTGTGCTGATTTTACACTGAGCTGTTTGAGACCCCCCCCCCCCCTAATCCTCCCTCCCCCATTATTTCTATGGAGCATTGGTATTTGGACCCTGTCTACATAGACATATTTCACATTCAACTCATGATAAACCAACACCATGTACACATGTAAATATCACATATACGGTATATGATATAATTATGTGTACAGCTGAATAAAAAAGAGGAGGATCATCAACATGCAAATATCTGACAGACATAATTCCTCTGTCTTTTTTAGCAAGTTGGAATAGTTTATGGCCTGTTTACGACTCGTGAACGCAGCGTGTCATGTCCAGCTTGATTCATTTTCAAATTTATTGGAATATCTCATGAAATATAATCACGTATTAACGAAATTTTCATAAATATCCAATGAGGTATGATATTTCACCAATAGACATCTTTTTCACAATAGAAGTTTGTGTTCTGATAGGTATACGTACTCAATTAGATCGAGCACTCCTGTGTGGAGTTTGAAGTCAATTCAAAGTCCACCGGTGATAATAAACGACCCAATCACATCCGATAAAATACTTTAAGACTAACATAACTTGACACTGACACTGTCATGCATTTATGGCCACATCTTATCATCTTGTTATCGCTTAAGCCAGTCTAGACGTCTAAGTATCTGAGTGTATTTGAGCGATTGTTTGGCATTATTTGTGTTATGAATGTTATTCAGAGGTACATCAGCACATTGAGATGTCTGTGTTAACTGTCACAATAATCATAATTATACATGTATAATAATACCAGAGTGTCGTCACGTACACGTTGTTATATATCAGAAAGTTATAGTATTATAGGAGTTTTAAGCTGAAAGCTCACGATGCAGTTTGTACCGGAGAGTCTCTGACAATTTTGGAATCTCTTTTGATTTGAATACCTGTCTCCAAATTGGAACAGATGTAACTACAACAGGGAAGTATAAGCTAAGCATCTGTTACGATAATGACATCTAGACATTTTTTCCTTGCTTATAAATTGGAAAGTTTCCTCAATATAGTATAAAATTTTCATTTGCAAATTGCATATTGAGCATATTGACCTGAATTCGCATATTGCACTATCAGTACCCTCTAATACACATGTACCTAGATTGCGACAGGTAATGATGTCTAACTGTCTTGTAGAGATTCCGTGCCACATGTATCGTCCAGTGGGATTTGCAGTAATCCTTGCAATAGAGCGCTAATAATTTGGAATCAACGCAAGGCTCCCAAAGCGCAAAAATTACCGAGCACATTTCACAGAAAAGATCCAGAAGTGTTTAACGTGCAAGAAAGCGACGGTATAATATTGTATATAGTTATGGAGCAGTAGGCATAACACTGCACTTGTATATATGTATAGGAAATCGTGATAAACTGTCGATTATGTTTTTTATTTTCAATTTACACATTCCATTCAGGCACTATAAAAAGACCCGTGCATTGTTTCATTGCTACCTATGAATAATACAATATGCAGTCCTTAAATTGCTTGCCTCATATTGAGACAATGTGTCTGCAGATGTGAGAATGCTGCTACCGCCAACCTTTATCAATATCAATAAAGAATAGCGGAGGGACCCCGTCTGACTATGAACAGCTATTAAACTTTCATGGTTTAATTGCTTTAGCATCGGGCTAACGATGTTTTCATTCCCCGTTTAGAGACGGAGTTATAAATCAATTGTTGCGATTGCAAATCCCAGAGCATTTAACACAAGGACCTATGCTTTCTGTTTTAAACAGATAGAGCTCCGCCTTGCCCCCCTTTTGTGAAATTTGCTTTAAAAAGAGGTAACTACATCTGAGCGGACGGCAAGCTAATGGGCTTACTAATGAGATGATTGATTTGGAGTTGGGCTTCATGTCGGCCTTCTAACGACATAATGGTACACAATGAACGCTTTGTGAGCACCCCGGATGTGGCCACCTGGCGCATTGCATGCCGGCCGACTGTGACGTAATTCTGGTTCCGGTTGGGGGAAATTTGGGGATCGAGGAGGAAAGCCGTTGTTCCCGTACCCCTCCCTCCCATCCCAGGTAGACTGACTCGACCCAGCAGACACTAAGTAGACGTTCTATTGAGTTTGGTTTATGTATAGGATAGACCCTTGTGTGAAGGGTTTACAAGATATAGACACTATCAGGTAGGGAGCTATCTCTATAGATACCATAGAGCACAGAATTAGTAGGATCATCCTGATACCTTTACTGCCCAGGTATCTACGGGATATAGACGTCCAAAAATCCGCTGCCCTGACATTGGTCAATAACCATTGGGAAAAAACTGGTTCTAAAAGATGGGCCCATGTCCAGCTTCGTCTTAGCTTCGTCTTGGCAAGTCACGGTGATGTGACTGAGCCTGCGTCCACGTCTATGTAGCACCTAGAGCATGACTCTGACAATTGGATCAAACAGATTACAGGGAATGTGAGTGAATGGAATAGGTATTAAAGCTGGGCCGTCAGGGAATACGTTCAGCATTTTCCATACATGGACTAAAATAACAGTTCCACCAGAGGGCAGCAGTGTTTGGACAGGGGACCATGAACATTGTCCAGCTACAACATATTCACCCTATCTTGTGCCTGTAAGAGCTGAGCTTCCAGCCCTTAAGAGCCTTCCTGTGAATCAAAACTGAACTATATCCAAAAGTGCTTTTTGCCTCACTTCAACCATGACGGTCAAACTTTAACGAAGGTATGGTATTAGTTAACGTGCTCTCAGGGAAGAAGGTGAGCGCCACCACGACTATAAGCTTTTCAAGAGAGGCTCCCGTTGTGCAGCATTGCAGGACTTTCTTGCAATTTGGAAATGATGAACTCTATAACGAGAGTCCAGCATTCGATAAGTATCGCCAGGCTCTCATTAAAATACTCACTCCGGAAACATGTCTGTTTTTGGAGTTCATAGTCAGGCTGACGGTTACTTTCTTCTGCGTTGGTTCATTTTTAAGATTGATTGTCAAGCCCCATTGTATTAAAATATTACAAGTCACGATTTTATATTAGATTATAGACAAGCTGTTCTGATATTTGGGACACATATCCTGTAGCTGTTTGCTTTTTTTAGAGTATGAAATCGGATTTAAAAAGGAGAGGATGGATGAGGTGCAAATGGCCGCCAAAGTAGGCAGCGTGACGTCACAGATGGTGACACCATCTACCCCTGGTGGAGACTTAATGAACCAACTGGACAACCCTTTCCGGACATCCTGGGCCTGTCCACTCGGGTGTGAAATCTGACCCCATCCGTCATGGGTTAGGTAAGGCAATGTGGGTCATAGAGTGTCTGACCCACTGGGACCGCCTCAATGCAACCTCCCCCAATATCACCACTCATTACAGATGTCTCTCATGTGGATAATTCCAGGCTTAGCTAGCCTGGTTAACTCTTTAGGGGCTCTTGATGGAGGGAGACTCCATATCGCCTGTCGATTATATTATAAGAAATGCCCATGTTGCCATGTCAACTTTAAGAAATGCCCATGTGGCCATATCGCTTTTAAGAAATTTTCCCATGTCACTATAATTATGTTAATTTTATTCCTCCTGTCCCAAGTCACTATGCTCCACAATGGCCATGTCGCTTTGTCGAATTTAGGGCTCTAGGGACATTCTTTAGTTCTGGGAATTACAAACAATCAACGCATTCTTACATAGAATAAAATCAATATCTGGGAGAAGTTGATGGTTAGATAAGATTATAATCCTCTCAGAGAAAGAGTAAACAGCCTTCTGTGTATTAGAGGAACCTTCTTCTTCCTTTTCAAAAGCTCTGCAATTCCATAGTTATCCTATAGTGTTGGCAGAATTCAGCCTAGACCTTATCACTGGTTAGATGTAATTGCAGTATTATTATTGGTGGTCTACGTGCATGGACTTTTGTTCGCTCTTATTGATAAGCTAATACCCCCTCTAACTATTCATAATGTGTGTAGTACACATTTCATCAGAATATGAGATGAGTGTTTAAGGTACATGTATGGAGATGGTAAAAGTTGATACTCACAAAAGGTACAGTAGTAATATGCAGATTCATTTAATCCAACTTGTGTATCAAAAGGAGAGCAGACATTTTAGATGAAGGCTATAATCATTAATGCATTGTCATAGTATCCACAGCTTCGGCTTTCTCCACTTCAACGTATATCTCCTGATATGTCTCGAATAATATAAAAAAACATAGATTTCCTGAATTATGTGCATCATGAACAGCGATTTCATATCTAGTATTTTTCTGATTTCATCATAAGTACTTTTTCTCCTCTGCTATGCATGATTGTATGTGCAATAATCAGTAGTATCGGAGAAAAGACTTTCACACGCTTGCAGATTCTTTTACGAATCCTATACATTTGTATGTGTGTGGCTGTCAGCATTTCGCCTCTGCTGCGTACACTATGTTTGGCTATATATCCATAAAGAGTATAAGTGCTGTTCAACTGTTATGTAAAGCTGTTCTAACAACTATACACGGCATAGGAAGCGAATTTTTAGTGTGGGAGTCTATCCTATCCAGTTTTGGTCATCGGCTTTTATCTGTCCCAATGTATAGTAATACTGGGGGAAACATTATAGCCATTGCTCCCTCCCCCCGTTATGCTATAATTGGAGGGTCTATGCCCACCCCTCTCCTGATTACTATCACAAGTACCAGAAACTATGCGCCCGAGTTATGATACGATATCATATCAGTTCTATGGCTGACTACTCAGCACGACGTCAATTAACTGAATCTGAATCATGAGGCAGTGTATACGACACATTCGTAGAAAGCCTTCTTAGCATTTCTTATTAAGAGTAGTAAACTGTGAGTAGCCTGCATTGGTCTAGATGATGTTGACTGTAGGCAGGAGCTAACACAGGAGATTGCAACAGAACAGTGCCTATTCCTAACAAGTCCTCACTCGTAGAATATCATTATCATAGATGATCAGTAGTCTGTTCTCTTTAACATCTATCAGCCACCCCTTACAACTAAATAATGGAGTGCGGGTCCCCTCGACTTTGATGACGTCATCTGTCATCTTGTGACCTGGATATCTCAGTGTTATCTAAGATAACGAATGACAAGTGGGAGAGTGTGTATTGACCTGGAGGGCGTTCCTCATCTAACTGGTGGTTATGACTTTTCTTTGACTGCATCAGAGGTGCATTTATGACTATGATTTTTTAGCCGTTCCTCATGAGAGATCACATCATAAGTGTTGTTACCCACTTATGACTCAGAAAATGTGAGTCATAAGTGAGTCATAAGTCACAAGTGGCTAATCAAGATTTCTTGTCCACTTAGTTAGTGGTGAATCTTTATTTTACAGGTAATTTTGGTCTATTCCATCTACTACTACTTGAATAAACATGGTTCAATGATAATTCATGCCAAATTACCATTGCTTGTATTGGTTATGGATGTGTTCTAGTTGCAATAAGAGGAGTATCAGGTTATGGGTAAACCCCAATTCAAATCTGCAGAGATCAGCTCGTAATTGATCAAATTCAATGTTGGGTAAATATAGAACAGAGTGGAAACCTTTAACTATGATCCAACACCATCAACCAAGCTCACTTTGCTGTGGGTCACACGTCATAAGTCACAACCTTTAACTTTCTCACTCAGAAATATTTATATTTTTAGGCATGAATTTTCAAGTATGATAATCATCAAATTATTTTAGTTTAAATACTTTTCTCCCACAGTTCTGTTATCAGGGGATGATGGAGAATGGTTGTCAATTTTATTCAGATAATTCCTCTAAACATTTATCAGTTTTGAAAAGTTATTTCACCCTTGAGATGTGCTCATAACTTTTGATGCTTTTTGGGGTCATAAGGGCTTATGACTTGTGACTCACCCCAGTCACAATTCATGAGGAACGGGTTTTGCAAAGTCACAGAAGTTGAGGAACGGCATTTGAGTCATAAGGAATCACAAGGAAATCATATCTGACGAGGAACGCCCTCCTGGTTTTATTAGTAGGCTAGCTGGCACAGTGGGCTAATGCTGCGTGGGTCCTGGAGGAGTGATAAAACTACAGGAGGTACTTGGGGAGGGGCTGTCCTTCCTGGGGAGTAGGTTCATTTCTGTATACTACTCACGAGGCTACCACAGTGCTGCAAATGGTACCAAATCGTGACAGGAAAGTCTTAGTCATACGCTATACATGTGCCTAGGCAGCCTTAATGACTGAAGGGTGGTTTTCAAGGAGGATATCATTGAGTTAATGAGCCCTTTATATTCCCCACATGACTGATAGACTCAACCCGAGTTTAAAATGACTAAAATGGCAATGATTACATCAATATTAGTTCATCGTTGGGTGATGGATAAGGATGGAGTTGACAGTAGGGAGATTTATAGATATTCCACAGAGTAGGTTCGCTTAAAAGCAATGATGGTTATAAATGGACAACTGCTTTATCGGATGAATTGATTACATCTAGCATACCCAATGGAGTCTACTCTGTCATAATGATATTACAGATGACAAAAGACTAGGCATGAATTATGCAATGTTACACCAGGTTTTTAGGTATGAAGTGTCGTGTCATAAACGTAGCGAGCTCTGTGTCCTTCCCTGTACAGAATTGTCATATTAATTTTGTCATTTAATAGGATGTACCTAAAGAGACACTGCTACTGTAAGAATTGTTCCCTAATCTCGGTGTCGTGTACTGTACACTGTAAAATGTTGGTTGCCATTTTTGTAGGTGTAAAGTAGCTTCTACTGTAGGTGTACAGTTTATTGTAGGTAAACAGTAGAATCTACTGTAAATCTACAGTAGATTCTATTGTAATTCATTCTGCAGTAGATTCTACTGTGTACCTACATTAACTATTTACACTGTAGGTGTGATTTACAAGCCATACCTTGAATACCAGAATACAATGGCATTCCTATACATAAAGTACCCTATAATACAGTGTAGATTTATCGAGCAGTGTAGGAGGTTTTGATCACGAACAATGATTAATCTTTGTAGAGCTGCTGGCGAGTTCTCTTCTTGTACAAAGCCCAGTCAAATGGAGTATGATTAGTAGTAGAGCAAGTATCAAGAATGTATACAAGAATACAACAATACTCCCTAGAATTCTTTGTATAAAGTCTAATTATTATTAACACTTTTTCTGGACTGACCAGTGTGAAAGCATTTTGGAGGAGAGTGATACATGGGGATGCTAGTGGGTAGTAGATAGCTAGGTGAGGGATGTGTGTAAGGGGGTGGGTGTGGGGGGGGGGGGGGGGAGGGGGTAAGGCCAGGGGAGGGCAGGTCCTGATGTGTGACTCATTTTGACGGAAGTGGCAGCACCGTCTCGTGCGTTATGTGCCTGACAGAAAGGAAATTGTTTTTTCATGCACTCTGGTGTGCCACTGGATAATGAATACATGTCAATCAATCTTTTCTTCTCATACTAGGCACACATGGGTCACCAATATTGAAAAATAAGCTAAGGATAGTGGGCAACCGCCAACAATAAAGTCACCCCAGGAGGATAATCCTCGAATTGGACTTGTAATGGTCAATAAGGGAAAGGGAACTCTTTTTATTGCCATCTGTAACTGTCTATTGATATCTTGCTGACATTTACAAGTCTCATATTCTACTTTTGACAGAGTATCTGCTTAGGTATATGTGCTTGAGGACATGGACACAAAGCGTACACCTAGTATTTTTGTTCATGTTTTGGGATGAGGTACTACCCACACTTTTGAAGTGGATGATATTAAAGTAACTCGTCTGTGTTAATAATAGAGTGTGCCGGCTGCTCATGAGAACTGCTCACCCTGGAGGTTATACCCAGCACCCTTCACTGCCTCAGTACACGATGCAGTGTATAGCAATATCCAGCCGCCTATATGTAGTTTATATTGGCCCACTCCATCAGGTATTTAATGAAGGCCATACTATAGGAAAATATTTCGGCAGCTTCCATGGCTTTCTTGTCGAACTCGATTTATTTTTTATCATATAACTCGCTGTAGATTCCACCCAATTTAGGTGTGGTATAGTTCTCAAGTTACTGATGAATTAATCCTCAACAATAGAAATGGTTTGGGAAAGAAAGTATCCAAAATGATGCCCTTCATGCGTGGCCATTAATCAAAGTAGGGGTATGTTCAACATATATGTGCAAATAATAGACGAACTATGGTCAGTGTTTAATAGTATCTTGACATCCGTTTAGGTGAACTTAAATGTTGATTAATCTCATAAAAGAGAGCATGCATTAGGAGTTTAACTACCCTATATATAAACGTGGGCTGGAAGTAATGCGCTGATAACACTCAGTGGAGGCTGATAGGGAGTCACGGCTGTGAACCCCAGAATCTGGAGAGTAGGGTGATTAACCTTTCAGCTGAGATAGTGGATGTGTGTGCAGACTCTTGGCACCAGCTTATAAACATGACCGCCAAATGACTTACCCTTATGAGCAATATCCCCGAGCAGCTTATCTTGAATTTATGAAAACGTGCAGTCCTGAAATTGGCATGGAGAATGAGGCAGCTACCCAGCTAACAAAAGATACGTTATTATACCTCAAAATAACGTTTGTTTAACGTTTTACAACGTTTAGCCATAGTAAGGAGCCATAGAGACACGTTCTGAATCGTTCTTTAACGTATTTTGGTTTACTGGAGAGATCATAATTGGTTTCCATACATTATACACGATTTTGATATATAAAAGGCATAGTATGTTTTATAGCACTCATTATCAGTTTATTTTATTGCGGTGCAGTAATGTACTGGAATAAGATTACTTTGGACAAAGCCTTTAGATTTATTCCATCGTTATGCATGCAGCGAACATTAATATAGACATGTTAATATGAGTTCTCTAAATTTATGCTCGGCCTTATACATGTATACACAGGATTTTAATGTGTTCATGTTGGAGAGACTCGACTCCAAAATCTACGACCCACTTCAAACCCTTCAAACCCAGAGATGCGTGTCGGCCAGAGCCCACTGCGCCCACATTGACAGAACCATTATGTAGCTACTTATGTCCCTGAGAGCTGCTCCCTACAGCTCTTATTATATGAGTCCCCACACCACTCTGCCAGTCCCACCATGAGCAGCTCACAGTCCCTCTACCACTCTACCAGCCTGTACCCTGAGCAGCTCGGACATGCCGTGCTTAAGGCAGCCTGCACTTGGACACACCAACCAAGTAAATCAATTAGCAGTCAGCCAAGGCTGGCTCCGGTTGTTGGTGATCATAGAGAGATAGATGGTATGGGAGATAGAGGACTTAATGGGCAGGTAGAGGGCTGGTGCTGTGGGAGTGGGAGGGACACTAGTGAGCTGATTATCTCTGCATTATGAGCGGCTTATCTGTAAGGTGCCTCGGTGATGGATTAGGCCAGAGGTCTGCTGCTTTAGGGTCGGGCACGGACAGGCACCTGCCAATGTTCTACGCCATCTTGAGTGTGATAAATCAGATATATCTCTGCTTTTTGCTGAGGATATTGGAGGCAGTTAGTGCAGACTCGTATACCCCTCGCATACAGTCATTCATCATCATTCTGAAACTTCCAATACTTTAGTCAACCGAGAGAGGAATCGGGAGAAAATAAAAGAGGGGGACATTTAAAAAGAAACAACGATAGGGAAAAAACACAGATACCGGTAGACATAAAAGACTTTGGGAAGAAATATTTAATAATCCAGTGGCACGGAGGGGAGATACTATGTTACACAATAGAGCAGCCAACAATGGTATGGGAACACAAAAAGAGCCCCAAAAACATTGACCAGACTTCAATAGCGCCTCCCCTACACCGGATGACGTGACTGATGTGTGAGAGTCGAGGCCCTTTCAAACCAAGATGTGGTGTCGGCAAAGAAGGGCTGAAAACTGAAACTCAATGTCGCTGTCTTTCTTTTGTGGCGGCTCCCAGATAAAAGGTAGGCTGACATTGATCGAGGTCCCAGGCTGAAATATCATACACACAGCCAAGTATGCCACTGGCGACGGTGCGGTTCTGGCGTGTAGACCAGGAAATCTATATACTCAAATGTATTATAAGACCTATTTGACGCAGGCTATGTATTATATATTATTGTGTTCCAGGATCTGTGTGTTCCCTAAGTTACACACCTGCTAGAATGCTGTAGGTACAGAGGGATGTGATTCTGAATACAACAACAATGGTGGATGGTATAGGTAAATAAATGCTGAGCTCTTCTGTATACTAGTATACATTGTAAATAGTTAGTGTAGGTACACAGTAGAATTAACTGTAGATTTACAGTAGAATCTACTGTACACCTGCAAAATTGGCAACCAACATTTTACAGCGTACATATACCCAAGGAGTAGTACCAAACCCAGCTGATACCCGGGTATACATTCTATGAACTCCCAATTAGAATGTATGGGCTTATTCTTCCTGTTTAACTGTTGTAATAATTATATTCAATATAATCAGAATGCTTTAAACCACAATTAATGAGTTAAAGAACCTTACCCGAACAGGAGGCCTGTGCACTGACTACTTCAATACGAATGTAGTGATGACTGGGGTGATCAATGTAGCTATAGGGCCTGGGAGAGGACCCCATCATTAGCATTACGTGATGACCCGGGTCACTATAGCGCAGAAACGGGAGTGAACTAAGTCTTGTTCCTGTGATGAACACGTGCATGCTGGCAAAGCAGTTCCCGTGAGATCTTGGTTCCAATCTAGGAATGTAGCTTGTCCCTGGCAAGCTATGGTGTGTTGGTGTCTGGCACCCAGCTGAATCTCGCGGGATATTCCGTGGACAGAACTAACATGGCCGCGCACATGGAGAAAACAGAATCATCGTTTTACATGTAGTAATAAGATTTATTACACGACCTAACGTTATTAATACGATCCTGTGTTTGTTTAACCATTAAAAACGTACCAGCCCTAGGTGTGGTATGCTTTTCGGTAACAACCCTATGTGTGGTACGCTTTTTGGTGCTCTAGTACCAATCAGAAGCCAGCATGTTGGTCACGTGACACAACAATGGCGGCGATGTAAACAAAGCAGACGACGATGTGAGCGATGCAAATTAACGATGTAAACAACTAAATTTGCAGTGTTAACAACAATTAAAAGGTAGGAGGGCTGGAAAATTGTCTTCTGGTCGTGTAATAAAGCCCCGGGGGGGCCACTCTCACATTTATGGATACCATGTGCGTACATCACCTTGAATTTGGACCCCTTTTACCGAGACAAAAAACCACCAAAACACCCCCCTTTTGGCGGGATAACCCCCTTAAATGTGAAGAAATCAGCCCCCTTTTAGTAGAACACCACCCAAAAGTGGCCAAAGTATACCCCCTTTTGGCAAGGTACTCTAAATTGGCCAAAATTGGACCCCTTTTAGCGGGATACCTCCATAAATTGGCCAAAATTAGACCCCTTTTTGTGGGATACCCCCATACATTGGCCAAATTTGAACCCCTTTTAGCAGGATACCACCCTAAATTTGGGGAAAAAATATACCCCTTTTTACAAGAACTTTTGGACTTTTTGGCCAGATATTCTTGGCCTTAAAAAATACCCCCTTTGCCTTAAAATGACCCAAAAGGGACCCCTAATGGCGGGTCCGGCCGGACCCGCCACTGGGGCCCAAAAAGGACCCCTATGATCCCGGGGTTTTGTGTACGCACATAGTTACTATAGATCATATCTGTATGTATCCGCATCCGGTCACCATTTTGATTAAAATTGTTTGTAAAGGAAACTACCGGTAACTTGAAAATCATGTTAAAACGCTGTGATATGGAGATGTGCCAACAGTTTATTTATTCATAATATTTTTACAACCATATCTATGTACAGTCAGTACCGTTAATTATTTATGCATAACTTGTTGATTAATGTACATGTTGACACTTATACAAAGAAACAATCACCAAAACCCGGTCCGCTCCCAATGGAAAGTGATGTGCAAAACATGAATTATACAGGATGACCGAAGGAATTGATGTAACTGTACTTTAAAAAAAGGCTAATAAAGGTTAAATTGTCTCAAAAAAAAATCATATAGGGAGTGGCCCCCCTGGGAATAAAGCTTGTATTGTATGCTAGGTTCACGTCTGCCCCGCACCAAACCTCGGTACATCTGCCTTATGAAGGCAGATGTACCTCATACAATACTGGCTATATACCCCATTGCCTCAAAGATGGTCTTCTAATGGCAATATGATGTCCTCAAAGTGATGAAGGTCATTGACAAGACAATCGCAATCCTAAGGTGCACATGGATGAGGGTGATCTTTTGTACTTGTCTAGGTGTTATTTCATACATCATAGGGAAGAAGGAGGTACGTGTATACACATTTTGATAATATGGTACACAAATGTATCACAATCATGGTTATAGAGTAATGATCAATTCCTGTTAGAAAAGATCCATATATATGCATGTATGTCAGCCATCAGACTGGTATGTTAGAAACCCCCCTTAATCTTGAGATATCAGTTCCTCCTGTGCATACTAGTATTGTACAAAATGGTGCAGCATACGTTCCGTTTTCCAGGGGCCCGTTTCTCCACAAATTTGCGGAGCTCCGCAAATATATACAGATGTCCGCAAATATATACGGAGGTAGTATTTGTATGCTTAAGTACCAAAAAGACATAATTTGCAGTATGTACATACCTAACCCAATTTTTCCTCTTCATGTACGCTGTCTTATTGAGTTCAAGAATATATAGGATATATTTAGTCTAAGGTATGAGGTTGTATGTATAAACGGTATATATACAAAGAGGGAAAATAATCTTCACTAAGATTAGAAACCCCTCGGTGAAAGGTGAGATCCCGAGCTATACAAGCTGAATACCTCAGCCATTTAAGCCATACACCTATACAGTTGGATGGCACTTAACGCCCTTGCCATTTGAGCATTGGCTTGATGAAAAGGGCAGGGGTAAACCGCAGTAGCGTAGGGCAGTGGAAGAATCCGGTGGAAGATGGAGGGTAAAAACTAAAGTAGGAACAGGAAGGATGGCGTGTAGCCTGCCCATTTACACAGCCCCATCCACACGCGACCAGCAACATCAACGACCGGCCTGTTTTCATCATCGGCCTGTCACATGAAACAAAACCCGCAATCAGCGAATTAAACGGCGGAAACGCACCAGCCGGACTACTTGACGGAAGGAAGGCGCACTGGTTCTACTAGAAATGGCCGACGGTGGTGATTCGGCGGCGAGTCACTTGCATGCGCACGGGGCGGTAGAAAGTAGTGCGCGGAGGGATCTGGCGCGCATGTCACGTGGGGGTGACTGGCACGCACCTGGTGGCATGTAACCCTGGCCTGACCTTTGCTGAAGGTAATGGGGCCCGATGTAAGGTGTCTGTGATGATAGATAAGCGGCCTACCCAGGATAACGAGATCGTTTTTTGATCGGAAGACCACCATAATCCATACGCCAAAGATTTAGTTTAAAGCCTCAGTATCCTCGCGTTTGGACACACCTTTTTGATCCTATAGCTTGCTAATTTGCATTGTAAGCTCCGCCTCTATGTGACTACAGTTCAAGTTATGCAGGTTCGTAGGCCATTGACACCCGGGGAGAAGCACTCGCTATAGCAGAGGTTAGAACTGTAGATTGCACCCAATAATAGAACAGTGGGGGGCAAACAAACTCCACATAGTAGCTGCTTTATAAGGTACATGGACCACATCCCAGCCAGTTGCAGGTACATAAACACATTGTAATACATTATAAATATTGGGATGATCAATACTTTCTCATATATGTACAAAATGTAATATACATACATTATACTGAAAATGTCTGACCACTGCAATCCATGTACAGTAAATAGAATAAAGTGCAATTTACTGGTACTATCATGGTGAAGCTACCCGACCATGTGGCGGCCTGTGTTTGCCCCTCAGTCCAGGCCCTGCTGTACCTGTGAGTGTTTGTTGTGATTACACGCTGCACAGGAGAATGCCCTACCTGTACCACCCACCCTGCCATGTCAGCACTACCGTAGAATCTTGCGTAGAAGCAGTGGCTAGAACTACTAGTACGCAAGTCAACCCCCCCCCGTTACACCGTCATGCCCAACGTGAACACCCCCCCTCCCCCCCTGTCCCTCACTCAGAGAAAGCTGTTACTATGTACCAGGCCCGGTCAGGTATACATATGCGTGTATGTGTATAAATTTAATGTCCCCTCCGTGCAGCTACCTGATCATGTGAAGGCTTTGCTTGCCTGCAAGAGCCGGCCCTGTGATCTATTAGTCACCCACTTGACCAAGGGTCCATTACATCGTGGAGGTAGGCATTGCAGTCATAGCTATAATAACATGTTTGAATGGGCAATCCATATCCCCTTATGCCCTTTTAAGTCACATAGTATTGGAGGTAGGCAAAGGGGGAGGGGCACAAGGGTGTCACGGCAATGCCCTCTAGTGTTGTCCGAGCATGTCTAAACACCAGGATACTGCGGCTTTAACGACTACAAAAATATAACAAGACAATATATGACCATGCCCATGCTACATAATCAGAGGTCGCATGAAACTATGCTTACTAGTTGTCTACTACGTCATGTAGCCCCTATCATAGTACCTTAAAATCTAGCTGTATGTTCTTATTCATTTATTATTTCACGAAGCGCTCATCGTGTTAAAGAATTAACTATTGCGATTGGTTGTCTTTCTAAATTCCCTAATTAAATTTAAGCCTTTAAATACCTACTCCATGAATAAATCTCTATATAGACGTTTGCCTTGGGTTTATTCTAGTTTATACAAGGAATGACCTGTTTAGGCTTTAACCGAATCTCAAAGTGTATGTACAAGTAAACAATATAATTAGACTCCTATCTGATATGCTTTAAAAACACTGAAGCACACACTATCAACAATATAGCAAGAGAAATTGCCTGGAAACCTTCCTTGGATAAATATTCTTCCCTTTACATTAGGGGTGTGATATCTGGTAGTTTGGCCAGTCATTAAATGGTTGCCTTGCACAATTGATTTAGGGTGTTGGTGTGCTGGTAGCCTTGGGGACATGTCAGAGACTCGTTAGGGCTGCTTTGGGAGACTCTAAGCAATGTGGTGCTGATAAAAGCAGGCCGGCTACAACTAATTAAGAATGATGCTTCTCTTAATGTTTCTCACTCAGGCGGGCGGGGCCGATGAATTGTTACTACTTAAACACTGTAATTGGTATAGGGCGGGTTTAGATGGAGTGAGCAGGTTTTAGGGGATCTTGGGGATGCTGGAGCAGGGTTAAGTGACTCCCAAGGTAAGGGCATTTCATATATTGTATAAGGT
Organism: Harmothoe impar; assembly: GCA_947462335.1. Lineage (NCBI taxonomy): Eukaryota > Metazoa > Annelida > Polychaeta > Phyllodocida > Polynoidae > Harmothoe > Harmothoe impar. Next base: position 50,354,967 of record OX381705.1, read on the forward strand.
GTGGTTAACCAGTCTGCTTAGCACAGCTCAACCACAAATGCAATGTCTACATTGCAATTGTTCAATTGTTTTCAAATCATAAGCTACTCTGACATAGCTATTATAATTTATAATTGTAAAGTCTCCATATTTGTGTTTCTACTGGAAACCCAACCGTGTACGTAGTCATGGCTCAGTTACGATTAATATGTGTGACATCTATAAAAGTTTCCGTAATTAACTTTGAAATTGTGAATTGGCCAAACATCAACTATATTTAAGATAGTTTTATATTCCTTCATGCAATGGATGGCGATTGGAACTACCGGTAGATCTCAAATCTGAGGACGCGTGTGCATGTGCAGGTACCATGCAGGCCAGCACTGTATAGCATGCCTCCCCTCTGATTCCAGTTCATGCAAGTGCATCCACAAGGTCGTCTACTAGTAATTGTTTTGGTTTCGCGTGGACAACCCTCACTCTTTGAACCAATCAACTCATTTTCTCAAATTTGCTCCACATGTTGAAAGGTAAAATGACTTCAACTGCCATTCCAGGTCCAGGATGACCAACATTGATTGGCTTAATTGGGAAACGAACAATTATTAGCAGAGACAGTCACGCCAGTCTATCGTGTTTGACTACATTTTTTGCCTTTCTTCTAGGGCCCGCGGCATCTGCCATGGAGGAGGTGACTGGAAGGAGGCATGCAACACTGGAGGACAAGTCACCAATAATAGGGGTGGGCCGGTGCACACTGCATGCTTTTCATTTGAATTCTGCTATTGGGAAGTAGTGCTAGGTATAGCCTATCCATGTGGAGTTCAGTGGATCTCTCCCATGTCGCAGGGTTCTAAGAGTGGTATAATTCCCGGGGTATATTATTATATTTTAGAAACCCTTTGAACTATTTTGAAAAAGCCAAACAGTAATGGAGATTATTTATATACATGTACGCATGATACATAAATCGCTGTATTAATATTTCCGCTAGAAGGAATATTTATATAAATCTATCCAGACATAACCACACTAAAAGGACGAAATCTTTCCTAATATCCTCTGACATAGGAATTCGCTACGCCAGCCCTTGTGGTCTGTGGCCGCTGGTTTGCACATGGTCGATAATTGGGGGGCGACGGAACTGATTTCCCATAAGGGAACTTAGCCAAGCGTGCCACCCTGTGACCATACCGTTTACAGTGAGATTTACCGGCCTGGAGACTTGTGGGCAGTGCACTCTCCAAGCTGGACTATACTCAGCCACTTTACAGGCCATTCATTATCTGAATGGGGAGTGCAACAAGGTAGCTCCCAACAGAGGCTGTGGTTGGTGATACTGGAGGAGGGTGCTGGAGGAGGGGTTTGGCCCGGGTTACCTCCAGGGTTACCCCAGGACCCCGAGACCCTCTCGTGGTTCTAATCAACCAGGAACATACCGTGGCCAAATCTGGCAAATCTCCTGCTCCTCAGACCCGACGGAGGAGGTTCCGGCTTTGAAAACCCTGCCCAACAGGTGAAAGGGTGCATGCTTGGGTGTACGAACCAATTTCTCCAACACTTTAAATTACACTGCAAGAAAGGTGTTTAGATCTTAACACAATTCTAAACACAATCTTGCCCCGTATTTGTGCACACAATATGTTTGCTAAACGTGTTTAGACCAATAATATGTTTAGCTCAATGCTTAGAAATGTATGTGTTTATGAGATCAAAGTGTTCATAGGAAAAAAGTGTTTGGAAATTCAATAATTGTGAGCAGCCAAGCAGAAAGGATAGTCCCCGCGGGATTAGTTCCGATTTTAGCCACTAGGGGGCCACCACTATGGCCTTTTATGAAAGAAACAGGCTAAAATTTGCTTTAAAGTACTTTTTTCTGAAAAATTCAATAAGATTACACAAAACGTTCCATTTTTGTTAAAAAGCTTCCATATTTGGAATGTAAAAAGAACGTTTTGAAGCCTAAATGGGTGCCTTTGTTGATATGTGTTGCCATGGAAACAAGATTTTTATTCCAAATAGAAGAAAAAAAGATCCCCATTGATAGGATGATTCATGAGGATTGCTATGGTCAAACCAGAATAAAATTATCATTTCTAGATCAAATTTTATGACCTAAAGAATGAAAATGTATCATAAATTTGTAACCATCATAATTGTGCTAATTAAATAGGGATAACTTGGGAAGTATGATACTTGGAGCCTATTGGGATTTTTGATGGGGCAATGCCCACACATATTCATGAAGCCATTTCCCAAAAACTAGAATGGACATCTTCTAGTGTAATGTCTCATTGGGAAGCTTATGGCATAAATTTTAAAGTTGGCTTTTTCCTTGGAGTACCCTTTTCCCTTGCCTGTACACAATTTACCATATTATTGTGTTTATCTGTCAAGTGTTTAAGGCTAAAAGTGGTGTGTCTAGAGACATGTAGATTATCATTATTATGATTACCGGTAGTATTTATATTTAAATAAATTCATAATTATCTATTTCCATGTTTTTCTCAAAATTCTATTTTTAGGTCCTCTCTGGTGTACACATTATGAAAAGTCCTATAATCACCACATTGGTAGGCTTACAGAAATCACTACATGCTTGAATTCCGAAATGGATTTGTTGCGTTTTTGGTCGAAACTCTTCACATGTTCACATCCTAAACACCTACTCTTCATACTGTTTAAATACTAAACATCTAAATATATTCAGCATAACTATTTAGGTGTTTAGAATAAATGTGTCTATTTCCTATACACAAGGTTTCAAAGACAGAAACATCGTAAAATGTTTGGACTTTAAACATGGTTAGACCTTAACATGTTTAAAACCTAAGCACCCTTTTTGCAGTGTATCAGGGGAAAAAGAGAGGATTGTCCCATTAACTTTTAATCTCGTATTCTACTCTTTCTTAATTCAACACAAAGAAGAATGTAAAACACGAGAATGGTTGTAATCAAAAATGGCCACTTTTGATTATAATCAAAAGGGGCGAGTCTTGATTATTACCATTCATAAATGTTTTTTTGTTCTGTTGGTCCGGCTGCATCATACATATTAATACCCAGGAATCAAGTATACATCTCAATGTAATATGTGAGCAGGCAAGCAGAAAGGATAGTCCCCGGGGGATCAGTTCCGATTTTAGCCACCAGGGGGACGCCACTATGGCTTAAAATGGAAGAAATAGGCAAAAATGCCTTATGGTAATTTTTTCTGGAGAAAACAACAGGATAACTCAAAACATTCCAGTTTTGGTGAAAAGCTTCTATATTTTGGAATGGAAAAGGAACATTTTGAGGCCTAAATGGGGGTCCTTGTTGATATGTGTTGCCATGGCAACATGATTTTCATTCAAAAAAAGAAGAAATAAATTTTCCCATCGATAAAATGATTCATGAGGATTACTATGGTCAAATCAGAATGAAATTACCATTCCTAGATCCAATTTTATGACCTAAAGAATGAAAATGTATGATAAATTTCTATTTTTCATAATTATGCTTATTAGCTAGAGAAATCTTGGAAAATAAGAGACTTAGGGCTTACTTGGAATTTGGATAGGGCAATGCCTATACAAATTCATTAAGCCATTTCTCAAAAACTAGAATTGATACCTTTTTGTGTCATATATCACTGGAAAGCTTATGACATAAATTTTAAAGTTGGCTTTTTCCTCAGAGTATCCTTTATCCTTGCCTGTACACGTATGTGTCCGATATATCCTACATGTTAAGATAGAGCCTTGCTGTATTTGCCCTCATGAGTTTACTCCCCCAAGGTTATGCAACACGTGCAATTTAACTATAAACTCAACTTCCTGCATGCACATGACATTTTCACCCGATTAAATGTATCATCACATGCAGCTTCTACAAATGAAGAGGGTAATATAAGCAGAATTGATGCTGCGCCTCTCAATGTCTCAGGCAAGATTGCAATTAAGAAGCAATATGCCTTTACTAACGAAAGCATCAATAATTATCATTAGCATGGATGGTACAGTTAATGGATAGCAGAAGCTATGGACAACGTATCCACACATGGACTTGGATGACTCTATTGAAGGCTCGTTATCATATATCACGACAATGATGCTGCTGTGAAAGCTTTCCACTGGTCTTGTAAATTGGCCATTACAAAGGAATGTGCAGAGTTATCATACTACTTTATATGTGGGTCTTAGGCTACAGCAAAATAAGGCAGAACTGTCATTCCAGTGTTCACATGATCCCCAGCCACTTATTGTATCCACGGCACACCCATACCTATCCACACAGTGATGTGCATGCAACTAAATATATGTATGTATATGTATATATATATATATATATATATATATATATATATATATATATATATATATATAATATATATATATATATATATATATATGCTGCCCCCTCTCTCTATGTATATGAACATGTTTATATACATGTATGCAGGTCTTGTGGCCCTGGAATATATGCAGTTGATTCACACACGCAGCTGCCTGATACTCAATTGTTTTACCATGCCTGTGGCAACCACCCTCTTTCCCTCTTCTCCTGCATTCTTATTTCTGGTGATCAACCATATAGAGTGAGGGCAAAAACATGACAGTGCAGCCTCCCCCGTCTTACTTGTATGTCGTCATCACATATTGGTCTGATTGACAATAATCAAATTGTTATTCCATTAACAAAGATTGCTCTGTCTAGGACGGAGAGTGGGTCGTATTTATGCGATGTGTTTTTGCCTGTGGCAGATGCCGAGCACTATAGGTGACGTTTATATGCAATGCCTCAAATTCCCCCTTGCATTAACGTGCCTGTAGCCTTGGCCGTGGAATTCAATTAAGGAACAGGAAGAGGAATGAGAGAGCTCTTAGTTTTATGACAGGAAGACACTCGCTTAAAACTAAAAGGGCGGGGAGATGAACTGATGCCGCCTCTGGGCTGGGAGCAGCCACTGCTCTCCATGCACAGATTGCCGACTCCACCCAAAGGCAAAGCCGAGCTTTGTTCTGTCATACAAAGCATTCTGCTTATAGGAAGGCTAACTATAGGGGAAGCTTTGCTGCTGAATTCTCCCAATTGATGTGGAAACACAATGGAAAGCATGTCTGCGTATTGCCAATATTCAGAGTACTTGTCGCCTTGTGTATGTATGTACATCAATGGCAGGTCTAGCTATATATCATACCTCAGTGTGGAGCATGCATTAGTGCGTATTAGTCTGGAAACTTGCATTACAGATTTTTAGCATTTTTCAAAAAGAAATTGATAAATTATACGCTGAAGAACAAATACTCAACATTTTAAGCTTTGGAATTGGGAATATTTCTCAGCATAATATATTTCCTTTGATTGGCGAAAAGTTTTTTTTTCAGATTTCAGATGGTTGTGTGGGGCAACTTTACAAAGAGGGAATTAGAGAACGGCATGAAACTGACGTGAGAGACAGGTAGAGAGTAACACAGAGAATTAGGACAGAAGGGTGGACAGAGTGAGTGGATATAGAATCAGATATTTGGTGTGGGATGTGGAGGAAAGACTGACAGGGGGACCCCATATATATATACACACATGCAATGAGATGAAGGGAGGAGGGAAAGGTACATCCATGAGACTGTTTGTCAGAGGAAATCGTATTCACAGGGACCTGCAGACTATGACATTGTATGCCGAATGTATGCACCTCCCCTTAGACCCCCTTTTGTGTCTTGATGTGCAGCAATAACTCCAGTTGAACCCTGGCCAGCCCACTGACGCTGCCGTCCCATCCCAACTGAGGCTGCGCCCTGGCAGCCTACATTCTCTCTATTTTCCCCAATTGGTGGCTGGCTGCTGGCAGTAAAATGACTTGTCCAGCGCTGACAGGCGCCTCGCTCTCGGCCAGCCTAAAGAGTGAACGATTTGATGCGATAAGGCGCAATAGGCGCAAAATGAAAGGGGCCGGGGTCAGTGGGAGCAGCTCTGAGCCACTCGGAGGCCAAAGGGTGAGCAGGACGGTGCCAGGAGAAGAGGACGAGGTGGGCACCCGGAGTGGCTCAAGGTGGCAATGCAGTGTCAGCCTATGGCCCTGATAGAGGGACAGGAGTGCCCCCTCCTGCACCAACAATACACCAGTATGTGACCGCCCTCTAATTCACAGGCCTTCCTTAAGGCGATGGCCCTATTCCTCTTTGGGCCTTGTCCGATAGGCAGACACAAGGCCTTTCACTGAGGCACTCCCGTCCAACTGTCCACAGAAGGGATGTCTATTAGGTACGTGTGGAATGGCTGAATTAAAGGTGAGAGAATAAGGGTGACAGACTCCATTTTATGTGGTTTGATAGAGTGCCACGCCCCTGTTCTGTTTGAGAAAGGTGCCCGATAGCATCAACCAGTTCGCAATGTAGGGTAGATTCACCACCAGTCGACCACATGTATACCCTGAGACGGACACTGATGTGTCGTTATAATCATGAACAATAAGTGGTGCTTTATTTGAAAGAATGCCACTTAAACCTTACCACCATTCACAAATAAAGAGCTTAGAATGCTTGAATAAACATAAATTCAGGTGCCCGTCTCAAGGTATGTGTCCGACTCAACGTGAATCTACCCCAAATGAAATGCATTTTTATCAAATCGAAAACGACCATGGTTATCAGAAGGATGTTTACTATCTAATGTGGTTGCTTTTTTGGGGAAATGTGCTGTAATTTCTAATTTGACGGCCGTACAATCGTTTCAACGAATCAAGGCAAAGAAAGAACAGTTGGGATGCGATCAGCCCATGCTATCAAGTCTCTTTCTTCTCTATGCACAGAGGGCCTATAACACGTCCCCTTAGGTCTTCCTAAAATTGCACTTTAAGCACTGTTAAGCTGCTTCTTTCTGTGAATCCGGGATCCGACAGAGTCTTAAAACCCATTAATTTAGGTGACATATAGCCCTCCCTTACGTCGAGTGCACACTACAATCCTCCACACAGTCCCCGAGCAACTCGTGGCAGAAAATAGAACCCGATGAGCAGCAAGGAGGCAGATCTGAAAGACATGATACCAAAGGAGGTAAGTGGGGATGGAGCGCAGCCTGTCCTTAACTCTAGAGATGAGAGAGTGTGCATAGTGACGACCGGTGGCAGGACAGGGACTCCTATAATGCAGCTACATGTACTGCATAGTTCCTTTTCGTCCCAGTATAGCCCATGGGAGGGACTACTAGGAGGATCTAGATGATCTTAAAGCTTACCATGAGCCTGAGTGTGGGTCGGCCACTTACAGAGCTATTGCCTGCACTCGTGAACAGTTTGGCGTTTAGTGTCTCTCTAATCACGCTGTTTTATCTGACCATTCTCTGAACAAGACATCTCTAACTGAGTAAGTGTAGCGCCCAAATGGGCGATACGCGCCCGGATGGACGTGAATTAAAGCCTCAGTATCCTCGCGTTTGGACACACCTTTTTGATCCTATAGCTTGCTAATTTGCATTGTAAGCTCCGCCTCTATGTGACTACAGTTCAAGTTATGCAGGTTCGTAGGCCATTGACACCCGGGGAGAAGCACTCGCTATAGCAGAGGTTAGAACTGTAGATTGCACCCAATAATAGAACAGTGGGGGGCAAACAAACTCCACATAGTAGCTGCTTTATAAGGTACATGGACCACATCCCAGCCAGTTGCAGGTACATAAACACATTGTAATACATTATAAATATTGGGATGATCAATACTTTCTCATATATGTACAAAATGTAATATACATACATTATACTGAAAATGTCGGACCACTGCAATCCATGTACAGTAAATAGAATAAAGTGCAATTTACTGGTACTATCATGGTGAAGCTACCCGACCATGTGGCGGCCTGTGTTTGCCCCTCAGTCCAGGCCCTGCTGTACCTGTGAGTGTTTGTTGTGATTACACGCTGCACAGGAGAATGCCCTACCTGTACCACCCACCCTGCCATGTCAGCACTACCGTAGAATCTTGCGTAGAAGCAGTGGCTAGAACTACTAGTACGCAAGTCAACCCCCCCCCCCGTTACACCGTCATGCCCAACGTGAACACCCCCCCTCCCCCCCTGTCCCTCACTCAGAGAAAGCTGTTACTATGTACCAGGCCCGGTCAGGTATACATATGCGTGTATGTGTATAAATTTAATGTCCCCTCCGTGCAGCTACCTGATCATGTGAAGGCTTTGCTTGCCTGCAAGAGCCGGCCCTGTGATCTATTAGTCACCCACTTGACCAAGGGTCCATTACATCGTGGAGGTAGGCATTGCAGTCATAGCTATAATAACATGTTTGAATGGGCAATCCATATCCCCTTATGCCCTTTTAAGTCACATAGTATTGGAGGTAGGCAAAGGGGGAGGGGCACAAGGGTGTCACGGCAATGCCCTCTAGTGTTGTCCGAGCATGTCTAAACACCAGGATACTGCGGCTTTAAGGCACTCCAAAAGGAGCATGCAAGAAACTTTTTGACTATAATTTTGCAGAGCAGAGCAGTCACTATACCAGGCATTGTTATGATCACAAGTTGGGTTGGTATTTCTGGAGCAGCATGTGATGCATGTGAATTACTGTCCACTATTATGCACTGCTTGTTACCCAATTGAATCACAGAAATTGTCAGACGGGATAAATGTCGTATAGCAATAATAGCATCATGCCTATATGAAATTAAATATCACCTTTGCAGACACTTTACGAAAAGATATACCTGTGCGGGAGGGATCAAGGCTTGAAAAAAATATATTGCGCATGGTGCCCAGTATGTGCCATAAGGGAAAACACTTTTTAGATTTTGAAGTTTGATAGTCATATTTTTCATAGGTAATCCTATAGTAGCCAACATTAATAATGCAAATAATAGTCCAATCTTGTAGACATAAATATCATGCTGTTTAGAATAACATTGTTCCGACACCGATGAATGTTTCAGATTTGGTTATTTCTCTTCATGTTACCCTGCTTTTGGATGCGAGATTTCTGCAACATCTAAAAATAGAATTAAAGTCACCAATGCAGTCCTATTTAACTGGTGCGGACGATACCTGCAACGCTCATGTAATCTCTTTTTAAAATAGCCTAATAACGATACACGTAACCCTACTACTGCAGTCCCGGCGTTGCCACCATCAAGTGGTGCCCCGTTGTGAGGTAAAGAGACACTAAATTCCATACTGAAGGTATAGTAAAGAGGAGTTCATTTTGCTCCGAAAATGACACAAATGAATATTTCTCTGATGCGAGTTAAACCCTCTGTGTGTATCTTAGACAAAATAAAGCTGTCAACTAGGCCTGGCAATCATATGTAATGGTCAAGGTAAGGGAGCCTATCCCACAAGTGGTACATTGTAGCTAGTTTACCTACAGATGGCGCCATATCAGCTATGGCTACCAGAGGAGACACCTATTGGGAATGTCAGGTACCTTGATTTTAGCAGAATTCTCATTGTAGTGCCTTTTTATACTTGACCAGGGCATGTATTTGTCAGTCACACTCCAAAAATATTCAAAATCTTTATCGACAACCTTTCTGAAAAGTTAACCTTCTCTTTCTTGTTGCATTGGTGTAGGCCTAAAGGAGCCTACATGACCTATTCACTGTGGTTTTAGAATCTCAAATGTGGAAAATGTCCTCACCTACTCAAGAAGCAACACAGCCATTTGTTGACAGATTGAGAGGTATACATCTCCAAAAATAAAGCTTTATTGACTCATAACAAAAGATATATCACATGATTCAAGTGTGGACAAATGTAGGTCTATTGTCATTTTGATATTTATCGGCTGAATAATAATATTATGCAGGTTAATCATCAGAGCTTAGTTATTGAAGTGGTAAAATTCAACTCAGCGTTAAATGGCAAGAAGCATGGCATTTTAGACTCATGACTCTGTTTTCCACTTTAGTGTGCCTTAGACAATGCAATGAGTACTTCCAGCCAGCACCTGTAGTTATTGCAGTGATAGGAATGCATGCCAGAGAGTCTTTAATGGCGGAGATTATTCTCAATATGGCACTTTAGACTCATGACCCTGTTTTACATTTTAGTATGCCTTTAGATGGTTCAAGATTGAACACAAAAATACACGCAAAATCGCCCAGGTACGACACCGTTCGGAGATTTACTTCCAGTCAGCAACCTTCTTCTCACTGAGGAATTTTCCGCGGGGCTCCTTGATGTTTGGCGGCAGAAGGGCAATAAAGAGAGGTGTTTCCGCTCCTTAAAGAATATAAATAACAGAAAATGGTTACAATGCAATAAAACGTGTGGCCGTCCTCCCACCCGTTCACATAGATTTCAATTAAAATTCACGAAATTGGTATTATGAATAATACAAAACAGGAAATAGTTACTGATGACGTTGAAAATTTAAAATTCTATACAATTATGTCATAATGTCCCTATTGTTAATATTTTGCTGAATATCTATTTTCCAGTGCAAAACGTTAGCATTTTGAAGGTATTTTTCCCATAATGACAATCTTATTCTAGCTGTGATAAATTAAAAGTAGACCCACCTTGATCTATGGTGAGATGTCCCTTGAAACTGGACATGTCAGTTGATACATAACCCGGACAGCACTGCAACCAAAAGTACAGTGAATGTTTTATATGTTAATATATCGGTGTAGTACAGATAGTTCATAACAAGACCAAAGTTCTGAATAAAGAATACTGATACTGGAATAAAAGACATTTACCACAAGATTTACGCTGATGAAAATGCATGTAACTACATCACATATTACACTTATATTGGCCCATATAAAAATGCAAAACATGTTAGCCATGTAAGGGCCATATACTGCTTTAATATGTTGTGTCCTTGGTCGTCAACCCGGGTCGTCAACCATGTAGGGTTGGCATCATGCTTGAATGCAATGCCTCAAAAGGTTCAGAAGAGTAGTGCACGTTTACTTACAGCATTAACCACCACATCCTCCTTTCCCTGAGCATCTATGTCTGCCTGTTGAATGATAGTCATGGCTGTTACCCCAACCTTGGTCGTGCCGTATGCCGAGTTGGCCCAGCCTTGGGCCTCATGGTTTCCAGCCTTGGCATCTCTTTAAGTATGGAATTCAAGATACGACTGATCAGTTATACAAGTTATGTTACTGTATACATATATGAATGTGGTAGAGAATGTCATTTTACAATCCTTATATTAACAAGTAGGCCTATCCCTAAGGCTGTAATATTAGAACTGGCCGCCTGTGAAATGTAGCCATAACAGCCAGACCTGTCTACGACAATACTTCATACATGGGGTATCGCATGATGTTGTTTCGATACACTACAGATAATAATTAATGTATATAAATTAGCCTTACAAATAACTCAAATTCTCCATATATAAATTTCCAAATTCAAACTTACGTGACAAAGTCAGTCATCAGTTTCTTTACATCGTCTATGGTTTTGCATGCTAGAACTGCTTCTTTCTTATCAGCACGAAGTTTTTTGAGGACAAACTGACTTGCCATACTCGAGACATTGACCACTCTGAAATAGGATAAAACAACAGTTAAAAAGCTAAGGGATCAATTTGATACTGTAATGCAACGTGATTAAAATAATCTTTTTTAGCATACTTCAAATTGTCACTACTCCTTTTCGTTTAATTTAGTGTTTGCATAACTTGATGATACAAGAGTGATCGCATAGTCGGTATCTATCTACGCACCTAGCATGGGGTCGCAGCAGAGGGAACAGGGTATCACAGACATCTAGTGTACTCCAGAAGTTAGTTTTCATCGTTATCTCAGCTTGTTCAGAGAATGGCGCCGTTGACGCTTGCTTGAAAACATATAAAAGGGAAAATATAATTTATCAATAATCATACTTATTATAATTACATGTATGAATATTTTCATAGGAACAATCATCTGCGATCGATATTGATTGTATTCTTTGTGTCTTGAAATTACAGCATGATATACAATATATTATATTAGATCTCGCCAGCTAACAGGGATGGCTAATGTAATACCTATACCGGTAACCATATTCACCCTGATATATTATAGTGTCATTTTATGTACAAGGCATGCAATGCATTTTTTTAAAATCAAAATGTTAGAAATTTACTCAGGGACACACCTTATAGGCAATACCAGCATTGTTGACAAGGAGGTCCAGTCCACTGTAGGTGTCCTTCAGGAAGTCATGTAGCTTTTGGACGCTGGAGTGGTCGTCAATGTCCAATTGGTGGAATTTAGGGCTCAGCCCCTCCTTCTTCAGCTCCTCCACGGCAGCCTGACCCCTGCCCTCGTCCCGGGCTAGAGGATTGTGAATTTTACGTTAATCTATGGTTATTTTTTTTATATCATCATTTGTTTGTTATAAATAGTGTACTATGTTTAATGGCAAAAGTCAAACCAATAGACTTGGAAATAGTAATCGAAGTGTGAACAATCTCACACATTATAAACTATAACATACAGACAATCTTTTTTTTTTATTGATACTCATCATCTTGTAAGGGAGACATTGAGATAATCTTTGTAAATTTAGTGTCAGAGTAAGTGGTCCAAAGGAAACAGTGCCATGTTACTCTACACTGATATAGGAAAACGTTAACTACTGTATCGTTTTCTTTATGACAGGATAATGTTGAGTCACTTGTCTCAAAATGTAATATATTTTGTGTACATACTATGTACTTTAGTGATATTTTTTTTCAAATCGACGTATCAAAATACCACTTACATGTAACGAACACATCACCTTCAAACTGTTTGCAAAGTCCACGGACAATTGCGAAACCTATTCCCTTGTTGGATCCAGTAACCTGCAATATGCATTAGATGTAGGATATGGACCCTTGAAGGGGAGGGGGGCGAGTCCCTATCCGGTCCCTATGTCCCATGTTGATTTTAAGAAATGCCCATGTCACCATATCGATTTTAAGAGATGCCAATATGTCACCATTTTGATTTTAAGAAATGCCCCATGTCCCATGTCACTATCTATTTTCTTCTCATGTCCCATGTCACTATGGCCCAAAATGACCCATGTCGGCGTGTCGAATTTAAGGTCTAGGGCCATATGATAGAGGAGGTGACCTCTTGATAATGAACCCTTGATAACTCGAGGATCCTTCACAACTGTAGGTCTACCCTTTTCGCAGGAAGTACCGATAGGTCGAAAATAGATATTGATAACATTATTTATGTGGGTCATTATTCTAGTTTTAAGGGGAGGCCATGGGTCAGTCACCATGACCACCATGTTCCCTATAATATGCTATATTAACTCTTGCCACTCTTACTAGTCCGAGTCATAGAGTCCTTATGTGTCCTTATGTAGTACCGGTACTACTAGTAGCATAATGCTAGTAGTTATAGGACGAGTATCAATCTGTACGCGAAATACAGTGAAGGAGCCTTATAGGCTCTCTTCACCGAATACCCCTACTTTATATCACTAGCTGTATGCAGTATACAAGAGGTGTGAAATGCTTTCTTCTCAGTGCCACTATTGCATAAACAAGATAAAGCCGCCGGTTCCCAATGACCCCACCCCCATCGTCCTATAAAGTTGTATAACAACATTGCATTATATCTGTACCGGTGTCATATACAGGCTAAACATGCTTTTATCAAGCATGCTACTTCTTTACATACGTGCAGGACTACTTACAACTGCTACTTTACGTGTTGCCATCTTCGTCCGATAAGATGCAGCCAGAGCCTTCTACTTTGATTTCTGCACCCTGAACACCGCAACACAGAAGCCTTGTTGTACACTTCTTGCTGGGGAATCTTCCTGTGGTTCGACGTCATTCAACGCAGCTACAGCCATGCCATCTAGGGGTGGCGACAGACACCCCAGTACTGCCATCTGCCGACAAAGGAGGAAGGATGCAGGGTGCTACAGGGCAGCTTCATCATGCCCTCCGCAGTTTATCCCTCTCACTCCAGAAATCATTTACAAATATGACTATTACATACCACGATTCCATTCTATATATAGTATGTGAATAGTATGAAATTTGAATAACGTACAGAGTATAATTATAATGTTATTTTTCTATAGAATAGATTCAAAATCTGACAAATTCAAAAAGCCTACTCTAATTGCACTTGGCTGATTGGAGACAATATACATTTTCCTCTCGTTTATATTGAATCAGGAGACATTTACTGAATATATACATTTAGCCTAACTCAACTTATTGACTATTGGTAGGGAGAGCAATCAGTGGCCGCGTGTCACAATGCTAAACCAACCAACTTACCATGAGTCTAGCTCTCTCTCTCTCTCTCTCTCTCTCTCTCTCTCTCTCTCTCTCTCTCAGTGTATCAAACAAACCAAATAAAATTGAGCTAGATTTGATGGTAAACTGGCGATTTGATGCTGTTATGTTGAGGAATCTTGACATTATCTGAGTTTTATATTTATGATGTACATCTCCCACAAAAATGCAAATATGGATATCAACTTGTCTTGTCCGTTATATGGAGACATTTACCCAAAACCACCCAAAACCCCTGTCAATGGATAGATCTAGCCTATCTTCATAAGATAGACTTCAGTTGAAAATTAAATGTTTTGGCATTTATTGAAGGGATAGCTATGATATTTGGAAAATTGAAGAATTAGTTCTATTTTTCAACACATGAGGCCTGAGTTTGATTTGGCACAATGGTGTAAGATGTTACCGGTCCTCATCAGAGGGCAATAGTCATGTGCTAGGTAGGCCTACCCATGAATGTAAGGATTAGCTTATACATTACCCAGGTATACCTGAGGAGAACCTGACAAGTGCACTGCCTAAAAATATTTTTCAAAAGATCATAGTTAATTAACTAATAAATGCAGAGAGAAACAGCTACTAGAAATAGGGATATATTTCACTCCATTCCAACTGACATGTTCAAGTGAAGCATTTGACAGTCTTTATAAAATAAATCTGTTGTCCTACCTACAGTCATGGTAATACACAATCTAAAAGCCGTGGACTCTTGGTGATAATGCTTTATTGTACTTTTTGATACAGTGTTGGAAATATATGATAAGTAAACGAATAGACCATAGGCCTATACATTGTCACTATTACGGCACATACGAAATTCAAGGCACTTGATAACAGTCATTGAATTTCCTACTGGGTAAAGCGAACCACCTTCTTGAAGGCTGAACGGGGAGACATTGAGTTCTTGACAATACCCTCCGGGTAGAGGCCAGAATTACAAGAATGTACTGATCCCAAACGAGATAGCGGAGAATACGAAAAGGATCCATTGGATGGCGACAATGGACTTAGAGGAGTACCCTCATCACTGTCCAAAGATCCCTGACTGAGCAGCTCAGTGGTCAGATGAACTGCTCGTGTGCCATCCAGGGTACTGCCGTCTGAGCAGTAGCCCTGGTCAGACAGGTTGAGGTAGGTGAAGCTGGAGCTGGGGTGCCTGGTTGGTCCCAGGTCCAAGTCGCAGTGGATAGATGCATCGACCTGAGTACTGCCTGTCTTGTGGCCATTGGCAACATTAATCTGACTATTGGTTGTCTTGTGGCTATTGGCAACATCGATATGAGTACTGCTTGTCTTTTGGCTGTTGGCAACATCGACATGAGTACTGCCTGTCTTGTGGCTATTGGCAGCATCGACATGAGTACTGCCTGTCTTGTGGCTGTTGGCAGCATCGACACGAGTACTGCTTGTCTTGTGGCTGTTGCCAACGTTGAGAGAGGAGTCGAAGATCCTATCCAGCTGCTGGCGAAGAATGTCCATAGAGTCATTCAGCTTGGAGGTGAGTTCACTGGAGGCGTGGATCCTCCTCACCAGGCCCTGGTCCTCCTCCAGGGTCGACCTGGATGACCTGCAGGAGGTGGCCAGCTGGGTCGGCTTCTGCTTAGTGGGCAGGCTGCCCCTAGCTGATAATGACACTGGAGCTGCCCTAATATGAGTTCTATGTTTGGTCTTCAAGGGCCCCATGTTTATTACAGCTTTCCCCCTCCTTTCTTTCGCTATCGTCGTTTTTTTATTTGAATTTGTAACAGGTAGCTCAGAGACCACAGGCCTTGGGAAATCTGAAAATGTGCCTTTGTGGAATAGGTGAGAGGAATGGCTAGGTTTACTTGTTAAGTCCCATTGTTCATGATACTTGTGTACTATGGCTGGTGATTCCATGACCAGCTCATCTGAGGACTCTCCCTCTCCACATTCCCTAGGAGAGTGTGTTGGTGCATCAGTAGAGTTACTCAAACCCCCTTGGTGCCCCTTCAACCCATGTGCAGAGGGAGATGTACACTGGCCTCCATGTATGCGCATAAGGTTACCACAGGTTCCTGCCAAACTGTCACAGGCGGCCATCAAGCCGAGGTCTGTCTCCGTCAGGTAATCCTGCAAAATGTAAATGACTGATTATTGCATAAAAGTAAAGATAAATGCCATAACTGGGTAAATATGTAATGATTGACAAATCTCTGATGGATTGATTATGCATGAGGGGGGTGCTGATGGACCAGCCAAGGCCCTGTGTTCTGGGAGGGACGGTTACGCATCTCCAAGAGAGAAAGCCACATTACTTTATATTAATATGGCGTGCAAACAAATGGTTATTTAGGGTGAAGACTACATACTCATAAGCAACAAAGCGAACCCTTCCCAAAATACAATATTATTAATTTCAATAAGAATGTCCTTACCACATCAGATAGCAGCTCTGATAAGGGTTTCTCCTTTAAAGCGTTCCTGTTACATGCCATAAGCTCAACCTTCCACTCTGATTCCTCCATCTCTTGACCTTCAACCTGTAATATAGAAATCAAGTTTTCTTAATGTTCTCACTGTAAATCATCTTGGATCAAATCATGACACACTATATAGGCAATGCCTAATCAAATTTCTGACTTGTTGATCATATAGTACCATGCACGAGGCCCATGCATATACTGACCACTGGGTATGGAGGTTGCTACTGTAACCATTGTTTAATTTGGGTATACTGGAGATCAAACATTCCAACTATAGTGTGTACCAATGTAACCTCACACGATACTACTACAAACATACATACACAAACAAGGTGTAGCCGATGGTCTCCTCCAGGCACCGAGTACCACCTCATGGGGGTCCCCTTAACTTCAATGGTCTCCAGCAATACATGAGGGGCTATTATGTTCCTAATTAGTACGCCCTGAGCATTAAGTGCATATCAGCAACGTATTTAGGAGTTTACACCAAATCCAATCAACATTATACATGGTCTGAAGGTGGAGTGTCCTCATTAGTGTTAGTTTAATGGTTTGGGAGCAACTCTGCAGAAAGGGACATCCACATGGGGGAGCACGGATCATCCTTCCAGCTTGGCTGCCCAAGTATAATATGCACGTCAAAGGTTACATGGCTCGGTGTGACCAAGCAACTTGAAGACCGGGTCTCTAGGCCCTTTTCAAGGCATGAGCCTTTTTTAATATGGCGTGTTTGACAACTCTCTTTCATTGTGTCGAGCTCCCAGAATAGTCAGAATAGCTTATTCATATATGCACATGTTCACGTTCGCTAACCTTGGAGTACCTCTTTTAGGTGTACAGTAATGAGCCACATTGAGGAGGGTTGGCATTCAGAACGTCTAAGGCTATACCATAATGTATAGCTAAAGTTATATACCGGTAGGTCGCACAGTAAAGGTATAACTTACAATCACCTGGTATAATCATAACGACGAGGCCAATGCTTATTTCTATTCTATATATAGCTAGTGCCACTTCGTCCTTTGGCTCTCAGAAGAATATTAAGGTTTCAATTCCGACGCCTATTTTTAGCATAAATATAATGTGATATCCACTGGGTTTTTGTTCAGTTGACCTTTCAAACAAAAATTCCCTTTCACAGAGAGGTTTGATGGAAATACCTTATATTGTGCTTAGATCAGTAGACCTTGAATACCCCCTACCATGCCACACAGGCATTCTATCCTACACTTGATACAGGATAGACGGCTCGTCTCCCCTCTCATCCAATTATACATGGCATTTGAGCACCTGGTAACCTACCGTGGTCAAAGTTCAATGAGTCTTGTGGGGTCTTGTGTTTCTACAAGTGCACAGAGCCCTGTTTGCCGATATAAGATCGATCACGACCTGTGTAGGTTGGGAGTAGTATTCTTTCGCTATTAATTCGTCATGTTCGTTATGAGACCATTGGCCTTTGCTAAAGACGTGTTCCTTGGACGAGAAGGGGACATCCTATTCCATCATACCTACGCTAGTGTATTACTCATTATGCATTACAGTAATGCATATAAATAAATTGAATAGTGCCACACCCTTTACTTAATTAGCAATGCTTACCTGGGTTTATACACATAATAATGTAACCTTTAATAGAGATTAGTTTATCTTTCTTATCAGTGCCCTGTCTATAGGCTCGTTGAGTATAGAACTAATAGTAAATCGATATATATATATATATATATATATATATATATATATATATATATATATATATATATATATATATATATATATATCGGTAGGCCCAAATAAAAAAAAAGGTTGGTTTCCGGTAACATGGTCAGACAACCCAGACCCGGCCGGTCGGATTTTTTATTTTTATTTTATTTTAATTTTTTTTTTTTTTCTCATTTTAGGCCTATTTTTAGCGTTTTTCCTTTAAAATCCTTAAAAATTATCCGATTTACAAACCGTAAAAACTGGTATGTAGGGAAAAATTTGAAAAAGAGAAAAAAAAGAGGGGGACCCGGCCCTGTTTTGGTAGACCCGGTCGGGTTACCGGAAACAAACCTCTTTTTTTGGCCTAGTATATATGTACAGCAGAGTGACGCCGTTTTCTTATAGGGGCAGTGCCTCACTTCCCTTATACATATCACTAAAGGTAAAGGTGTATACATCTAAACCAATATGTATTTTGAGTGCTTGAGTCGGGAGTGGGTTATGATAAAGCCCTTGGTGCTATAGTAATACAATAACACCCACCTGGGTTTAACAGGAGTGTTGGGACAAGATGTATGTCTTCAGCAGCTACTGGGGTAAAGCAGTGGTCTCTTCAGATGGATGTGTGTAAGTCCTAGTGCCATATACTGAGGCCTATGGACAGCATTATCCGAATACCGAGGTATAGGCACTCGAGCAAGTGATCAGGTGGGGCCGCGGACCTAGTTGTAGCTGAATACTCCTGGGGACTAACACGAACTGGAGGTGGGTTCTCTATAGTAATCGATCCCCTATCGGACGTTCTCTTGGCCAAGCATTATATAGTATATACCCTGGAGGCGAAACTGGACCCAACCTCCACCCAGCAGTACTGTCTACACTGATACCTCCAGGGTCCTATTACCAGCCAATATACTAGTATTATCGAAAAGGCTGAATATAGATTCAACGTGTATGAGTGTGCGTATGCATGCGGACTATGGATGATATGATTATGACATAATTGTGATTGTAAAGTAATTATTTCTCTAATGTAATCGTCTCTTGAAATTGTTGCATTCTCGTATGTAATGCAAACTTATACAATACCTTTACCCCATGTTCGGAATTTTAACCAATAAAATGCAACATGTTAGCTCACATCCCGGATACCTTTTGTTGTGAATATCCGGTTCATTACCCATGGGTTAGATTAACACATGATAAACATGTCACTCAGCCTAGATAACCTGCTTACTGTTTCTAGTTCCTTTATGCAGGAACATTCCTTGTTGAGGATTACCGATGATTTTCTCAACAGGTGCCCACTTAAATTAAAGCACGGCAGATGTATCCTTGATATTTCAAATATATCCGATTGTGTAGGTGCCGCATGTTTGGTCCCAAAATAAACATAATCATATACTTATACTGTAGTGGCATGCTTTTCGGGTGTCATTGTCTTTTGGACTTAGCATATAACTTCTGATATGTTTTATATTTGTAAAAAATTATGGTCTCACCTGACAAACTATTGAAAGGCTCAACATGTTGTGTAAAACTATGTGAATAAACATTTTGAAAACTCAGAAATTACAGCAACAGTCGGAGCCGAGCTGTGACAGGTGCTCAGCCCTGCATATGGTGGATAGGGGTTTAACCGTATAGATTCAAGTTAACCCACCATTTACATATCGTTCAATCCTATAAGTGTAACAATTACTGCACCTACCTGTTAAATGATTGTCCACTGTATATAAGCTACCTCCCTCTGACAGACACCACAGACCTTCGCCAACACATTTCCCACTGGCGCAATAATTCACCAACGGCCTCGAGCGTCAACAGAGAAAGTAGTGCGGCGGAGGGAATGGGGGATAATGTGTGCTGGCTGTAAATGGTCGGGTTACCAACCAGTGTGCGGGTCAATACGTCTACAACATGTTTGTTTTGTCCCCTGAGTTCAGATTAACAACAGCTACAGACGATTAATGAAAGTGAACACACGTGGCACCTTGTATCAATACATTAATCTCTGCTGTTGGGTGTATTACCCGTACAAAGACGCTTGCATAGCCTGCAGACATTGTTCCCCAATGCTTATAGATTGGCTGACCAGGAGGGCCTTGCTAATTTATAGCCTGCAGTAGTTCCTTATTCCATGTTGATTTTTCATTGGCCACAATCTATAGCTATTTAGTGCAGGATTATATATAGTCTTAGACAGATGGTTCTAGGAATCATACCTTCCCCAAGTCGGCCGTCTTTTACTGCTAATTCCCAGTTTATTATAATATAGTATATACAGAGAGGGTAAATTCATGCTGTGGTGAATTATGACGTGTTATAGATCCCTTATGTTATTTTATATTATTTTCATCTGTTACGAATGTGTAGCAGTACCCATGTATGACCTGTCTTTTCATCGCAAATATACTGATCTTTGACTATATAACAGGTTTGTGATGGTCTGCATGCCCTTCCATGGATAGATACGTATCTCTAGTGTCTGGATCATGAGCAACTGAGTGGAAATTACTGATTTAGTTATGATTATGAATTGATATAATATGCGCCATTTCTACCCTAAGTCGTCCACATTTTCATGCTACCTTGGCCACCTCATACACTGAAAACCTCAGGGTCGTCATTTTGACAATACCAAAATAGACAACTTTAGGTAGTCAAGGTGACAACCTTTGGTTATCATTTTGATGACCTAAGGTGGTCACATCTGATCAATCCATTCAAAACAAACTTGTCATGATAACTACCTTAGGTAGTCACAATAATTTGGTAGTCAGAATGACTACCTTAAGGTAGTTGATTTAGGTATTGTCAACTTGAAGACCTAAAGTCATCAGTAATGACAACTCTCAAATCCTAGGTTGTTCCAATGACTACTCAATGCTACACAATGCTATTTCAAACTGGACTTCTCATGGCACAGCCCTGCCCCCAGTGTTAATGAATTGAAGTAACTGCATAACTAAAGCTATCTCAAGACATAAACTGGTGACGGGGAGGAGGGTGGTCTCTATAGGGCTGTAGACTCTTACCCAGTGGTTCCGCCATTTAAAAATTCGCTGGGTGCGGTTATCATCACTGATAAGACACACCCTGACTGGTACTTTGTCCCTGGGTAACAATCACTTCCAGGGACACACATGTACCCCGCCTATCAGCTCTTATCAGTGCAGGCCGCCGCAACCAGCTCCAGTCCCGACTAGGCCTTATACCTTTGGGGCCATCATTCTCACCCATTGGCAACTTATTTATAACAAGTAATGTTACTTAGTTCAATCAAGAGTACATCAAATATGTGAAAGGGATGCCTCTCAGTGAGAGGTGAACTAATTAGAGAATTTATTCATACAACATTCTCCAGAGCACCTGCCATTATTCGTTATGACTACCTAGGTCGTCATAATGACTAGGCTCCTTCCTCTGGGTTTTCAGTGTACCCCAGCTCGGTCATTACTTCCTATGCATTTTTTATCAACTAAAAATAACACTAGATGGTGCCACAATCCCATTTATTTATCGCAATGGTTGTTTAGGATCCTGTAGGAAAATTGGATAATAAGTTCATAATTCAAGCAGAAGAGGGCAGCGATTATTAAATCATTACTATAGGGCTGTATCTTGAATGTAAATCCTGCTCATTTGGTTTGGCACGATAGGTCTGATATACAATACACACATATAATATATATATATATATATATATATATATATATATATATATATATATATATATATATGTATATATATATATATATATATATATATATATACATATATATATTTGTGTATATTCTGTGTAGAAGGCCCCATATTTTTATTTTTGGGGTTATGGACACCTCCGGAAATTTCGAAAGCACGGAGGACGAAATAAAAAAATAAAATAAAATAAAAGTCGGACTTTCGGCATTTTACTGACATATGTCCGGAAGATTTAGATATCCTAATGTAAATGGGGAAAATAAAACGATGATCCAAAATCAATAATGTTTAGTAAACTGATATTCTGTTCTTTTTTCTTTATAAGATTGAGAAAATGGTTTAGTCTTTCCTAGTGCGGCGGGCCCGTAACCCGCTCGTAGTCTATAGCCTACCTTAGCTGGATGGTGTTTCTCCACAAATTTGCGGAGGTCCGCAAATTTGCGGAGGTCCGTAAATACACTCTCCATATATTTATGGAGGTCCGCAAATATATATGGAAATAGTTTTTTAGTACTTAAGCATACAAATACGGAGCTCCATATATATTTGGGCAGCTCCGCAAATTTATGGAAGCAAATTTGCGGAGCTCCACAAATTTGCGGAGCTCCGCAAATTTGTGGAGAAACACCATCCTGGCAAGAGACTACTAAGTGCTGCACCTCAAGTTTATAATGTACCAGGAAACGACTTGATGTTTTATGGGTATAATCCTTAGAGACGAGTGGTGGCGGGAACCACCGGGTAACGTCAACTTGCGCATGCGCGGTTGACCTACTTCCGCCTTGTCCGGTCGTGTTGGCCATTTCGAGTAAAGGCACCGGAGAGAACAGTCGCCAGCGTGAGATATGGGATTAATGGCCTGAATTAAGGTTTGTTACTACTCAGGAAAGGAGCAACGTGATATAATAAGACTGTTGGTGTATCAAGGTGGAGGATAACGGTGTCAGCCTAAGCATAGAGGCGCATTTCGTCGAAAAGCAGGAGGTTTTGTACGATACCGGTGCGAGAAGGGTGCCGCCATCTTGTGTGAACAGGGAGAAGCGTGGTCCAAAACAAGTCCACGTGCGTTTGTTATGCCGGCGTGTGAGGCTTGTGATACTCATTTTGATGGCCGTTCATACCCAAAGAGTAAGTTATGCCGGAGTTGTGCATCGTTGTCGGTTGAAAACAACTCTAAGTCTAATGGAGGAGAGGCACGACATCCGTCGGATGCGGGTGAAGCTGGCGTGCAAGGCAGAAACAGGGCCGCAGGATTGGATCCGGAGAAAAAAAGTCCTCTGGGTGGATCTGGTACCACTAAGGGACGTGGATATATCTTACCAAGTAGCATTGATACAAAGGGAGGTGACGGCCATGTTGGTGGCGCAACGTACAGCCACTCAGGAACTGTTTTTCGAGGCTCACCGGAGACGGATAGAGCCCGAAATGCTACAGAGGCGGTGATAAGCACCCTAAGGGACGAGTTAGAGCAGGAGAAATCCAGATTGGCGGATTATGAGGACTGCCAAGAGGTAGCCAGGTTACGAGCAGAGTTGGCAGATATTAGGAGGCAGTCTGTTATCAGTGAGATGAAGAAGGTGACGCTAGAAGATATGGCTGAGGAATGTGACGCTGAGGTACTAGTGCAAACCAAACGTCGGGACAATTTGGTTGGTAAGGCAGTACGCAAGGATGAGCAGCGTCAAAAGCGTATTAAGGACGCCATGGAGGGGGCTGCTGGAGGTGAGAGTGATTTGGAGGAGGGAGAGAGTGCAGAAGATCTGAGCGAAGATGAGAATGAAGGGGTGCTTGAAGTGCCCAAGGACAAGGGGAAAAAAGGGAAGGACAAAAAGGACAAAAAGGGCACTACCAAGAAGAAGGCGAAATCTAAGAAGAAGAAGCACAAAAAACCGAGCAAGAAAGACCCAACCAGTGGAGAATCCTCGGACGACGGGGAAGACAGCTCAGAGTCAAGTAGTGAGTTCGATTTCAGTCTCAAACGGTTGTTACCACAAGGTCAGAAAAAGAAAGCACTAAATTACAAAGAGGTCCTTTACTATTCCTTGAAAGATGTAGAGAAGTTGTTAGAGAAGGGGGAAGACGTAGGGCCTTATGTCAGCCACTTGCGGTTTATGGCTGGGAAAGATGTAAATGCTTACAAATATGATAACATTATGAGATATGACTCTTGTGTGCGACAAAAGGCGTGTGATGATGGTTTGAGTGCGTTTGGTGACAGGGATACAGATGATATACATGAAAACCTGGGTAGTGACGCAGTAATGGCAAGGGGGGAAAGAGGGAGGGGAAGGGGAGGTTGGGGGGGATGGAGGGGAAGAGGGCGCGGTACCAGCATGATGGATCTAGGGGCACAGTGTTGTTATAAGTGGAATGATGGTGTGTGTATGTGGGGAGAACGGTGTTTCCGTAAGCATGCCTGTGTGGAATGTGGGGCGAAAGATCATGTGGGTGCGAGATGCCCGGCAGGAAGAGGGAGAGGGGGGGGAGGGGGGGGGCTTGGGAAATGGGGGACCTAGGTAGGGGGTGCAGCTGGTGTGTATGGAACTGTGTGTGTGTATGGTGGTGTGTGTATTATGGTTGTGGTCTTTGAAATTATGTTTGAATGTGATTGCTAGTACGGTATTGTCTCGAGAATATTGTTCTAAAGTACAAAATATTGGAGTTTTGTATACATCTATGAATGTAAGGGAGTTAATTGGTGATACTGTGAATCATTTATGGTCAATCAGGCCGAGGATGATGGAAGAAATCAATGGTTGTGATGGTTTGTTTGAGTTCATGATTTGGAGTCAGATGATTATTAAAAGGGGAGTGGAGAATGAAGATTGTAAATTGATTGTAGAAAATAACGTGTATGATCAACGTTTAACTGTGTATGAATTGGTGACGAAGCATTTAAATATGTCTGAAGAGGTCCAAGAATTTTTGGACAAGTGGGGTTCATTTGTGTTGTGTGAAGATGGTTGTGAGCACAAAATTAATGATGTACGGGTATTATTGAGACCTTGTGAAATGCTAAAGGAAATGGTGTGTCAAGGTAACTGGGATTCACGAATGTGTTTCATTTGGGAAAGTAGTTTGATGGGTTGTAAGATTGTTAATAATGATATAAATACTGTGTATGATATGAGGAATTACCGTTCAATTAATAAGGATAAAGCTGTGGAATGTATGGATGTTATCGTTAATGATGAGTTATGTGAAGGTATTATAAGCATTGTGACTGAAAAACCCACGTGCATTCATGCTTTAGGGGCGGTACCAAAGGATGATTCTAATATTAGATGTATAACGGATGCTAGTCGTCCAAGAGGAAAAAGTATTAACAATTTCATGGAAGATGTTGTAGAGAAGTTTAATTATGTGGCGATAAAAAATGTATCAAAAGAAATGTCTGAGAATTGTTACATGTGTGTTTTGGACGTAAAAGGGGCATACCGTTCGATTCCTGTGAGGGCTGAGCAACGTGTACTGCAAGGTTTTCGTTGGCGTATACATGGGAAAATGGAATATCTGATAAATAACAGTTTGGCTTTTGGTCTAAAGTCTGCGCCTTTTATTTTTACGCAATATACAGAATTTATTGTAACATGTATGAAGTTCAGAGGTTTTGACAGAACTTTTGGGTATTTAGACGATTTCATAATTATGGAAAACACTTTAGAAAAATGTTGGGAAGGTTTGAATGTATTGCTCACCATGTTGAGAAGTTTTGGGTTCTTTATTAATTATAAAAAATTAATTACGCCCCGACAAAGGATAAGATATTTGGGCATTGAATTGGATTCAAGGGACATGAGATTGTATTTACCCAATGATAAAATGTGTAAGTTGGGTGTTGTGATTAGGGATTATCAGACTGTAGAGAAGTGTACTAAAAGGGAGCTACAAAGTCTGGTGGGTTTATTGTCACATTGCAGTACTATTGTGAGGGGCGGACGCACTTTCTCTAGAAGGGCCATTGATTTGATAAATTCGGTGGAAAGACAAAATGATTGTATAATATTGACTGATGTGTTTCGTGAAGACTTGAGATGGTGGAAGGCTTTCTCTGTGATGTTTAATGGTTGTGCGCCAGTAATTAAGTTGGATTATTCTAATTGTGTGACCACTTATTCAGATGCATCTATGTTAGGTTTTGGGGCGTTTTATGATAAAGATTGGTGTTTTGGTGTGTGGAGTGAACAAATGATTGAAGATTTTGATTATCCGGGACATAAAGAATCTGGACCTACCGTAAATTTAAATAGTTCGGCGGAAAGGGAACTGTGGCCGATACTGATAGCTTGTAAAAGGTGGGGTATGGGTTGGAAAGACAGATCTATTCATATGTTCACTGATAACACGGCTGTAGAAATTATGTTAAGGACAGGTAGATCTAAGAATAAGCTGTGTATGAGTTGGTTGAGGGAGATATTTTGGTGTTGTTTTGTGTTTAATTTTGAGATTTTCCCACATAGAATAAGCAGTGTGGAGAATGTTTTTTGTGATGGTTTATCTCGAGTGTTAGGTAAGAAATATCGAGAAATTGTGATGGATTATGCTAGAAGCAGGGACTTTTGTTGTTTGAGTCCTAAAAGTTTGAGGAAGTGTTAGATGGAACTAACTAGTAAATTTGTTTTTGTTTTGTTTTAGGAGATGGATTATGGACTGATGTATTGCGCCTCGAGGGTCTTTATTATGCAGAGAGCACAAAGCGTACAAAAAGTGTGCAATTGAGGAAATATGATGAATTTTGTCGAATATATGAATTTGTGCCTTATCCGTTGGAGTCTGTGAAAATGCGGAAATATGTAGCGTATCTAAGTGAGACATTATGTTATTCATCGATTCAGCAGTATGTATCTGCAGTTTTGGTACAATCTAGAATGTTAGGTTGTAAAGACGAGACGAGGGAGTCTTTGGGTTTGCTGTGGATTTTGGGAGGTGTGAAGCGTTGGAAAGGAAATTTTGTGGAATCATCAACGTGCCTTTTTCCAGAAGACTTGTTATTGTTGAAAACATTATTGTTGTTCTCATGTTTAGAAGACCTGGTATTTTGGGTCGCGTGTTTAATCATGTTCAGAACTTTATTGAGAGGTTCCAATGTTCTGTTCTCAGATATGTGTTTGTTGTATGAACATGTAGAGTTCCAAGATTGGGGAGTAATTTTCAAAGTGTTTAAAACAAAAACTATTCAATATAAGCAACGGTGTTTGGAAATCCCTGTAGCGGAGGTAAAAGGCCACGGTTTATGTGTGGTGAAATGGTTACGCTTATTATTGTTATGTAATGGTTCAAGGGTAGGTTTGCCTCTGTTGGGTTGGGTTAGTAAGGGCAAGTTTGTGCCTGCAAGTTATGATTGGTTTATCAAGAAGTTAAGGGGTTATTGCTCAGTTTTAGGTTTTAAAGGTAAATTTGGAACTCATAGTTTCAGACACGGTGGTGCCACTACTTTATCGATGATTGGTGTTAGACTACCGGAAATTTCAAAAAGGGGGGATTGGAAAAGCTTATGTGTACTAAGATATTTAAATAGACCTTTGTTGAATTTGGTCAAAGAGGAGCAGCAGTGGTGTAAAAAACTGTTAGATTTTGAGTTGTGATGTTTATTATGGTTATGTTCTTGTTGGTGGGTTGGCAGGTCAGTTTGGCCTCGCTAAGCCCAATACTGTTGTCATTATCTATGCATTTATTATTAGGACTAATTACCGTATGTATATTGGTGTATGTAGAACTTAGGGGAGGAGAGATTATGTACCAGGAAACGACTTGATGTTTTATGGGTATAATCCTTAGAGACGAGTGGTGGCGGGAACCACCGGGTAACGTCAACTTGCGCATGCGCGGTTGACCTACTTCCGCCTTGTCCGGTCGTGTTGGCCATTTCGAGTAAAGGCACCGGAGAGAACAGTCGCCAGCGTGAGATATGGGATAATTTTTTTTTTTATATATATTTATATTTGTTATTTGTTATGAATAAATAGGCAGGTCAGTTTGGCCTCGCTAAGCCCAATACTGTTGTCATTATCTATGCATTTATTATTAGGACTAATTACCGTATGTATATTGGTGTATGTAGAACTTAGGGGAGGAGAGATTATCAGTATAGAATAATGAAATGTCTTCCTTCCAATCAGAACTCATGTTCGGGATATAATTCCCAAAAGTCTAGCTTCCGGTATATTTTTTAGCTTATGATATCTCATTTCAATATCTTAATGTAATTTATGGATGGCCCCTACATAATGACGAACATTCAACTTTTATTTTGTCACAAAATCTTTATTGGGTACATGCATTTATATCAACTCAACGCCTTTATGTTATATATCACAGCTGGATGGTCATGGAGTGACCAATAGTTCGAAGCACACTGGTAAATGATATACACCACATCTAGGATTATGTTCATGAAAATGGGTCAACAATATAAGCATTCCCTAAAGGCCCCACATGATATAATATATACATAGATTCTGATGCAAGAACATTATCAATATTCTATCCATTAAATAATCATGTTTAAAATGAGCTATGAGATTTTCAGAGAGGCTGAGGGGGGCGTTCCATTTAGGGGGCTGTTAATAAATGGTTCATGAATCCCCCTTTTCAATTTTCACAAGCTGGGTAAAAGAAATACACCCCTACCTCACTTTTATGGATTTTCCTCGGAAATAATTTTCATTCTACTTTTAGATTTTCGGGCACAACGCAAGGCAAAGATTAAAAAAATATTGTGAATAAACGTCAGACCTGATAGGAGACTACAAGGTCCGGGATCTGGTTCTCCTCACATTCAATTAACTCCCTTCCTGCTTTACCTGCCCCTGTTCTAATTCACTGTCCACCTTCTGTGCTTCCTCCTGTTCTAACTGCTGCGCATCCTTTTGAGCTTCCTCTTGTTCTAACTGTCCTGCTTCCTTTTGAGCTTCCTCCTGTTCTAACTGACCTGCTTCTTTTTGAGCTTCCTCCTGTTCTAACTGACCTGCTTCTTTTTGAGCTTCCTCCTGTTCTATCTGACCTGCTTCTTTTTGAGCTTCCTCCTGTTCTAACTGACCTGCTTCTTTTTGAGCTTCTTCTTGTTCCAACCTTTGTGCTTCTTTTTCCGCTTCCTCCTGTTTCAACCTTTGTGCTTCTTTCTCAGCTTCTTCCTGTTCCAACCTTTGGGCTTCTTTCTCAGCTTCTTCCTGTTCCAACCCTTGTGCTTCTTGCTGAGCGTTCTCCTGTTCTAACTGACCTACTTCTTTTTGAGCTTCCTCCTGTTCTAACTGACCTGCTTCTTTTTGAGCTTCCTCTTGTTCTAACTGGCCTGCTTCCCTTTGAGTTCCCTCTTGTTCTAACTGACCCTCTTCTCTCTGGTCCTGCACCTGTTGTCCTTGTTCCGTCATCTCCATCCCCTCCAGAACTCCATCAGAAGTAGCCACTGCCCCAGCGAGCTCTGCACCATCTGATTGTTCCACTTGGCCCTCAATATCGTAACCGTCCACACGCCCGTCCTGTTGGTTCTCGTCAGCGCCGCTTGAGGCCACCAGTGTTGCCGCTGCCGCTGCTTCAAGCTCCTGCTGCCTGCGTCGCTCTTTGACTCGTTGCCGCACCAGGCGTTTCTGCTCGTCTGTGAGTGGTTGCTGGGTAACTGGATGCACTGGTTCGCCCTTAGACCGTTTCTTCTTCTTTCTGCAAGAAATGTGACAGGGTATTTTTTTCTATAACCTGGTAAAGTGTATATGTAGCATCATAGAGTTTACAGGTGGCAATGATAACGACGCATGGTGACTATTAAAGAACTGAAGCCTTAATCTCCAATGTATACTATGGTAAGTATGTTAAAACGTACCCATTACATATCATTAAGAAAGGGTGTGTAGTGTATATCATAATATTATTTGTACAGGATGTATACTGCTTGATAATATTGACCTTAAATTTCACTACCTCGAATCCCTCTCTTCCTCAGACAGAATCCCTGGAACTAGCCTTACACATTTCTTTATATTTGGACGTATTTCCTTGGATAATTCACTTCCTTAGACATTTTCCCTAGCATTTTCCGAATTCGAGTAAGTGAGGGCTTACTGTATAATTATGAAGTTCCATTTTACAACACTTGACGCTGGTAAATATACTTACATGACACAACAGACGATGATAACAATGACGATGATTATTAGCAGTAGACCTAGGCCCACCCCTATGACAATCCAAGCCCATGTGGGCAGGAGTGGTGGTTTCTCCGTCACAACTGGGGGTGGCGCTGTAGTCGGTGGGCGGGGGTCATAGGCCTGTAGGATGAGCGTAGGGATGAGCAGGTCGAGGTACTCGGACATCCGGGCATCGTACAGCAACTGTATGAGAGAAAGTCACTGTTTTAAATGTTCTGTAATTTGTTCCTCTCACTGAATGTAGCAGTTTGAGATTTAATCCAATCATTCCTGAAGCTCCCTAAAGGCATGTGCACTTAACTCATGATTTAATACTCTTCAAGTCTATGTAAATTACTTCTGTACGGCATCTACAAAAATTTCCAGCAGAAATTGCAAACAATTATGAACGATCCTGCAAAACTGATGGATACGTCCACTAGAGTTAAAGTCTTGAACGTTATTGGACACCAAATTGGCAATGGTTGATAATAAGCGCACTATTCACATTGATAAGGGCCCTTGTATAAACGCAGAGTAAATAGTACTATCGAAATGTGTATAAACGCATGCGGGGAATGCAAACCACTGGGTGAAATCCTTACCTCGTCCAATACCATGTAGAGCTCAGAGATGTTGAGTACTGCAAGGAGAAACTCGCCCGACAGGAACTCGTCTTGGAGCACCTCTGGTGCCCACGTCGTCGGGACTTGGGTGGTGGTATTGTCCGTGTCGTTCATGGTGACGCCGTCAACGTTGCCGCCGTCAATGTTGACCTGGTCAATGGTGACGCCGTTTAGCGTCACGGCGCGGCGTCGTCTACTGCCGCTTGTGGGAACTGAGGAATTGGAGTTAGGGTCGGTGTCTGTGTCTGTGTCTGTGTCTGTGTCTGTGTCTGTGGATGTGGTGTCGTTTAAGGTGTTATTACAGAAGGCGGCCGTTCTCTCTGTCCTAGCCACATTGATGAGTACCCTGTCCAGTGAGAACATTCAGTAAGTACAGTTAATATAGTAGTTAAAGCTGCCATACTACCTTTAAATATAGAATTCCTAAGTTATACATATTTATTATAATCAGTCCCCTTGTTGGAATCTACAGGTAACATCTTAATCTATTTTGTGAGTTTTAATCATGCTCAATATCCAAGGAAATCGACATACAGACATACTGATAATATAGAAGCTTTGGCATTTATAAGACGTAATGCCATAATCACGCACATAATTTCCATTCTCCCTAAATGCACACATATATGATGATGTACGTTGTCCATTATTACCACATTTATCTAAATCGGGGTACAAGTATGGTATGATCACAGGCAATGTTTTCAAAGCATTGTCATACAGAATGGATGACTTGTTGTAGTTAAACGAGCAGCTCACCTTGAGCCGTTGTTCCAGCTCCTGGGGTATGTCTTGCCGAGCACCACGTCCCCCTGTGCCACAAGGTCTGAGTCTGAGACGTTCCTACATTAGGGAAACACAGAGTTACTAAACATTGACCAAGTGTACTATCGCCATTTTCACACAACTACACTGCCTGTTCCATAGCATTTGAAGGTTCCATGTAATCGGCACAAATCATTCCGTATTATATATTCAAATATACAGCAGTCCAACATTATAGCACTCCAATGCACTATATGGATATATATCTAAAACTGGACATCGACATCCATGTAACAGAAAGCTATATTTATTAGAAGTAGAAATCCATGAATATCTATATGAAGGAGAACACCATGTTCATGCCTATATGTCTGTGTGTATGTTCATTTCGAAATTCAAGATTGCAACCATTGATTGAATGCCACCATGCTTTCAATGTAATCTCGAATTGCAGTTGCAGTAGTTTGATACTAATAAAAAAAAATCTATTCTATTTTTCTTTCATGAACAGTTGGCATCCCATAGATTCAAGATGGCTATCACTTATTGAATGTCCCGATGCTTGAAATGCAATCTTGACTTGTAGTTGCATTAATTTGATACTATCAAAAAAACAAATCCTATTTGATTTTTCCTTCATTCAACCCATTCAAGATGGCTACCATTTAGTAAATGCCACAATGCTTTCAGTGCAATGAAGAATTGTAGTTGCATTAATTTGATATCTATATAAAAACATTTCTATTTGATACCTTTTTCAAACACAGTTGGCACCCCATAGGTTTAGGATGGCCACCATTCATTGAATGCCACAATGCTTTAAATGCAATCTTGAAATGTAGTTGCATTAATTTTAAACTGTTAAAAACATCCAATTTAGTTGTTTTTTTCATGAAGAGTTGGCACCCCATAGGTTCAAGATGGCCACCAATCATCGAATGCCATAATGTTTAAATGCAATCTTGAGTTGCTGTTGCATTAATTTGATTCTTAAAAAAAAAACTTTCTTTTTTTTCTTTCATGAACAGTTGGCACCCCATACATTCAAGGTGACTACCAGTCATTGCATGCCACAATGCTTTAAGTGCAATCACAAATTGTAGTTGCATTAATTTGATACTATCAAAAAAACAAATCCTATTTGATTTTTCCTTCATTCAACCCATTCAAGATGGCTACCATTTAGTAAATGCCACAATGCTTTCAGTGCAATGAAGAATTGTAGTTGCATTAATTTGATATCTATATAAGAACATTTCTATTTGATACCTTTTTCAAACACAGTTGGCACCCCATAGGTTTAGGATGGCCACCATTCATTGAATGCCACAATGCTTTAAATGCAATCTTGAAATGTAGTTGCATTAATTTTAAACTGTTAAAAACATCCAATTTAGTTGTTTTTTTCATGAAGAGTTGGCACCCCATAGGTTCAAGATGGCCACCAATCATTGAATGCCATAATGTTTAAATGCAATCTTGAGTTGCTGTTGCATTAATTTGATTCTTAAAAAAAAAACTTTCTTTTTTTTCTTTCATGAACAGTTGGCACCCCATACATTCAAGGTGACTACCAGTCATTGCATGCCACAATGCTTTAAGTGCAATCACAAATTGTAGTTGCATTAATCTGATACTAATAAAAAAACTAATTCTATTCTTTTTTTTTATTTATGAACAGTTGGCACCCCATATATTTAAGATGACTACCATTCATTGAATGCCCCGATGCTTGAAATGGAATCTCGAATTGTAGTTGCATCAATTTAATGCTAATAAAAAACAAATTCTTATCAATTTTTCTTTCATGAATATTTGGCACCCCATAAGGTGGCCACCATTCATATTAATGCAAATAGAATGCTTTAAGTGCTATCACGACTTGTAGTTGCATTAATCTGATACTAAAAAAAAAAAATCTATTTGAATTTTCTTTCATGAACAGTTGGCACCCCATAAATTAAAAATGCACCCAGCACCCAGGTCAACAGCTATATACAGACACGTGTACCTCCCCTGCCTGTTCTCCTTCAATGCACAGTGAAGAGGGTGGGAGGGGGTGACCATCAACAGTGCACAAACACTTTGATTGGATGACAATGCAGTTTTTATATTACAACCTAAATTTGTGCAACGAAAATCATCAAGAAATACTAAGTATTTTTTCCAAAGAATAGCTTTTCTAGAATGGCTCGGTATTCAGGAATCCTACTGCGAATAAAAAAATGTCAAATTCTAATTCTAAATACCTGAAAATTGAGAAATGCTGACGTTCACGGGTTATGTAGGAAATGTACTAAAAACAGCAAAAAAGGGCAACAAAACCCTAATTTTCTCAAAAACTGTTCAGTAGGATTTTTTCTAACTGAGGTTCCACTGTTTTCTACCCACATATTACACATTGGCATAGAGAATATATTGACACCTAGTCAGGATTTTGCGCTAGGAGCAATCTGTGAGGCGAAAAACAGCCAAAATGAGCCACTGGTCTGAAGTATAAAACTGGGCATCAATCACTATAGAGCTACAAAGAGACAGAGAATCGATGTCCAGTAATTAGCTCGTATAGTAATCCCACATTACAATTGAAGTTCCTTCATAGACAATAATTATGCTCATCAGCCACAAGGATCTATACTTGTTCAAGAGTCCATTGTTTTGTACATAAAAGGCATATAGAATGTAATAAAATATGGTAATGGTAGAAAGGCTTTGTAGATGTGACCTACCCATCAGAAGGCAGGCCTCCACAGATCATCTTGTAAGTGGTGTATGTGCCATTGTCTGTCTCTCCCCGAACTTTGTCGTTTATAACAATGGCTACAGCAGCTCGGACATACGGGTGTATCTTGTGGTACTGAAAAGGATATTTCAGGCATTGTGTTGGTTAAAGTTAATGTTAAAGCGGCATTCTCACCAAGAGTGTGACGGTTAGTGGTGAAAGTAGCCCTTTTAAGGCATTAACTATACATGTCTTCATTACTGCTATAAGGACTGACTGGTACCGGGTGTGTTAACGTTTAACAATCACTTTATGATATCAGGACACATAGCTAGAAGGGGAAAGCATTGCTGCATATTTGTATATAATTATGTTTGAAATTTCCTTTTTTTGACATACCTCGCACGGCTTCAATTTACGCCAGTCCAAGAATACCCCATCCAGTTCAGGCTCGTGGACTGTAAAATAAGGTGCTTTCATTTAACATGGTCCTTGCCCACAATTAGATTGATGCACGATGAATGATTCCAAGAGATACAAATACAATTGTAGTACCGTGTTGATTATGCATTACTATCCATCACTGGCTCTTATCACAGATGAGACATCATAATTTACAGGACCCAAAATGTTCCCTCAAGATCTTCACAGCATAATAAAAGACAGCCCTTTTCAAATAATACAGGACAAAATACATTTTCGAGAATAGTAAACTTATTAAATTTAAACTGTTTTTCAAGTTACAGCAATTGCAGTTTTCAAGTGCTATATCTTTCTGAATGCATGATGGCAAGTACGCGGCACAATAGGATGCAATACTGTTGGCGATTTATATATATATATTAGAATACTGTCCGTAGTAATTTCATGCATCCTTACCTTGGCAGTTCTGTCCCTTGCCCCAGTTACAGGCCCTGTCCTCCACAGCAGCACCCCGACAGTTCCTGTGACGTCCTACAGGGGGCGGGTTGGTGCACGTCCGTTTCCGCTGCTGACACCCTGCACACCTGGCCGAGCACGTGGTCCATGGGGTCCACTCCGCCCAGTTACCGTCAGTTTCTGTAAGCAACATCATACTTATACGTATAGGGTTAATACTAACTGCGAATTTATAAACGTTGTTATTGACGCCTTATTGACGCCTGAGAGCACATGCGCTATTGTAGCTCTAATGATCCAGAAGCATATATATGAAATTATAATGTATGTAGGCCCTATGTACCCCCCCCCCTCAATGCCTCGTAGTATACATATAAATGTATTACCAATCTGCAGAGCTATATAGTACTATATAACCATAATATTACAATTATTGATTGCCCTGCTGATTCGAGCATCCCATGCTTTAAGCAGCTTTGATAGTAGAATAATGGCTACTATCTGTGTGCATGCAGCGTCCTGGCCTGAGACTGGTGTCACAGGTGATGGATACAGGTGAGTAGATGAGCAGGTGATGGGAGAGGTAGCTGTGTCCGAACGGAACCCGTAGAACATCACACGTCAATTCAGTGATTATTCCACTGGTGCCAAACGGCTTTCAGCCCCAATAAAGTTGGTACATCTGAGTTCCTTGTCAATTTCATCCAAAGTAAGGATAATAGTGCATATATCTATATAGATATATAGATGTAGATTATAGGTATTGCTTCTTGGCCCATTTCGATATCAAATTTGTAGGCTCTAATAATTTGCTTTTATATGATTAAATAATATAAGCATGAAATAAGTGTAAACAGTTTTCCGTGTATTTTTGCAACTACATTCAATTTCTTCCATAACAATCACGCTCGACATGTCTGTAACTCACAGAATTTGTTGTCTACATCTCATGAATAATTCAACCCCATTGGAAATGAAATGAGACATTTCTATCAAAATCTAAATTGGTAATGTAATCTGTGGATGCAGTTTGGTACAGAGATTGAGGGAGTGCCCAGAGCGAGATAATATCTACTGCCTGGAGATTGCCATGTGAGTAGATGTGAGTATACGTACGTGAGCACCCCCTGCCGTCAGGGTCGGGTAACCAGCCCGGGTGGCAGTCACAGAAGTAGCCGGCATGCCTGTTCCTGCACGTGCTGTGTGTGAGGTTACACCACCTGGCGGCATCCGCACACTCATCCAGGTCTGAAGGTACAACACGTTACACTTTAGCATCAGGAATTGTGCATATTGATGTATAAATGTGAATATTTATATACTACTATATAGAACGATTTATTTTGAAATTATAATAGAATCCTAGAATGGTTATATCAGTAGCTTAGTCATGTAATGGGGGGGGGGGGGAAACAATCATAAGCCGAATGGGAGCCTTCAGTTCTTAGTTCAATGTTATTCTTAAATCACGATTGTGGTGGTTTTGAGGCTCATGATATCTCTGATGATCTAGGTAGATCAGATCAGTGAGTGACTCATGAATCAGCTAGTGTATTGAGTGAGTATGTCATAATGGACTCACCGACACACTCTACTGTAAGAGGCCAGGCACAGCGACACTTGTCGCCGTTCTCGTCATTCAGACACACACCGCTGCAGGCTCCCTCCAGGTCACTGTCCTTACAGGGCCTCTTTACTGTAAGGAACCAAAAGGGATATGTTTTAGACTGTTAGTGTGTTAGGTAATGGTAAGCATCATGTATTATAGTAAACATAAAATGACCTCTAAACATCCAAAGTAATCAATTTTATAAGGAGACATCGTCATTGTAAATAGATAAATGCATAATAGTCACAAGCATCGTAATAGTGATAGATACCAGTTTTTATTGTTTGCTAAATAAGAATTTTGCAAGGGTTATTTGCCATTTAGGATACATAATATGCTCATCCTTCTAACTAAATGAGGGCATTCACAATAAGTCATAGCTATACATAAAATGAGGTGAGCAACTGGTGAACTACCTAGACAGGTGAATCCATCGTTGGTGAGCTGCTCTGTGCCACTCGCAGTATAACAGTCACAGCGGTAGGAGCCTGGGGTGTTCCGACACAGACGGTTACATTCACTGAGCCTTACACTGCTAGCACTGTAGCACTCGTCTATATCTGTAACATAAAACACTCAAATGTATCAAGATTATGGAACAATGTCAATTGAGAGTGGACTTACGAATCAGGCATATTTATATTGCTCTAGTTTCTATCATTCATCAATGTAACACGGTCATCTATGTTGTTTCTTTTTTTTTATATTGGATACTCTCACCTTAATTTGTCATGTATATAATATCATTGTTGTTACTCAATATAGTATTCATGAATTTCTTCTGCAGATACATAAGACACGGACGTGGGCTGTGGAAAGGGATCTTACCTTTACAATGGCCATTGATATATTGGTAGCCCGGTTGACAGTCACACTGATACGATCCTATTGTATTCAGACAAATCTCCATCTCTCCACAGCTGCCAACGTGCTTACATTCGTCAATATCTAAGGTGAAATGGAAATAAAAATAAATAATCAAGATTATGTTTCACCTATTTCCAAGAGAAACTTCACTCAGTTAGGCTGTATAAAATATATAGTAATGTAGAGGTAGATGTCTTTTTTTTTGGGGGGGGGGGCAAAGACCTGATTAGACTTAGTCTTATGTACACTTGAAGAAACCATTTAAACATGTTATGCATCGGATCAGAGGAAAATACATAATTTAGAGAGGGTTGTACAATACAGGGGTATAGACACTAACACTGACCGGGAAGCAATGGCTCATCTTTCTGGGCGCTCTCCCACAATTTCGTCAAAGTAACTTTCCCATGGGCCCAGGTGACCCATCAAACATATTTTTGGGGAATGGATTTAGATCCAGAACCATCTTGATACTAGCAATAAACCAGGCTAGATCAAAACTTAGTATCCAAATCACTCACCTTGGCATGTGAAGCCATCCCCCTGGTAGCCTGCCCTACACTGACACAGGTAGCCTCCTCCAGTGTTGATACAGTCAGATCTATAGTAGTCATCACAGGGCATGGCCTGCCTGTCTCTATAGGCACATTCATCCTCATCTGGTTACACGTGAAGATAGGCACTTTAGTATTGAGGTTATTACTAAACATTTAGAGTTAAATCAAAGATGCTTTATTTGATATAATTCACAGTATACCGTCTACTCTATTTAACATACAGGAATCCAGTCGAACTACTCACCGACACAGCTGCCGTTGTCAGCTTTGTTGTAGCCTGTGGAACATATACAATGGTAGCTTCCCTCTATGTTGAGACACGTGGATACCCTGAGGTCACAGGTGTGCTGCTGGGCCGTCACCTCCGTATAGCACTCATCGATATCTACACAGAAGGGAAGCACTAGGTTGTATTAAAGAGAGCCTGGGCATCGCTATATTATGTAGGTAGTTCTTTTATAGAAAACGAGGTTTTCTCTACGAAACTTCCACTTTCGAAACCTCCACTTTCGGCTGTGTCATCATGAGTTTATGTCTCACTTTCACATGGCAGTATGTGACCATGGTAGGTGCACTTTAGTTGTATGACTCACCTTCACATGGCAGCATGTCACCATGGTACGTGCACTTTAGTCGTATGATTCACCTTCACATGACAGCATGTCACCATGGTAGGTGCATTTTAAATGTATGACTAACCTTCACATGGCAGTATGTCACCATGGTAGGTGCACTTTAGATACATGACTCACCTTCACATGACAGCATGTCCCCGTAGGAGGTGTAGCCTGGGTCGCACTGACACCGATAACCTCCACGTCCTGTACGCTGATTCACGCACGTGGTGTGACCATCGTTAGCACAACGATCTTGTCTACGATCATCTTTCATTAGACACTCGTTAAGATCTGTGGGAAAAACAAGAAATAAAACCTTTGTCAATATGGAAGATGGTTAGATAAATGTCGAAGCTCATATATGTATATATGCTGTACATACATTATCTCCAACCCTATTTAAAGTGGGTATATCCGATTTTTCTTCAAATTCTAAATATTGCTTGAATGTATCCCAAACACTCTAAAAGTATAGTATTTAGAGACTAGAGGCCGATTCAATGTCATTGTGGGGTGTTAATAGGTCACAATGGGATCAAACATGGGCTTTTCTAGTGTATTTTCAATGGGGTGAATAAAAGCGTGCACGCTTTTATTCCAAAATGACCATATTTTGGGCAATAAAATCGAATTGGAGCAAAATCAGAGGGAATTAGGGGGAATGGAATAGATAGGAAGTCAAATATATTATTTGTAAACATTCTGACTCAATTTTAGGGAATTCTATTTTTTTGTCCCACACATCGGATGTACTCACTTTAATGATAGCCGTTCCATAAAAAAGATAGGTTCATTTGAATGCACATATCATAGAATATCGTAGAATAAAAAGTATCAGCATGCTCACCCAAGCATTCATTTAGTGTGCCAGGCAGTTTGCTGGATCCGGCGTAGCAGGAGCAGCGTTTGTCACCGGCCTCTGTGATCTCACACACCCCGTTACCACACTGCTCATCACATGGCCGAACAGCTGAGAACACAAACAAAAGGTCAGTGAATCAGCATTAATTAGTATGATCATTATAAGAGTACAATTATTGTTTAGTCCATTACTTCATGGATAATGGAGAATTCACAGTGATAGAGGGTAGCTGCAGTTTCAGCCATATATAATGATAGAGACAGGCAAATGAGCATTGGTAATCTGCTCGTTTTATTCGAGTTATTTCGAATCTAACAATAGATATTACGCCAGACATGTTCAAAGATCGCCCATATGACATTCGCCTGTTAACCTGTATGTTAATAGTATGCTTGAGCGTCAAAAATGTGCATCATAATGAGGTTGTTATTGATGAACATTTAAAATAACCAATTGTGGAAATTCGATCGACGCGATGATATCTCATTGTTTGAAATGTATACTGTATTTTGGAACATCACTTGGTGAAAAATGAAATACTTTATAAATTCAAATCAAACTCACGTATGCATGTGGAGCGGTCGTCGGCTAGTATAAAGTCGGCCCTGCAGGAACAGCGGTAGGAGCCGGGGGTGTTGGTACACGTATGTGTACAGGGGTTCTCCGGCCACGAGCACTCGTCGATGTCTGGGCAATTCGAGGATAAGATACATATTTTACACTTATTGCATGATGATAGAGAAAAATGATGAAATAGGTTAACATAATTTCGACGAAAACAATTGCCATCGTCAAAAAGGGGTGCATACAAAGATATTTCTATAAATGTTAATAGAATTTCCAAGGAAATAGTTTTCCTACTATTTTCACGACCATTTAACCTCATAGAAGCCTTGAACAGTGCTAGAAGTGTGAGTGGGATACGCTTGGTGATTATGCCACTTTAAGAAGTTACTCAAAGAACTGGTTAAGTTAAAGTTGTGCTTCTACTCACCGTCACAGGTGCTGGTTGTGTTCTTCTTGTAGCCCTCTATACACTCACACAGGTAGGTGTGTGCCACGTCCCTGCACCTCAACTGACAGCCGCCATTACTCACTGCACACTCCTGGTGCTCTGTGGGACAACAATATCAACTCGATTAACCCTTTGAGCACGGATGTCGCTTAAAGATGACAATTGTCATGATACACTGATGCATTGGTGCATCTTGCCGACCCTTTGAGAGTCTCTCAACCCCATAGCGTCGGCATGATGCTTTAATGCAGCACTGGCGAGGTATTCGCCAGGGTTACATTCATGCATCATGCCGACTAAGGGCACAATGCATTAAGGTATCATGCCGTCCCTAAAGGTTAATTAATATCTCATCAATCATCATATTCTATACTAAGCTGATAAAAAAAAATTCCAAACGTTTCACAACATCTTTTTTATGGTTTTGAAAACGTTTTTGTTTGCCTGGTAAATGTTTCCAAACGTTTTAAAACCTGCTTGAAAAGGTTAGCTGGTTGTTCGTCTAGAATACACATGAGAGAGGAAAGAGTGAGCGTCGATCAGTCTGACCTATGCCTCCAAAATACTTTCCATGGTCAAGTATTTTAACAAGACTGGCAATTATGGACTTCTCGAATACTGTACTATCATAACTATCATCTTACGGTCTATCATTTCCTGACATCTACCATTTCAAATATCTTACGTGTGCATATTGCGCCGTTGCCGACATAGCCTTGCTGGCAGGTACACCGGTAGTGCCCCATCTCATTGATACAGTCAGCATGGGGGTCACACGGGTTATGGTGACCCGGGGAGCACTCGTCCACGTCTGGGAATAAATGATATAATTTTTTAGAATAGGTTTATTGACCATAAATCATGTAGAGGTGATAACACGTTCTGCCAAAATGGTCAGTGGAATTATTTACATCTATAATACAAGATGACTACTTCCTGGACAGAAGTTGTCGTTGTTGCTTTTTTTTATAAACCATCGATAACGGGCTACCAGGCTTTCTCTAGTATCATTACCGGTACTACAGCAGCTGGATATCTAGCAAGTAATTGCACCTTGACAGTTTACATAAGAAATAAGTGTATATACCGATTACAAATTAATAGAACTGTTAAGCTAGTGATTTTCATCAAAGGTGGGATAGGACAGCAGTATGGCAAACCATATACGCCACTCGAAATGCATATCTATAGTTGGCTTTGTAATTACATAGCCATTATCAGGATGAATAAATGAAATTTGCATTAAATTGTAGCAGTTCTACCCAGAAGCTTCCCTATTGTATGGTGGCTGATTTACTGCTTACCTTGACAGCTCCAGGTGCCGTTGGTGTTGACCAGGATGTGGCCCGGCGGACAGGCACAGCGGTAGGAGCCGGGGATGTCTTGGCACAACATGGGGCAGCCATGGTCGGCGGGGCTGAGTTCTGTGCACTCATCCGCATCTAGATGTAGACATTGTCATAGAGGCATTATCTATATGCATGCTTACTGCACTGTTACTGTCTGTATGATAGGGTAGATTCACCACGGGTCGGGCATAGACACTGATTCTGGCACTTAAGTTTGTAGTTTCACAAGCGTACAAAGATTGTATAATAATGTTATTTAATTCTTACTCTTACCAGCAACCAGCAACTACAGGGATTATCATTCATGGATAAGTAACACTTCGAGTGTCTGACTCGAAGTACATTTTATTATCT
The DNA here is from genome assembly GCA_947462335.1 of Harmothoe impar. Taxonomy (NCBI): domain Eukaryota; kingdom Metazoa; phylum Annelida; class Polychaeta; order Phyllodocida; family Polynoidae; genus Harmothoe; species Harmothoe impar. Next base: position 50,397,380 of record OX381705.1, read on the forward strand.
CCGACTCAATGACTCTACCCTACATACAGACATATTGGTTCATAAACACGGCACTGTCCGCCCGCGTCAGACACCCTTCTTCGTATACTACTCACAAAACTAAACCGCTGCCAGCTTTATTGTGGCGCGGTTATCACATTCTATGAAACCGTTGGCTTTTATCAGTCGATTCATGGGAACGGAGGGTGTATCTAGACAACTGAATTCTGGATATCAACGTAATTATCATACCTATTTGACTGTTTGTCTAATAATATATCACTGTTCTAAAAATCCCAACAAAAAATGATACTAATTCCCACAATCTGACAATCTCAATCTAAAATATTTTAGGATTTCAAAAATTCCAAGCTAATGCTTAAGTATACATGTGTATTATGTGATATAAGATGGTGTAACTGGAACTCACTTTCACATATGAAGGTGCTGTTGGTGACATGTTGGTAGCCCGGCATACAGTCACACCTGTACTTGCCCGGGGTGTTAACACACACAGATGTCTGCGTGTCACACTTGTCAGTCTTGTGTGTACACTCGTCAATATCTACAACAGGCAATGGTATGGCACTCATAGTTAATATTCTATTACACATCAGCTCTTCAAATTTACCGCTGAATTAATATTTTACAATATTTTATTCAGTTTTTATTATGATACAAAATGATTTTTCGGACCGAAACTTCGGCTCAACTGCTCATGAGCTACTTCAGGTGATACATTCGTTAAAACTTTTTGTCTACGAATTCCCCTGTATCAGATAAGGGCACCGGCATTCAGATGATAAGGTGTGGACGACTACTATCTTCATTATAGGCATCTGCCAATGTTCTGATGCAGCATGTAAACAACTGTTATTTATGAATGACCAATATGGGCCTACTTGCCAATATTTAAGGGGATGTTTGTATGTCGATATAATGAAACAAAAATGCCTCAATAACTCAGGGTACGATCGTAACCATCCCTAAAAAGATCGCATAGAATACACACAGGCACACAATCGTCAATAACCCTTAATGCATGTCAATCAATAGGGTGAACAGCACTCGTCAATACTGTGGGACAGGTCGTCAATGGAGGACGTGTCATCAATAAGGGGGTGGTCAATAGGGGGTGGTGGTTAGTGTTAGATAACGTGCGGCCGTGCAGCTAGCTAGGCCTGCTGGTTGGGGGGGGGGGGTGGTACACCATTGTCCTCCAGGGTCTGGGTGTATACAGGAATCGATGGTGTGAGGATCGTTGTGATGATTCACACTGTGTCATGGTAAATATGCAGCGGCAGCGGCGGCTGGTGGGTAGTAGTACGATGGATGGATCCCCCAGTGTTGTGTGTGGGACCCAAGCTACTGTACAATCATGTGTAGCTCTATCTAGAGGAGAGTAACCATATTGCTACAGATGCACAACGCATGAGGATCTTTATATGAAGACTGCTTTTGTTATCATTTTCATGAACCAACCTTATCTGATAAAATTACTGTAAGGTCAGAAAAGCTCGATTTTAATAATCATCTGATAACTTTCATTGCTGATAAAAATCTCTATTAAAGTGAACATGCGTAGGTCTGCAAATGTATCTTTGTTCTAAACTGCCACTACTATCTCACTGCATGCTACAGTACCAGATTCAATCAACACTTGGGGCGGGGAGGGGTGTGATAATAAGGGAGTGATCATTTATTATCAACAGGGGGCGGGTGGTGGGTTTGGGAGGGGCCCCTTGACCGGGGGGGGGGCAAAAAAATTTGGACCCCTCTTGGGGGGGGGGGGCAAAAAAATTTAACCTGTTTTGAGCCAAAAAGCCCTCACGTTACTATGCTTCCAAGGGCCCGCGCGCGAGCCGATTTTCGACCCTAAGGGCGGGGGGGTAAAAAATGTTGACCCCTTGACCGGGGGGGTAAAAAATTTCGCATGCTCCGCGCGGAAACCCACCACCCCCCCCCCTGTTGTTAAAAAATGATCACTCCCTAACGCTCATGTGATTATACAAAGGCTCACAGCTCGCAACCTCAGGATACCTGTAGCCATACAAAATCTAAGGGCTCTAGATGGACACCACATCTTTATAGAAAATGCGTAAGTCTTCACAAGAGTAGTAATAGTGTTGTATACTGACCCTCGCAGTGGGTGAGGTTGCCGTGTATCAGCCGGAACCCATTGCGGCAGTGGCAGGTCTCCAATCGGTCCCCCAATTCACAGTAGGCGTCAGGCCCACACTGCATGGCCACACATGAGGACTCGGCTGTAGGAAGGATAAGCGATATAACATTAGTAAAAGAGAATGAACAGCTGCCTAACATTATCTATAAAGTATGCACCTCGTGGGGAAACCCACTCACCTTTATTGTCAATTTTGAGATTGACCAATGCTATGCATATCGCCCATCCCAGTGGGCACAAAATTCTGTTCAATGTTGAATCAATGTTGAATCAGCATTGAATCAATGTTGACAACCATTTATCAATGTTGATTCAATGTTCTGTGCCTATTGGGATATAGTATACCTATTTCGGATCATATGGCTAGGATTGAAAAGGGGTTAACTCAAATAGGATCCGACAAGGTTATTACTAGTAAGTGATATCATTAAGTTATAAATGTATTTCTAATGAGTACAATGAGTTAACTTCTCTATAGGTATGTGTAAGTGTACTCACGTTCACATGTGGTTTGGTCTGCTTGTAGCGCAAACCCAGGCTCACAGTGGCAGATGTAGCCATCCGCCGTGTCTTCACACCTGTGGTCACACCCTGCACTGCCATCTTCACACTCGTTCACAGCTGGAAGGTGAGATATAATTATTTATTTCATGGTATATGCAGCAGCTCTATTGAATTAGAAAACAATGATGTATCCCATACTACCTAGTAGCATCTGGTAGATAACCCTCTCCAGTATCTACCAGCCTATATGAGCTATTCACCTGATATGACTTCTATTCTTCTCAACTTAGAATAGTGTTCTTCTGATTGACGTATGCTATCATTACATGCACTATGTTGTAATGGAATATCCGAGAAGCTTAATAAACATTCTGATTTAGTTATACGTGAAATATAAGTTCAGTTATTGGTATTACACTCTGAATGGGGGTTCCCATAAAACGGCATGAATGATCATGTTGACTGTGTGCCAAAACCTATTTGAAAATCAGGTTGATTGAAAGTGCTGCTTCCACTATATTACGCCGTTGTGCTGAAAGTGCCACTGTCAATGTACTACTTCACTCTGCTAAAACACTACTGATCATGTACTGAACATTTCAGTCTGGTAGAAATGCCACTTTCAATGTACTACTTCACTCTACTAAAACACTACTGGCCATGTATTGTTTCAGTCTGGTTAAAATGCCACTTTCAATGTAATATTTCACTCTGCTAATAGTAAAACACTACTGATCATGTACTGAATATTTCAGTCTGGTGAAAATGCCACTTTCAATGTACTACTTCACTCTACTAAGACACTACTGGCCATGTACTGTTTGAGTCTGGTTAAATTGCCACTTCCAATGCACTACTTCACTCTGGTAAAACACTAATGTACTGTGTCAGTAACAATGGTGAATATACCACTTTCAATGTATTACTTCACTTTGCTGAAAGTGAAACACCACTTTCTATGTGCTGTTTTAATCTGGTGAAACCCCCACCAGCCGTCCACTTTCAATGTTCTACTATACAATGCTTCCAAATGAGACCCCTGGGCTTTCCAATCATAGATTTACATCCTACCCCCTTGATTATGCTTTGGCTATACTACATGATATATCCTAGATTTTGAATACATAAAGCGAGTGTAGTCCAAGTGTGAATTTGGATTATTATGCACTATTATTCTACTGGGACTGCTGAATTACACTTTACATAACCGCCTTCAAGCTGCGTGAATTCGACATGCTGCCTGCTTCGGACAGTTCTCATTTTGAAAGAGAGTTTGTGAGGAGTGTTGTACATATGCCTGCGCATTATCATGTGAGCGTGTTATTGTTAATGCTGTTACACATGTATACATCGTACATGCATAATTATATGTGTGTCTGAGTGAATGGATACTAACACTGCAGAGATATGGACCATGGAAGAGTGTTCACAATAATATATGTATACATGGGAGTTTCCATGTGTGAAAGAGTGGTATTTACATCATTCACTCATATATGTGAATCGGTATGTCCATCAGGAAGTCCATGTGCCGTACAACCAATCTATAAAATGGGTCTCTATTCAACTGTAACTGAGGAATTTAAGTAATATGTTTAAAATATTCTGGGCACATCAATCTATATCTCTCCCATATAGGACAGAAACATTATGTATCCCACGGTCGCTCCTACATCTATATAGTTGCTATTCAACAGTTGCTGTGATGTGCATTTGTTGGCAGTATCCATTGGATTCGCCGATGGCCATTATGACCCCACTGCACCAGTAAAGTGACTATGGAGTCCTCTCTGATATTGTCCTGATAATATCCCACATGTTGGACAATATAACACGCTGGCCTATAGCGAAATAACGCCTCTCCATCACGTGTTGCAGGAACAGGTGCACTATCGTATATATGAAATTATCTCTGCCCTCTGCCTCCGCTGGTAACTAACAAAGCATGCAGTTTGGGGTTGTGGTACAGTTCCTGAACCACGCGAGATCAGAGGCGATATAGTGGATGCAATCACTCAGCCACCCTTTCCTTTTTATCTTATATATGTATATAGGGTATACGTACAACAGGGTGGGACAGAGACTTTGCAGTACATGTATGATAAGTCTATCATATACATAGGATTATTTTATGTGTTTTTTTTCATAAGGCAAAGAAAGGAAGGTGTTGTATATAGGTAACATGGCCAAAAAGAAAAAGGGTAGGTTTCTTTAGGATTATAATTTGGTAAATCGAGTACATACATTTTTTCTTTTCAGAGTGGCTCAACAAACAGGGTAGTGCAAAACAATAGGGTAGGACGGGTTACGTGAACACAACTTGTTTCAGGCATTATACACACCAGGTAGAAAGCTAGTTTTAACAGTAGTACCCCCTCCTAACCCCCCGCCCCGACAGTTATTAACTTGTCAATCCGTCTGTATCGACCTATTCACCACGACCTGCCGCCCACCAAAACCATAATTATTTTACTGAACTTTTTACTCACGCAGCAGCGTGTGTCGTACTGGTAGGTGATGGGGAGGGGGAGGGGCGGTAGGGGGTTGGGCAGAGGAGACATGGGCTCAATATGGGTGAATAATTGATACCTCACTATTCACTGTTCTATTCCTAACAGCGTCAGGACACAGGTCTGGGTGGTACAGTGGGGGTGATGGGGATGAGGGGTGGAGGTGGGGAGTTCTGCATACTCCACTATGGACAGGCATCTAGACATGCATCGCCGCCCAGGTATGGTGGACACAGGGCCATCTGTATTGTCATTCCCCCCGCCACCTGAAGTAATTATTCATGACCGCCAACGAAAACGAATGGGAAAATTATGAACTATTCAGGGAGCTTTGACAGAGGCAGGGCTATAAAAGGACGACGTATACCGCGTGGGATGCAGCAGCAATATGGGAGGGGAGTATGCCGACACCCTTCGGTTGTTCTCATGAGTTGTTTTATCGAATTTCTCTACTCATTAAATTATAATGAGGTGCAGATGTCTGGTGCACGTTTTAGTGTATTGCGCCATCTGCCGATTGTGCATGGATATCGGCGCCCACGTATCCATATACATAGACACCAATGTTGTCCGGCTGAGTTTGCTGTTAGAATATCACGATTTATAATAATGGTCGCTTTTTATATTCTCATTAGAGCTGTAAAATGTAGTGCCTGGCCATGCTCAATACACTTGTGACTATTGGTTTTACCTCAGGTCATATTAATACAGTATTGGATTTGAATTAAATACCTGTGCTGCATGCTTGATGTTTGATAATAGGACCTATAAGGTATAGAATTGTCTCTACTTTTTTATCGTTAGTTACTTAAGTATGGGATCCGATGATGACTTTTGTTATGCGAGAATGTATCAGGGGTGTCTTCGGGCAGCCCGTGCAAATAACCTATAGTAGAACCGTGTTTCAGAATAAAATATATTTACCTAATGTGATCCTATATAGCATGAAATCATGCCGCTTCATAGTTTATTGTGAGGGTTGATCATATTTGATATTTCGTTAACCTATCCATACGACGATAGGAGGAGGGGCGTGGCTGTTGTGCGGGTAGATATGGCGACTAACCTACCACATAGCTTGCACTACTTATATAGCTAAAGGCTATAGCTTTAAGGGATATTATTCTTATCACTTTATAATAAATCCCAATGGGCTTGTTGAAATGTCGTATGATAAGATTTTAAAAGCGAAATCTTGTAACTAACATTTTCCACTTATTCTATGAGTCTGCTAGGACCATACCCCGGGGACCATACACCGTGAATCAAAAGAGGTCAACATTTTAAAATACCCCAATAATAGGATTTAGACCAACTTGTTCATTCGTTTATTTCCCTTTATGAACCTTTAGATGCATTCTAAATGAAATGCAACCTGCCGCATGAACATTCATAGCATGAATCCACTGTTAATAGGGCAGTCAGCGGCGTCACGCATCAGTGACTCAGCCTAATCAATTTTCAATGCTAAACAGATGGAAAATTTCTGTCTAAACATGATCAGCTCTCCTCCCATTTTCTCCTCTCACAAAATGAACTTTGAGCTGTATCTTTTCTCTCTCTAAATTATGTATAAGGGCTTCTAAATTGATATTTGACTCATTATACCATTGGTAATAAGCCTTACCTTTTTTTATATGTGTTAAATTTAAGAAAGATGATGGAATTATGTAATACTCACTTTGGCAGTATTTGTCGCTGTTCTGGTCGACTTTGGAGCCGGGGGGACACTTGCAGGCGTAGGAGCCTAGTTTGTTGATGCAGCTCCCCTCACAACCGCCGTTATTGGTCTGACACTCGTCCACGTCTGTGGTACACACACACCGACACTGACACTTTATTCACCATCGGCACATCAATAATTCACTCAAACACCCCCCGCCAACCCCATTGACCCACTATGCACTGGGCTATCTGATTGGTTGTTAACTCCCAGTTTACCTGTGACCCCCTCAGAACAACCAATCAAATCGTGTGTCTCCATCCTGTTGGCAGTACGTCCAAAAATGGACAAGCAGACGACAATCGATCTCCGGCAGACTTGGCCTGAGTTCCCGCCAAAAGGACATGTCCCCGGTTATGGTAACATTGGAAAGTACACTCTTGGATGAATAATTAAGACTGTAGGTGTTATTAGGCCTAGTGTTGGTGGTATGGTTGGGAAATGATTATGGTAGTTGCCATGACAGTGCCGTACCATGACGGGTCACGCACCAGTAATCACAGCGTCCGGCACTAGCAGATGGCCGTCCACCGGGAGACACTTAATTATGTATAACCCCTCTTGTTTTAGGCATTTCACATTTTTAAAGTTTAAGGTTTTGCCGTTACGTGGCCTTTGGGTAGGCCTAATTAGGGTCAACTCAGCATTGTGTAAACAGTCTGATAGATGGATTGATCGTGTTTTTTTGTAAGAAATAAGGCTACGGTGTAATTACAATTGTCAAAATATACACTAAGTTGCAGTTTTCATAGTGCAGCAACATATTCCAAATTGTACATTTTCGAAGGCCTGTACATTTGATTTTATGCAGTTATTCAGGGAGTTATTCAGGGAGCACATTTAGATTTTAGTAGAATTTAATGCGTATAAATATCGATGAGCCACACTTGATTACAAAGCTGTGTTTATGACATAATAAAAAATGATTATCACGATTCTCTGTATGGCTTACCTGTACATGAGTGTCCGTCAGGTTCTAGTTTGTAGCCCACCATACAGGAGCAGGTGTAGGACCCTGGAGGCACGTCCTCGCACACACCCACCACCTTGTCACAGTCGTTAAGGCTAGGGCTGGAACACTCAGGATGGTCTGCAGGCAAAATAATGTATTTAATTCGATATTACCTGCATCTTTATTTGTGTTTCTTTGGGTGTTTTTATTCCATTCAAATGTGAAGTTCGACACATTGATAAGCTGTAAAACTACTCTATTAAGGTACACGATTCAACAATTCGCAGATAAGGATTCTTCATTTTATTTGTCATAATACATAACACACGTTTAAACCTATGGTTTAGCAAACAACTATATTTCCATACCTTAGAAAAAAATCTCAGTTAACAGGGCTATATGGCATTGAATTAAAATGCATAACAGTATTAATAACAATAGAAAGGTAAGTATCAGGGAACCTCATGAAGCTAGCATGGGGCTGGGGTATTTGACTGATTTACCTAGACATTTTGTTTTAGTGATGGGATCCAGATCGAAGCCGGGCCCACAGCTACAGGTGTAGTTGCCGCTGTACTTGTGGCACGCCTGGTCACACAGGTCGGCGCGGGGGTCTGTGTCCACCAGGAAGCACTCGTTTATCTCTATACAAAGCATACAGAAACACAGAATGGACACTCAATATACATCTATTATATATACCCGAGGCATTCTTTTCCAATGTTATCTAAGTAGCTACGGCAGCTCGTAGTGATAACACTCAGAAAAAGGGTCAGAGCATCGTCCTGACACTCCCTCTCTCCCAGGTCTGGTCTTTCAGCCGGGGGTTATTTAACTCTTCTTGTGAGAGTGAAGCATCACCAGACTGAAATGGACCTAGCAATATTATATTACTATACTATCTTTAATTCCAAAGTCTGGCAATGCTGAACACTCTAATATTCAGAGTCGGGTATGACTAAATAACCATACGGACAGGTGAGTTAACGGCATTGTGAGCTGGTGAGCTGGTGAGCTGCTCGGTGGATCATTTGCTTATCCATTGATGACCATACCAGGGCCGACCACGCAACAATGAGACCAACATGTAAAGTGTACTTCAGTTACCAAACTGAATCAGACGTTGGTGAATGTTGGTGAACATTACCCCTCCCCGATACAATGCCTAGCAGGCATTTTATCCAACGATGCATTATCCCCGGGCGGTGTCCTGAATACCATTGCATTATTACCTATTCAGGGAGGGTCGTGATATTCAAATCAACTGTAAAATGCACTACCCCTCCCATCGAATTGATTATAAACATGAAAATGAACTAGATTAAGAAAAAATGAAAATGAGGATAATACGATATAAACAGAGGCGCATTGTACAGTTAGATTCGACCTGGCCTTTAAAGAATATTAATGATCTGGCAATTGTGCCGGCAGTTGTACCAGTAGAAGCATCGTATCAGTATATTCGAGGTATGTGTTAAAGTCACGTTGTCTACAATCTTTTTTTCTTTTTTTTTCTATGTAACTCATAGCAGTTTATTGGATGAGACCTCGTTGCATATATCGACCAACCGACCAGTAATAAAGGGGAAAGTATACACACGTATACATATGGAAGGGTATATATGAGTTGCATGAACATGGAAATGAAAATATCCAATTTGATTGGGAAGTCTATAGCCAGATGTAAAAATGTCATAATGACAAATGATATATTTGTGGTAGAAATCCGTACGTTTCCTTCTGTGCATGGTCAGGAGAGGCCCTGTAATACTTAAGATTGTATCGACTTACGGTAGCATGTGTTGCCCTCAGTCTCTTTGTTGGGTGGGCAGGGGTCACACAGGAACTGAGTATCATCCGTGTAGTTCAGACCTATCAGGTCAGCCGGCACATCCTCACATCCTATAAAAATAGAAATGAAGGAATTCACAGCTTCATGTCATCTTTTAATTTCCAAATTCCTTATTCAAAAACCACTTCCTGCCCTTTCCCTTGAGTATTGAAACATGGTTCTTATTGGGCAGGTTGGTTATAGCACCCTCAAACATCATGATAATATCCATTATAAATTTTAAACATGTTATGTACTAAGCACATATTGGCCAAATTAGCCTATACTAGAAGAAGAATCATACATTACATGCAGAACTAGGACACCAGATGGTGACCACATGTTATCATGTTAGGGGGTTGGAACCCATAAATCATTAATTCATGTGCTCTGTTCACGGATTCTAGTATAATAGGACCGTTAAACAATTGAAAAGCAGCCAACCATAGATACGAAGCATATGCACTCCATGCAAGTTACAATAGTTTAGCCCTTTCAGAGTCACATGTTGCTGTAATGCATTATCCCTCATGAAATAAAAATGCCTTGGAGGGTAACTCACCAGAGCTACAGTCAGGCATCATTTCGACCCTTTAGGAGTGTATCAACTCTTTATGGCTGGTATTATGCATGAATGCAGCCCTGACCTGTGAATGATTCACCAGGGTAGCATTCTTGCAGCCGCTCTATGCTACATTTAAAAACTAAGGTAGTTACCATCGTAGCACACAGTGGCGCAGCCGTCCAGCTCTTCCTCACAGAAATCACCAGCTCTCCCAAAGCTACACTCACACTTAGCAAGGGCAAATCCAGGCTGCACTATCTTTATTGACGAAGACCAAATACTTGCATTAAACAAAGCATTTATTTGTTCAACTTATTACAGTGTATGTAAAGAATATGTGAGAATAGAACACATCTTTCCTAAACAACGTGAGTCTTTAGCAGTAGATGAATTATGTGCACACATATCACTACTTTAACATAAACGGTATTATTTCAGGTTACATGACCGAAAATGGTTTTTTATCAGTGTTTCATAATCTATAGAGAATAGGAAGTAGAAATCAAAGTGGGACTCGTGACCCACGAATTGCAGTGTTGACTCACATGCCGCCAAATGAACGATATCCAATAAATGAAAAAATGAAAGGATAAGAATGTTGCTAGGTAAGGTCGAGTAACGTGAAATACGGTGTGTTTGGCCTTTGGTCAGCCCCTCCCCCACCCTTTTTTAATTAGAAAAGTGTGATCTTACTGTATAGCCATCCTCGGCACAAGTTCCTCCATGCTCACAATCACAGACCACGAGGAGGGGCCTGAACATGGTCGTGGAACCTCTAGAATCAGTCGCAGACAGCTCAATTAGGTTTGGCTCTCGGGTATACATCTTCCAGGCGAAGGTAAAGGTGCTGTTCTGCCCTGGATGACCAACAAACCGCCTTGTATTTGGTACAATAGTGGAGTTGATTCTATAAATGAACAGCTCCTGACCTTCAGTGTTCTTAATACTGAAATTGAAGGTCACGTAGCGGTCATCCGGGTCACTCACCGTGACGTTGAACCTGAATATCTCACCCCCGAGGTTGGCATGGACCACCCTGGGTGTGGAGGATAGGAACTCTGGGCGACGATTGTCTGTGTATGGAGGAATGGGAGAAGTGAAAATGTTCATAATTAGTTGAGAAAGGTGGTAGGTAGCATGCATAAGGGAACACCTGGAGAGTATTGGCAGTCTCGCTCCAAGAGTAACGTCTCACCCGTGAGTATACATGTATACCCAGCAGGAACTGCCTGTGCGGCTGGACGAGAACTTAACAGTTAAGGCTTGCCAGTAAAATTACCAGCCCAAGTATATTTCTAGTAGATGTATTACTATGCAAATCAATATGGAATATTTCTGGAATGGCTTTTTGACTACAGCAGGCAATTTATACAAATCTTTATGCCTGTGTTTCTTCTTTAGATGATAGGAAAATCTTTGAATTGAAGTCAATTTATAAGGAACACACCCATCTTGTCCTTCAGCTCCAGAAACTGACGCTCCGAGTCTAGTACCAATCTACCTGTCGGAGCATCATCTGCCACGCGCATGTCATGTAGACACCCACAGTGTAACATGCCGTCTGCTTCCGGTTGTTGACACGTCTCCCGCTCTTCATCGGTGGCGTCGGTGCAAGTGTAGAAGTTAGGCGAAAAGAAGTCGTCGACAAATTCGGCTGCCGATGTGATTTCCGATTGATGAGAGGAGATTCGGATATAGTCGTTACCATATCGAGAGAAGAGAGAGTGGGTGTTGGCATCACCGGACGCTGAGTAGACATACTCGATGGCCCCTGTGATCACGAATAATGCCACGCATTAGATGATTAGTAGCTTTAGTTGTCATAGACACTTTGTTGATTTATAACTTATTTCTGGCTCCCACAGTGGTGGGTTTGTTTTTAAGTTCCCCCGCCATGAGCCTCCCATTTGTCCATTACATCCTTCTGTATATCCACCAATCCCCCTCCCCACCCCAACAGAAGCTGTCAATAAATGACTCTATCAGTCGATCATAATTTACCTAATAAATGACCCTATCCGTAGAGCATACATTTACAAACACCTACTAAAGAGAGGATGACAATGCTGTTTTCTTCTCAGCACATTACAATGTATTAGGAGGACATAAACGTGAGGGGGTTAATTACATTGCATATGTGTATGGTTTTCTATTTGATGAATCAAACAAACTAAAGAAATATCAAAATGATATCAACTGATGCAGTATGGTAATCAGGAAGAACATGCCCATTATTGACATGATACACTATACATACATGACAGACTGAAGATGTACTTGATATCGGCCGATGAGTCTGGGTCTAGTGGCAGCGCGTCGCCTCCAGGTGTGTAGGGCTTCATGTCATTACGCAGGTTGTCGTCAGGTTTGCCGAGCAGCCCCTCCCAGTCTCCAGGGTACATACTCCTGGGCAGGAGGACCACGACCCTTAGTCGGCCTCCCAGGTCCCCCACACGCACTACTAACCCAGGCCGGAACACGAACTGCACATGGGTCCCGGTCAGAGGGTCATCTGTTAAAGTGCAGGAGAAATGTAGGATATTTAGTGACGTAGCCATTCAAATGTCTCAGCAAATCACGCAGGATGGTGAACATGTCAACCACTCGTATATAAAGTTAGAACTTCAGTTATAGGCTAATAATGTTATTAAAACCCTTTGTCGTCATAATGCAGCCCTGGCGAGTAATTTACCAGTGCTACATTAATTCATCATGCCGACCATTTGGGAAGATATCATGGTGCATTGGTGCATTATTTGCAATGATATCAGTTTGAGTGGATATCAACATATATCATGGTGCTTACCTTGTATAGATATGCTGACATTAAGAGGGTCTGATGAGCCTGGTGTCCACTCGGTTGACCCCACCACTACCTCCAGGGGTGCCTCCGGGCGGTCCCACCGCCTGTACACCTGTAAGGAGGGCTCTGACGAATCACCCACCCGCATCGCTACAGCACTGCAGATATAGACGTTCCATTAGATTAGAAGGCAAGCGCGTATCATTATATTATACTCTTTCTCTCAATTTGGATTATTGCGTTCAATGGGCATAGGGTACGAGCTATTCCAAATAATCCATTTGATGTATAGAATATTTTTAAGAAATCTGACTTGTTTGAAATGGGCCTGGACATTAGCGATGGTTAACAGTCAAAATGAATGTGAACCCTATAATTTATTATAAAAATGCTCGCCCATCTATCAAGAGCTATTCACGTGTGCTAACCTTATATATGTACGTTTAGATTCCTCAGTGCTATTTCCTACTTCCTTGTTCTGGCGCGTCTGTATCATTACTTCCGGTTCCGGAGATGACCTTCTTAGAGCCACAAATTCATTATACGAGTCGGTAGTGTAAACGAGCCCATCCAATGTCATCCAATGTGGGTCACCATGGAGGAGGGCTAGAAAATAATTATGGCATATAAAGTAAGGAGACAATGCTGTAAACACCACGTAATTCAATTTATTAAAGGACTGATATTCTCATAATTAACTAGTTGTTAGCAGAGCTATATAATTGAGTGCTGCATATTATAGAGGGAAACACGATGTTAATCCTTTGAGGTCCGCATAGTACTTTTATTTAAAAAAAATATATAACCACTAATCCATGATCCATTAATTATTCAGTCCGCCAGTGCTGCATTCAAGCATCATGCCGACCCTATGCGGTTGATTCATTCCCGAGGGATCGGCATGATACATGAATGCAAAGCTTGCGAGTAGACTCGCCATGACTGCATGCACGTACCATGACGACAAATGACATTAAAATTAAAGCACTATGATACATAATTTGCGTGTCCATAAAGGCTTAGACAACACAAATGACATAAATTGTGCTATTATTTATATATAGTCAGGTAAGCCTGCAAGGCAGCTGTGGATATAATTGACGTTGTATCCTTACCAAACCCAAAGTGGTCATAGTGGGTGCTGGAGGTAGGCGGTCGTTTCTCACGGTACATCCTCCGGTAGTCCTGCTCCGGGGTGGACATAGCCTGGAGGCAGCACCATGTGTAGGGTAGCATGTCGCGGGTCTGGTAGTCACTAGCTGGGTCATCACTCTGTCATCATGGCAGGGAAATGGGTGAAACACGCCATACTTTATTATAGAAACAAACTGGCTGAACTAGAGATTAGATAAGCTTTGTTTCAGCCAGCCGACCCTAGATTCAAAAAAGGGCCGACCCTAGCATTTTCCTTATCAATTTTTGAGATATTTTTTTGTATTTTTTTTAGATTTATTACCGAATTTTTTAAGAATAATAAGCTCCCACTGACCTCAGAGGCCTAAATAATTGATTGACTTCAGGAAATGACTTTTTTTTAGAGGAATGTCGCAACTCCTTCCTGGTACTTTCCATGTGTAAAAAAGAAAAAGAACATACCTACCCTAAGTGATGTGATAACCACGATGTGAAATATCATATCCACCAGCAGACTATTTAAACTTAAGATAGCACATGATAGCCCTCCATTTAATTCAAGGCATAGGTTAGTAACGGTAGGAGTGAACTCACCACCTGATACCGGTGGAGAACCCCAAGCCTGTCAAATTCGGTGTCATCGGACCCAGTGCTGCACACGTTATCGTCCACCATGGCACCGTTCTGGCTTTCATAGCAGCAGCGGATATTTCCACCTGGACAGGTAAGGGAGCCATTCAAGTATAACGTCATCACTTTTCAGGCAATTTGTTAAAATCCCACCTCCCTTTCCATCATTTAGTTTAGAAACAGCATGACCGTGTCATCATTCTCTATATAACCCCGTACCCCTTATTGATGACGTCCAGAGGCCCTAAACAATCATCACACCACATCTGATAACACCAATGCGGTATCTTAATAAGTTAAGAAGGGATATTTTTCTAATGTTATCATTATTGTTGAGATTGATTGCCCTTACCTCCATCCAAAGAGAACCGTTTAACAAAGCATCGTTTTTCATTAACATCTATGTCGGTCGTGTTGGTACCGTTAGTTGGAGGCGCTGTGGGGCTCACCAGTTCTTTAAAACGGGGGTCTCGCTGCGTCTGCATCATGGCGTATGGGCATGCGCCAAGGAGACCGGAAGCCCATTCTGTTGCCGGCGGTTCTGACTGCAGTTTAAGTACACGAGTGCATCAGATTCCCTCATGTTGCTCTTTGAGGGCATGGAGGGCATAGCGCTTGTTTAAGCATGTTAGTGGCCGATGCCCATTGTATATGTTGATATTTACTTTTGGCCGGCCAAAACTACAGTTATGATTGATATTAAAGGCTAGAATATTTTTTTCATGTCTGAGCTGCTGAGCCGATTTGATGTAACCCATTAAGGATGGAATGGTGTCCCAACCTTCATGCACTAACGCAGCGCTGGCGAATGAACCGCCGGTACTTCATTGGTGCACCATTTCAACTTTTCAAGAGTATAGCATCCCCTTATATGGTCGGCCTAATGCACCAATGCAGCACTGGCTCACCAGTGCTGCATTCATGCATCGCGACGCCCATAGGTTATATATGCTACCCTTAATGGGTTTACATCAACAGTTAGCTCATGCCCAATATACCCGTCTTACTCACCATGGCCCATTGATAGCAGCGTTTGGCTGGGTTGAAGTAGTCGTCAGGCAGAGAGTCCAGTCTGATAAGGGTGATACCATTGAGGCCACTGGACATTGGGCTCAGCTGACGGTTGTCCATACGGTACACATTGAGGGAGGTGGGGAGCAAGTCATTGTTCCAGTAGCCACTGTTGGGGTCCTGGTAGGACGTCATGGTGTCGTCCATCTGACGGGCAGCAAAGCCCACCCAGGCAGGGTACCCCTGGTAGATCTGCACCACCTCCCGGGGGCTGTAGGGGTAAACGTGGCATTATGGTGTTACTGTGTTATTGGGGAATTTGGCTCCAAAGATACATTGTATTAAATTTGCATGCAGATAATCAGTACACACAGATCTGGGAAATAGACACTTTCGAACCTACAGCTTTGTCAGAGTTTTGATATGACTGTACTGCATTATGTTACGTATATAAGGCAGTACCCTAGTCACTTTGTAAATGAGAGGTCGGTGGAATTTTGCGTGAGTGCACTGATAATATTATTTTCTCCCCACCCCCCCCCACACACACACGAGGGGTCTATGTTTCTTAAGACCCCCTCCCCCCTCCATCTGCCCACAGGGTTAAAATCTATTGCGACTAACCCCCTCCTGTTGCTAGAACATTACCACTCCCTGAGAAGATAGAGGATAACAGTACTAAAATAATAGTCTTGATATGTTCATGATAAATTGTAGTTTCCGTATAGATAGGAGCCCACCTGTACTCAGGTACCCATGTCATAGCACCATCCTCGTAGATGTAGGCAGCATATGAATGTTCACCATCCGTTATCACAAAGGCTTGGAAACTAATTAGCTGAAAATACAAAAGAAATAAAGCCTATATCAGTTTATTATTGTGCTTGTGTCAGAGGAAAAAGAAAAACATTTCACAGTGCTGGTGAGAAATTTGCCATCAATACAATGATATATCATGCCACCATGACGACGATGGCGTAGTAAAGCAGTAGTCAATAACTCTTTATGGATAGCATTCATGCATCTTGCCAACCCTTCGTATAGTATATCAAAGCACCATACGGCCTTTAAAGGGTTGATATATCAAAGAGAAATGTCCTACCTGGCTGGGCTGGTTGCTCTGGTAATGTGGACACATGTTGACCCACGTGACTTTGAGTATATAGCTCGGTGTGAAATTCCATTTCCCAAGGCTCTCCATTAGATCACCAACAAAGTCAAACACCTCATGGGTAGGATCCATGTACGCCTGGTACCACACCTGAAGGGAAGGTGTGAAATACTTTCTTACATTATTGTAATAGACCTAAATAATTATCATCCTGATGAACCCCATGTATAAAGTCTCACAAGTTAAGACGGTTTTAAAGCTCCTAATTGCTAACCCTGAGGGGTGGATCCCATAGGGATTGTATAACTCTCTCTTGCAACGCTATGAATACAGCCGGCTTCATCTCTTATACAGTATGAATTCTTATTAAGTAAACATAGTAATAACAATGACTTAAATCCACAGCTTCATGTAAAGACATATCACATCAAGTGACACATTATTGTATAAAATTGCTAATACATAATATTGGCATAACATTGTGTTAGACTTACCGCCGAGTCATCACACGTGGTCTTGACGTCGGCCCAGAAGACAGCCAGCAGGGCCTGTACATGGCGGTCAGTGGGTAGTTTCAGAGTGGTCAGGGGGCGCGGCCGCTGGAAGCTGTCCTGAGTGGATGTGTCCACCATCTGGTCACTACCCAAGATAACGCCGTTTTCACTCACCTGAATGAGCCAATGGTAGGAGTGTTTGTAAGGTATGGGTAAGCATAGGTGACATGGACTGGGAAAAGGGCCCTTAGTAAAGCTTGAACTAAGGTTCCTCTTCTCAGAGCACGTCACATTATGTTATATTTACCATATCAACCCTAGTCTTAAAATAAAAGGACATTTGACTGTACTACTTTCAAACTACCTGAAACAAATCAGCACTTTCATATACTAGTACTACTTACAGTCTGCCCTGGAACAAATCAACACTTTCATATACTACTTACACCCTCCCTGAAACAAATCGACATTTTCATATGCTACTTACATCCCCCGCTGAGCCAAATCAATATTCCAATAGACTACTCACATTCATCCTGAAACTAACCAGCATTTCCATATGCTACTTTCACTCTGATTAATACTAACCAACATTTCTATGCACTACGTTTCCATATAATACCACCGCCCATACAGCCGACATACCGAACAAATTGGTGTCGGCTTGTGGCGAGCTTGCGTCACCCCAAAGCCGCCCATTAGTCGACACTAATTTGCTGGGTGCTATCAGTAATGCATTGCATAGCACATTAATTAAGGCGGCACATGTATGATATGGAGCCTTTAAATTCACTCACGTATAGAGCAGGTATGAGCCTGTCGGCGCAGGGTATCCCCCCCTGGGGTACAGGCAGTAGGGCACTGACCATCTCCCCGGTCAGTCTGCTGGTGGTGTTAAGCCGTGTGTCGCCCGCCCCCTCACCGTGATGCCACATACGGCCACCTGCGTATTACAAGGGTATCAGTAAAGCTGCTGGGAAGTGGGAGAAGCTTTGATAAGTGGTGATTATAATCATAGCCTTCGGTTATCACAATATTTTACCATCAGTGTCTCAATTATCATGGCCTTCTGGTTGATGAAAGGTCTATTTTTTATCAAATTGAAATGGCACACATGGACATACAACTTCCTATCAGTTTGATTCTTTTTCATCTCTTTTCATCTGTTATAATTATGTACTGTTAGTGCTATAAGATGATACACTCACGGCGGCAGGCACTGTCAGTGGTTCTCCGTACGTAGCCTGCCCGACACAGGCAGGTGTAGGTCCCGGGGAGGTCCTGGCACCACTCGGTCTCTGAGGGGCAGGGGGCATCCACAGCACACTCATCGATATCTAAAGTATGAGGCAAGTTGTAGCATTAAAATGTCATTGTACTTGTACGCTAACTCATATACTACATTACTATTGAGCAGCTTCACGTGAAAGGTATATATATATGGTCACTACATGGTATTACACGTAAATAGCTTTCGGTTAACTCTTGGCATTTTATTGACAATTTCCCCCTGTAATAAGAGTGTCTTGCCAAAATAAAAATTCACCAACAACAACATTTTTATGGGCCGAGATGTTGCTGCCCCGGCAGTAAGAGTCTGCGTGGAGCGAGCCTTTATACTGAAGGGTGACCTAACGATTTTAATATTCAACTAAGACATGTTAGGTCTTAAGGAAATGCTTAATAGAGCTCTCCATTGCTGTTTGATGGAGATGGGTAATACTTACTGACACAGCTGTCTCCAACACGTCTGTACCCCGGCTGGCAGTTACACGAGTACCCGCCATCTTGATTCTGACAGAAACCGTTAGGGTCACAGCAGTCATGTAAGTGGATCCCCTCCGCCGTCCTCTCTACACATTCATTGACATCTAACGTGGAGAATAAACGTGGGTACATTATTATATGGGACCATCATTAATTCATATGGAAGATCTTGCGGTGTAATAGACTATACTAAAGAAGACTTGTAGATCATCTAAAAACAGCTCTATATACACTACAGAAACCGGAATAGGGCCATTATTAACGGTAGAAACACTCAGGTGATGTCTAATTAATTTACAAGTAATATGTATGTAACCCAGCGAACAACAGAACATTACTTGACGTTAATATAACATTTTGATGTTATACAACGTTAGACTATAGTAAAGAGCCATAGAGGAACGTTCTTTAACGTTGTGCCACGTTTTTATTGTTTACTGTGGTACGTTCACTAAGTGTGTAGATCGGTAAGATTGAATGACTTACCCTCACATAGTCCTGTTGTTCTGTTGAATATATACCCATCAAGACAATCACATCCCCTTCTTGACATTCCAGCGGTGATATAGCAGCGAGAGTGTGGTGGGCAAGCAAGGGGGAAGCAGGCATTTGTCTCTGTGGGAAGGATAGAGGGAGTTTAATCCATTAGCATTCGAAACAGTATACGTTAGATAAATTGGTCTGTTGGCACAATGTTTTCCATTACTCACACGGCATTCAAAAAAAGTTTAATATTTTCGGTAAGCTTCTCGTCGTGTTTTAACCTTTTTATGGCGGCATAGTACTTAATTGCAGTATGTCAATGGTCGTCATGATACAGGAATGGAACCCTGGCGAAAAACCTAAAAGCGCGGCATTCATGCATCATGACGACCCTACACAGACGACACTCCAAAAGGGTGAGCCATGCCCTGCTGAATCTCCTCACCAAAATATGAAATTAACAACATTTTTTAGTCTTCACTAACAATAGTAACATAACAAAATAAACAAAATAGTTGATTGTTCCGACCACAACCTAAATTTAAACATTCCAACGCAACTCAAAACATTTTTTTCACGGGGAATCAGTTTTGAATAAAACATATGCTTACCACCAGGTAGACAGGTCCTGGCCAGGCAGTATTCTGATTGTACTGTGCCGACGTCATCAACTATTTTACAGCCACAGGAAATAGAGGGAGCGGGGCTGTCACACTTCCGGTAGCGCTTGCGCAGTCCAGGTCCACAGGTGGCGTCGCAGAGGCCCAAGTTGCCCCATTCTCCCCAGTTACCGATAACTGATCAATAATAAAGGTCAAAGGCATTACATTTTATATATATACTTATATTGTATAAGCTTTAAGTTACTGTAATGAAAATACTTTATACTACATCACCTGGCACTCGCTGAAATAAAAGACAATACTTTAGAGATGTAGTAGGCCCTGACTGCGTTCAAATGGTCTTCCAACCATATATTTAAACAGGAAAATACTTGGACGTAATCCAATTAATTATGCATGTTTTTACCAAACATATTCCACTATAGTAATCTGTGAAACCTTTGTGTACAGATCTAGCTCACAGCCACCCTGGGGCAAGTTGCTAGTAGATTACCTTGTTCACACTTGGGCCCTGTGTAGGGGTATGCACACTGGCAGGTGTAGGTGTTGACACCATCCACACACGTCCCCTCATTCAGGCACGTGTGGTTACGGCAGTCGTCAACGTCTGCATGCAAGGTAAATGTAAAGAACCTTTGCATATTTCAAAGAGAAAGCTATCCAATGCTATAATGTATCTTCATTGATTATACTATTATGTATGTCAGAGCAAGGACAACATAACCATCCCAAATTTTAAAAAAAAGTCTTTGTTTCAGTAGACATAATACTATATGATAACTACATGTGTGGAATTGTGCATGTTTCTTGTACGTTTTCTTATATAAAGTTCTGTTGTCCAATAGAAATATCTAATATGTGTAGTAGCAGTATATAGTTGCCTTTCGGCTACATGAGTACCATGCATTCTGCATGCCGTCGTAACAGGGATTCACATACATTTATGAACACCAGAATACATTGCACAGCCTGTCCCAACTCACCAGAACAGATCCTGCCGTCCCCCTCGTACCCTGGTCCACACATACAGGTGTAAGAACCCTCGGTGTTAACGCAGTCTGCATTCTGGTGGCATGTGTTGCGGGAGGAGTTCTTACACTCATCAAAGTCTGAAATATAAGCAGGTGCATGCCCTTTAGTATTAGCATTGTGGAGATATGAATCTTGCGGGGAACACTGGATAGTATGATTTCACCGTATTACCGTCCAGTAGGATCATATGCCAGGGTACTCTCTGATTATCTAATTATTTTGCCTGTCAGTTGATGATAAATATGTTATGTAATAGATAGACTATGGTTATGAGAGGCCAACTTAAAATAACAACAGTAAACTGGCTGCAACCCTTATAGGGTGCCTGCCACTCTACAGTAGTCATATTTTGAGTTAGCCTCACATAACCATTTCCTATCTGTTTTAAACCACAGCTGTAAGGTTATGTGAGTCTACACAGAAATAGCCAAGGTGTGAACTCCTTTGTCTTAGCCCTCCGCTGTGATTTAAATATATTTCTCCGTCCGACTTGAAAAGTGTTGAAATGATATTTGAGAAGACTTACCATGGCAGCTTCCATCCTCCATGGTGAAGCCATTCATGCAGGCACAGTAGAAGCCCCCCTCCTGTTCTACACAGTAGTTGTGTAGGGCTGCATCACAGGTGTGCATGGGGAGACCGTCAGGTAACAACTCGGTGCATTCAGGTATGTCTGCCAGACAGTCGAGGAAAATAAAGAACCACATGTAACAGCATGGAATTTGATGAATATTGTCTCAAATCTCATAAATCCCATATATACATAAGGGAGTTACTACCCAGCTAACAAAAAAACGTTATTTTACGTCAAAATAACGTTATAAAATTTCATATAGCGTTATGCCATAGTAAGGAGACTTAGAGAAACGTTATTTAACGTCATATAACGTTATAAAATGGTGTACAACGTTTTTTGTTTACTGGGTAGTATCTATATTGTAGTCTATACTTCATTATGAACATAGTGTACAAAGGATGATGGAAAAAATTATACATATTGTATGCGTCTTTTTTCTGGGCATCTAGTAATAATTATTGTTCACTCATATAAATCATTTGAACTGGTTAGATCGATCCCCCACCTGCACAGAGGGTGCCTTCATCGTTGGCCTGTCTGAAGCCGTCACTGCAGACACACTGGTACCGGGGGGAGTCGGGGGAGTTGAATGTCACCCCCTCATTCAGATAACGCCTCCTTGTGTCGTGTAGAGAGAAGGGTTTGTCATGACATGTGGCTGTCGTATCACAGGAGGCCAGGCCAAGAGCACACTCATCCAGTTTATCTATATCAAATAGAAATAAAAATGTTAGAATGAGAGTTCATGTTCAGGACACTTTATTAGGTGCGACTATGATTATAATTATAATTCATTTTATACACTATCAATAATGGGCCGACCGACCCATGGATGATACCTCTTTTTTTTTTTATAGATTTTTATTAAGGTATATTAGACATAGTATGTAAACATACAATCCAAACCTGAACTCGGATTAATCCGATCTGCCGTTCAGTCCTTCTATATAACCTGACTGCCTAATATATCAATATAAATGTGTAATGACTGTTCATATAGTAACAATGGGAGGGGGGGGAGGGGAGGGGGGTGTGCTGGTAAAATCTTCTTTGTACATATGATGAACACCAAATATAATAACGAGAGATAGATGACCTTTTTTAGACAATATTATAAGGTTTTTCTCTCTATACTACTATACTATGAGTAGAGGGTCCACCCTGTAACAGGCGGGGTAATCCTTTTTTAACTTACTTTTAAATAACTTCTGGTCAACTACCAATGTATACTCTGCTTTAAGCTTATTCCAGTGTCTAATTGCCCGCTCATGAAAGCAATTATATATAACAGGATTCCTGGAATACCTCTCAATGTACCTTAATCCTAACATATAACGTGTATTGACTCTTCTTGTATCAACATAATTTATGTCAACATCGAGTGTCTTTATGGTATAGGCATAATGTAATAAATGTATATCACGTCTTCTTATAAGATATTTACAGTTGCTCTTCTCATGTAGCTGAGCAGTGTTCAATAAGGGATGTGGCTCCAGCTTAACCCTATACACTATACGAAGAGCCTTATTCTGTAACAACTGGAATTTTTCAGAAAAGCCAACAGTGGTTCTGTCCCATACTATGTCCATGTAATCTAGTAGGGGCAAGATGGTGGTCTTATATAAAAGGAGTGCATCATCAACATCCATATATTTCCTAATATCCGCAAACCTGTGGATCCTATTTACAACATTATCATATACATTATTTTCATGGTGAAAAAGTCAAGCTTCTCGTCAATCATTATGCCCAAATAATGATACTCCACCACCTTTTGAAGGGGGGTGCCATCAATTTTTGGACACAAGTTGGTAATGTTTTCCATATTACCTATTTGCATCCATTTTGTTTTTTCTATGTTAATTGTTAAAAGATTATCTCTGCACCAGTTTTGGATTGCATTCACACTATCACAAAGTATCTGGAGGTTATCTGATGAGAAAACTGCATCATCAGCATATAGAAATGATTGACAGAGGGGGGCACACTTTGGAAGTTCATTTATATATAAAGTAAAAAGGATTGGTCCTAAAATAGATCCTTGGGGTACACCATAGAGCACACACTTCAATTTTGATATCATGTTATTGGCAAAAACTTTTTGATTTCTATTTGTTAAGTAGCTTTTAAACCAGAGACAAGTTTTTTGTGATAAACCGATATTTTTTAATTTATTTATTAATAAAGGATGTGAAACTGTGTCAAATGCTTTGGAATAATCTAAAAATATGCTATAGGTGTTCTTCTTATTTTTGAGGTTATTATAAATGTACCGGAGATATGAAGTGGTGGCTGTGGTAGTAGAGAAGCTGGGCCTGAAACCATGTTGATTTTTACATAATATTTTTTTATCTTTAAGGAAAAGTCTAAGTCTTGTTGCCATTAATTTTTCTAAAATTTTCCCTGGAAGGGGCAATAGACTGATAGGCCTTAGGTCAGTTACCTTTTTGCTATTGGCCTTTTTAGGAATAGGTGAGACAGTAGCTACTTTCCTTGAAAGCCTATGAAAAATATATCATGCCAGACACTATACTACAGTCTGTGGTGAATGGCTACTCTATATGATATATTAGATGAAATTGTATTCATAAACTTTTTCTAACAAGCTTTTAAAACAGATTATGTTAAATGTATTGCTATTGTTAGCCTTCTTACCTCCACAGTCAAATATCACTTCGTACAGGGCGCCATTGTTGCTATAGTTAATCTCAGGCGACCCGTCCGCCCTAGCTACTACCACCCCTACATAGGCTGGCTCCCAGCATAGGGCGTAGGTACTGATGGTAAGGGGGATGGTCAGACCACCGCCTGAGAGAGACATCACATTCCAACCGAAATAGGAACCCTGAAATATATATGAAGGTAATGGGGTAAAATTGCACTGTAAAAATAGATATAGTTTCTACCAAGATCCCGTTATCAAGTAACAGTGTATCACCATAATCTTGAATACTTGAGACACAGTATAAATCAATAGTAATACATAGAATGGCAGTTTTATGCCCTGTCAACTGTTACTTTTGATATCACAGTGATCTCATGTTAACATGATTTAGAGTACCTTGATACACCATCATGTGTGCTTCCCTTGTATTAGCAGAATGGCTCCCTAGGCTAAAGCATAGTAAATCTTGTATCTCAAAAAAAATTAGACAAATGCCAACGCTCATAGATACCGTCTCTGTCGTATTTCATGAGTAGGGGCTGGGACAGTATCCCACGAAGCCGCAGCCCCCATGAGTGATATTTGTCAGAGAGGTATTAATGTAGTTGGCATTTGCATTTACTTTTCCATTTGAAGCCATTTAATGAAGAAAAAACAATCCTTTCCTAGCCCATTGAATACGGCCACATTGTATTCAATGGGGGGATTGAAGACGGCCCTTCAGTGCTAAAGCATAGGTAATCTTGTATTTCAAAAATATAAAGTGACTTGTTATCTGGTAAATGACAAGGAATGGCATTTGAACTAATGATATGGGGGTAGACCCCTAAATTCGACATGGCGATCAACATAGCCTTTTCTTAAAATCGACATGCGACATGAAGCCTAGTAACATGCGACATGAGGTTTAAAAAGATAGGGACATAGACATTTATTAAAATTGACATGGGACATGAGCATTATTAAGCGACATAGACATGAGACATGGCCATTTCTTTAAATCGACATGCGACATGGAGACCCCTCATCTATACCCCAATGACGAATCAGTGTTTATTGAACATAAATGTACTAAAGCAAGAAAGCAAACAATAATACTGAGTCTCTGTTGATAAAGCAGTAGATACCTGTACATTGAATGAGAAACCTAGGAAACATGGTCTAAGAGACATGGGTTTACCGTAAAATTATGTTGAATAATGGAGCCATTCTGTGGAAATGAGACATTGATTCATATACGTAGGATTCATGTACATATACCAAAAGACAGTGAAATACCATAATATTAAAAGGTTATATTACTGTGATACCACTGGAGGAAAACAGAGCATCTCCGTGTATTTATAACGGTGCATCTTTATCAAATTCAACGTAAGGACAGTAAAAAAACAGTAAAGTTAATCCTACGCTGTTTTGACTACTTTTTCTTACAATTTGAATTATCTGCCTATCACAGTTATTTTTATGACCAGAGTGGATGTCATATGGGACGAGATAGAAATGAGTACATTATCTGAGAGAGTATAGCTACACAGTGTCATGTTTCATCAATGCATGTGCTATTTCAAGAGTGATCACGGTAATTGCTTTTCAGACGGGATTATTCACCTAGTCAATCACAATACTAGGGGCATTAGACAATTTCCAATCATTGTAGCAAGCACTGTAGACATTTCCAGTTCATATGTAACAGAACTACCTCTCACCTTAAGAGCAAGTAGCTGTGCAGCGCTGAGGCCCGTATTGAGTGATATCCTCGGTATGCTCCCATCCATAAGAGCATTCTTATCTCCCGTTAGGAAGAACTCCAGGGTTAGATGTGGAGAAGAGGAACTTCGCAGGTTGTCTGAGGTAGTCAGCTGGACAACATCTACGTCCAGGACGTAATTCACTGCCACCTCAGGACGTAGCTTGTCGTAGTGGAGATCCGGGATAGAGAAGGTTTTAATCATAATGTCCACTCCACCTGCAATAATACATAATTTGAAATCATTAGTTCATTCAGAGTCAGAAGCTGATAAAGGTTGATATTGGCGAATTATCTTTTCAGGGACAATGGTGTTTTCCCACTATAATTAGGGGGGTGATAAATCTACTTTTCTTCGGGGACAGGCTCAAATTATGCATTTGGGTCCAAAAACACGGGAAATCACAAAAAAAAAAATTTCGGACCCCCATTACCCCCCTGTACATGGGGTCCGAAGATCGGCCAAATAGTGAGAAAACAGCCAAAATTCAGGCTTTCAGATTACTTCTCAAATCTCGTCATGTCTTCATGAAAATGGTCAGAAACCTTCATATGGGACCCAAAAAGACCATTTAAAGTCATATTGTTGTGATTACAGAGGTGCTACCCCCTCTGGGGAGGTGGTTTGTCCATGGTAAAATACCGATAAATCAGCTTTTTTGAAGACTTTGCTCCCATACAATCAGGCCCCTTACAGCCATAAATGAGATCATCAGGACACCTAATCAGACAGATTAAACCCTTCTGGAGGGCCCCCTCTTTCTGTTAACTGCCCCCTAAGACCCCCCCCCCCTGCATGCACCAATAGCCATCAGATAACTCTCTCCTCCCCCCCTTTGCCTCGATATTACTCTATACTGAAATAATGCATTATCAGACGGTTTGAACCTTTTTGGAGGGCCCCCTCTTTCTGTTAACTGCCCCCTAATACTCCCCCTCCCCCCAGCATGCACCAATAGCCATCAGATAACTCTCTCTCCCCCCGCACCCCCCCCCCCCCCCCCTTCGCCTCCATATTACCCTATACTGAAATAATGCATTATCAGACGGTTTGAACCTTTCTGGAGGGCTCCCTGTTTCTGTTAACTATCCCCTATGAACCCCCCCCCACCCCCATACCCCCCCCCTTACACAGTACAGCAGAATGAAGGGATCTTTCAACATTCTCAAGCCTGTCTATGGAGTAAGACAGTGCGGAGGAGGGGTGCCTAAGCACATAGATCTAGGCACTCCAACCATCAGCCGACCACTCCCTCCATATGGTACAGTGCACAGCATTGCCTCTCATGGTATCTATCACACCACCTGGGAGTGGGACAGTGGTTTGGTTAAAAGAGGGGGCCCAAAGCTCCCTCCCCCCCCCCAAACCCTCCTCCAATGCTTCAGAATGAGGATCTGGGTCCTTGAGATCACCCTGGTAGGTCTATCAACTACAGCTGGTAGAGGGATACTGCACTTCAAGTCCAATATGGGTTCAATATTTGGTCTTATATCAAGATATATATTCATTTGTCCTCAATTTTGATATTAGGTTCTACCAGCCGGCCCTTTATCCCATATGGGGGGGGTGGCATAGGTCTACCAGGCCTATGATATAATTTCATATATCTGAATATTGTAGCAGCACCCTCAGATGTTGCATGTATGCCCATCTTTGACAAAGTCTGATCTTTAGCATTGCAAATGAGGTATCAGGGTAAGGAGATATGGACACAAGTCTTTATTTAGGATCATTTGCAGGCCCCCCCCCCTCTACCAACCATAATTCTATGCATTTAACTTGGTTAAGGAGGAGAGGGTTTTTATTTGATGTTGTATCAGGCTATTGGTGATGTTAATATTAAATCTCTGCTATAACTGTTATATAATTACTATAGATAATGTATATAGTACTATGTATAATAAGTGTAACAACATGAAGCAGTCATCTTGACTATTAATACACATGGGGTGGGGTACTAGCCATAGAATGGAGGGGGAGGGGGGGGGTTGTGACTATTGGTAGGGTAACTCAGAATGAATACATAGAGACCTTTGAAAAGGTATTATCTATCTGATCAAAACTCATTTTAACATGTTGACAATTCAAATATACTGAAGCAAAGGCATGCAAAACAGCTCATGTATCTCCGTTACATCAAGGAGGATGCACTTCCCAAATTTGGATTATACTCATGCAATCACAAGAATATAACCTTTAATTGTCTCTTTGGTTCCCTTATCAGTTTTCTGTTAAGGTGCCGAAGCTATTCATGTATGATTAATAAATTATAAGAGGTCTGATGGTTGGAGTGCTTAGATGGGCTGAGGTAGCCCTCCTCTTAGGTCTGTATAGGGTAAGGGAGGGCGTCTGGGCCCCCCCCCCCCATACTCCATACCCCTCTTTAAAACACACCACTGTCTTGCAAGATAGGCTAAGGTGTATGTAAATGCCTATTGATGTTCAAAGATCCTGACATACTGTGTACAGTGTAATATGAAGGCGATGGAGGGAGAGGAGAGTTATCTGATGGCTATTGGTGCATACTGAGGGGGGAAGGGGGATGGTGGGGGGTGGGGGGTCATAGGGGGTAGTTAACAGAAAGAGGGGGCCCTCCAGAAGGGTTCATGATGATGTTTTATGGCAGTATAGGGACCTGATTGTATGGGAGCAAATGCCTTCAAAAAAAGCTGATTTATCGGTATTTTACCATGGACAAACCACCTCCCCGAGGGGTTAACACCACTATAATCACAACAATATGACTTTAAATGCTCTCTTTGGGTCTCAAATGAAGGTTTCTGACCATTTTCATTAAGACATGGTGAGGTTTGAGTAGGAATCTGAAAGCCTGAATTTTGGCTGTTTTCTCACTATTTGGCCGATCTTCGGATCCCATGTGCGGGGGGGTCACGGGGGTCTGAAAAAAATATTTTTGTGATTTCCCGAGTTTTGGGTCCCAAATGCATAATTTGAGCCTGTCCCCGAAACCGTACGATAAAATTAGTGATTTAACGCCCCACCTACAGTATAATGACACAATAAAGTTTTGTTTCTTGTTTTCATCATCTGTTATGGGAATATTGACGCATATCTCCTTGCACATCAAATTAGAATGTGGCAGTTGCTAATTTACGCAAATCTCTTGATATTCCACTGAATAAACTATTTAATCAAATATAAGCAGCTCACCATCTGCACACTCCACTGGTGGTAGGAGCCCGGTGAGTCTGAAGCCGTTGTTGGCCTCATCCGTCTCATGCCGCTCGCCGTGTATATCCACATTCACGAGCAGCTCAATGCTAGAGGCCACGCACAGCAGGTAGAAATCCTCCTTGAGCAGATCCAAGCCAGGGGAGGCATCTACATGCACAGGATATATTATTATGCAAACAGTTGGAAAGAGTCATTTATTGCCATATTGTGGTGGTGGGAGAGGGTGGGTATAGGTATGGGTAAACCGTTGGTTGTGTGATGGGAATAGCTAAAGAGAAATTGACCAATATTTCAGAACTTGACTAGAGCATAATGTGCCTACTTCAATGTGGTATTGTTCCAGCTGAGCTATAGTTGTTTCTTTATAGGGGCATTCTCACCACTCGCACTTAACGACATAGTAGACTAGAACAGTACTAGAATTGCGAGTGGGATACACTCGGTGAGTATGCTACTTTAAGAGTGCTACGACTTTGCAATCCATCAGGAAATCAAAGACAATGTTGTAATTATTATTGTCATGGATCTGTGAGACTGACCTTGCAGGTTAAT
Source organism: Harmothoe impar (assembly GCA_947462335.1). Lineage (NCBI taxonomy): Eukaryota > Metazoa > Annelida > Polychaeta > Phyllodocida > Polynoidae > Harmothoe > Harmothoe impar. Next base: position 50,427,451 of record OX381705.1, read on the forward strand.
CTTGGTACCATTAGGGTAGGGTTCGTCAAGCGGATCCTTCATCCCTGACGTATTGTACGTCACAGGCAGGGTGACAGTGACGATAGTTGGAGGCTCCAAGGGAGCTAGAGTCCGTTCGGCGACTAGCTGGAGTTGGAACGTGTAGTTCATCATCTGTTCTCTGGGGTATTCAGAAGGCGCCCACGCCGGAAACCTCCCTGGCAGATGGTACAGATGGAATATATTAAAACGGCTTAATTTGTCTCCTAAATGATCAAATAATGCATGGTTGTAGAATCTGTGACAAATATCAAGTGCATAACCTTGATCCATAACATATTGTGGTGCATGGTTTATGGCTTATAAATCCCCTTTATGGCACATTTAAAACGAGGTACTTTTCAAGGATGGTAGATTATGGTAGGAGCCATTACAGAGGAAGTTCATGGAATCCATTTTCATCTAATATAATTATTGGTTGTCATGGTAACCTCAACAATTCCTGAGAAAAAAAGGAGCTGAATATGTCCAGATTTTAATCGTGAATTCCCAAACATATGAATTTGCATAACACGGAATGATTCCAAAATCTGTAACAAACTGAAACTGGATGCATGTCTGGTGCAGCTTTGGTTGATTGTGGAGCCAATCTCCATAGATCGATCTACGAGAGTAAAGGCAAATATCAAATAGATGAACCCTGATTGTATAGAAAAATTAAAGTAAACATACATGGTGTATATACTCCTATCTTCAGGTCGAATGGGTTGCCACCAAACTCAAGCGTTGGGCCAGCCGGGAAGTCCAAAGTATCCACAAACAAGTCAAAATATTCTGAAATGTGAAGTTTTAGCGCGTTACAAGTGTATCAGTGTATATGTACAATACTCATATGTGGCTATATTTCCAATAGGGAAGTTCAAATACTGGGCAGGGGCCGGAGGGGGGAAATGGCCATGGTAATGTAGATTTAGATTTAAATGTTAGGACACATTTTTAGATTCTCTCCTTTTTACTTCTCTAAATGTCCCCCAAAGTAATTCCCGATTGAAACGTCAGTATAAGCCTCTTAATATTGTTATAAGATACATACATAAGGACCGATTTAACTGGCCTTTAATGGGAACTAGATAATAATGCCCCCTAATAATTGTTCTACTCACCTATGGTGCAGGTGCAGTTAATCTCGGTTACGTAGATATTGTTGAAAGGCACACCATCAGCCAATCCCGGTGTGTTGCCGGCCCTCCCTGGTCTTAGCTCCACCACCAGTAGGTTCAAACCCTCCTCCAGGGTATCCAGCTCTGCCTCACAGACGGACCTAATGTCAATCTGGTTCTCCATCCTTTGTAAATGCCTAGAATTGCCTATGTCTGGTCTCGTTGTAAAGTTGACCGCAGTGCCACCTATAGCCCATGGCGTCTCTGGGGTGATATCATGACGAAACTTGCCAGGGTGAGGGCTTTGGATATAAACCTGGTAAGGGAATTGAAGAGATTCTATAATCATTATTGAACAAGACACACATAGGTATACTATTTAGCCCATTTCTATAGAAGAACAACACATTTCAGAGTTTAAATCCAACACATTTTCTGTTACGATAGTGAATGTATTTGAAGCGCAATAGTTCATAGCATGAGTAAACTTAAACCTCCACCCATACTACATATCAAGGCCAGGAATACTGAGCCTCGCTCCACCCCGTCCTCTGGGGGAGCGGCAGCAAGAACTCAGCCCTTAGCACAAAGTGGAAGTAATTAACATAAACTAAGATTCAAACAGTGTATAAGTGTATTCACCCTGAAGTGCATAGTGTCTTGGCCTGGCTCCAACAAGCTGGTTTCATCGGTGAGTGACGTCACAGTCAGACTTATCTCAATGTGGCCTGGTTCCTGGAAGTACTGGTGCTGGAGTACAACTGACACGTTCTCTATAGAGTAGTAGTCTGAAATCACATGTATAAGGGTAGCTCATTAGTCACTGTTAGAAATTAATGTAGCTGAACAGCATAATCTACTGTAGTTTTACAGTATATATTATTGTATTGGTGTACATGGGCAGTAGAATATATTGTTGATTAACGCTATAAAAGGCTGCCTTTTTGGGTTTCACTATTTACAGTGGACGTTTCTGACTGGAATAGTAGCCAATGGGACCAATATACAGGGTTTTGAATGGACAACGGCGGGCGCTATGTATACTTGATTAAAGAGAAACAGAACGCACATGCGCTCAAATCCATTCCGTGATATTTTGGAAATCATTTAACAAATCCTAGCTACGAGAAGCCATGAACGTGGCGACGAGCCTGCAGTGGGGGACATGTGATGTTTATCTGACATGAATATTAACATCTTCCGATTGTAAAACGTCTTCACCTACCTCGTGGACAAAGAATTGTGACCGGGACAGAAAATTTATTATTGGGTTCATTCTTCTCCTGGATTTCCTCACGTTCATCAAGGAACGCGATGATATAGTTGTACCCACACACTTTAGGCTCTACATCCTCGGGTAAAAGCTGTGGTATGAATCAATGAACGACTGGTCAGTGTTGCAAAGAGATTTATTTGATGGCTTAATATGTGGTGTGTGGGCGGCGATAATGTGATCCTTGCACATTTTCTAAATGGCACTATCTTAACAACGGTTCTATACAGTATACTCTTTATGAGAAATGGGCATTTCTGAAAATGATTGTCCGATGTCACATTCCTATTGAAAATATAGTACCCTTTCATCCGACCAACACTGGACGTTATATCAGACATTTATCATACTGAAAGAGATACAATACAATTGGTAGATAATACACACCAGAGACTGAAATACTTTTAAATGGACAGTATACATACTAGCAGTTCAGTAGAGGCGTCCAGATTGAAACTATTTACACCGGCGCTGATTTTGGTTTTAAGGCTATCTTGGTAGTCAGCCATGGAATAGTTGAAGTTGAGATCATCCTCGCTGACCTCCGTGTCATTCGATAGGTAAAACTGATAGGTAAAGATGAACTGGTCAGCTTCCTCCACTCCTAGAGAGGCACTACCTGTCAGGTCAACCTGTAAAAAAAGAACAAAAGGCCTTCCTTTAACTCTAACCAAAAGAAGTGCTGTGGCTTATTTTTTGGTGGTTTTTTTCAACTTGGTCACATCACTTTCATGTTTTTATGAGACTTCTGTTCCTTTATGAATCAATTGAATTCTGGCATAGTTGCTCCGAGTTACATTAGAGTAGGGACTCAATCACGTTTGAGAATCATGATAATTTGCTTCAAATAATGTTAATTGGTAGTGACTGTATAGAATGAGTATGTCAACTTACCCTGACGCTTAAGTTGAATCCTATCTGGTCCCCCGGTATAATGAGTAGGTCGGTGGTGAGGAAGAAGTCCGTGATATAGATGTCGGCATTACCTGGAAAATGATATTTGATTGATATAACATGCCGCTATATGCTTTTGTACAGAGCAAGGTGATAATCCTCTCATGCTAGAGATCAAAATCATTCATGATGCAGTGCACAACTGGTGGACTCATGGTTGTAGACCCCCTCCTGAATTGTACCCACATGCATACGCCCTTTACTACATGTAGTATCCTACCAGTCCTAAGTCAGTTAACTACTACACAAAATACTGCATAAAAACATTACCCTATAGGTTTCGGCTAAATGTGAAATGAAGGTGGCACCATGACATCATGTGGTCATCATAAGTAGAAGGGAGCTGCTGAGCAGGTTACTTACTAACGGAGCAATTGAGCAGCTCCTTGGCATAGATGTACTCATAGTTGTTATACAGGACCGACTCGTGTTCAGCGATCTGTGCACCGGGTTCGGCCAGAACAATGAGGAAACTGAATTCAAAAATGTGCAATGCAACCATTAGAGAAATAAATTGAGAAGTGCAACGTATGTGATGGTTTTTGGTTAGGAAATTTACCTCGAATAGTGCATGAATATCAAGGACATTGCAAGACATAATAATGATAATGTCTCGTGACTTCTTGAACGAGGATGCATATATGTGATGTTTATCTCCAACCGATTAATAGTGAGACCTTATTAGTAAGATGTAGGTACCTTGGTCTGAAGACACACACAATAAGGTTGGTGTGCAGGTGGAGCCTACCACTGAATGTGCGGACCAGCCCTGGAGAAACGCCCTGCTTAAATGTCTCCAGTACCTCAGGGTTAAAGGTGACATCGATCTCCGGGTCCTGATGTGTGTCCAGGGTCTTATCTGGCGACATGAACACCTGAGGAGAGAACACGGTATCACATACTATTATTGCTTGGGTAGAATTATATTATCAATGTAACACGACATGAACAAAGGGTATTAGAGTTTAAATATGTCCATAGTATCATCATGTTTCCATCAATAAGATGAAGTCAGTTGGGATTGTATATATCCAGCTATATTATGCAGATTCTGTCTAATTTACATTAGCACAACAGAGAGCTATGGGAGACATACCGATAATATACTGATACGGAATCATAGATTAGAAACAACAAATTTACTGACCCTGAAGTTAATATTGACCCTCTCATCACGGCTATCAGGCCTGGTTTGGGCGATGTTAAAGGCAATTTTAGCTTCAAAATCGAATTCGGTGTCAGCACGAGGATAGAAGCGTGCCTGTCCTTTCACGAGCGTCATCTTCAAGCTCTCAAATGATATGACATCTATAAGCAGAGACAAATAAGTCCAATTTAATTAAAGTTATCGACAGGAGAAGAAACAGTGCTGGATTTTGACATATGAGACAGTGACAATTTTCACATATACATATACGCTTGATATGTACATAATTATAATTATCATTCTGTATTCATATCGCACGTTAAGTACGTAATTGTTTATCTGCTTAAATCTTTGAGGACTGGATATTATCTAATATGTATTGTACCAGCATGATACATCGATGCAGCCCTGGCAAGTCTACTAACCAGGGCCGCATTTGGGAGTGTGCAATTGGCGGCACCGCGCAAATGGCCCCTTACATCGTTAATAAATATAGATGGTTTGCATAGTGAGCACCTTACCTTCAGGACACTTTACGTTGATGGGGATAGCGCGGTTATTGTTCTCTGGCACTGGGTCAATGGGAGGGTGGTTGATAAGGTCCTGGATATCAGCTACGAGGCAGCACCTCCCGCAGTAGAAAGAGAGGTCCCTTCTAGCTTGAACGTCAATCAACAGGTTCTCTCCATTTAGTTCTGTGTAACAGAGAGAGAAAACAAAATTCATTAAACACAAGTCTTGTTATTAACAAACCTCTAGTAGATTAGTATGTATACGACTTCATAAAGTAACGCTATGCATATGCCCAATAGGCAAAGGCATGGTTAGTTTTTATGAACATATGAATTTCATAACACACGTAATCGGTATCAGGACAAGTACCCTCCGGACATGTACCCCGTGATATATACCCCCCGGACATGTACCCCCTTGGTATGTGTGTATGTGGAGTTAGATACCTGGAGGTAAATACCCTTCAGCTCGCTAGTTTCGGGATTACAACCCTGAACACTTTCGCCTTCTTGAACCACAGGCAAGTGATTGAGTATGCAGGGGGTGGATGTCATAGGAGGTAAACGTCCTAAGGGGGTAGACGTGCAAGGGAGTAGATGGTAGAGGTAGATGTGGCTCCAGAGGGGTCAAAAGGGACCTGGCGACCTGGGCTGTTTTCCAGGCGACCTGGTACAATAATTTAAGCGACCTGGCGACCTTTGGACAAATTTGACTATTGTGAAAATAGTCTAAAAAAGCGACTTCGTGACCTGGTGCCCTTAATTTCCGACCTCAGGGGGGAGGGGACCCCTTTGCACCCCTGTAGATGTCCGGGGGTAGATGTCCAGGGGGTAGTTGTCCTAGAACCCATTTAATCACGTGATGTATCAAATTAACATGAACTGTCTACTAACCCAGGGTGGATGCAGAGCCTGCCTGAACCCCCTTCTGCTGTGTATAGCGCTGTTCGGGGGTGAAGGTGATGGGAAGGTTGTCGTCATAAGGATCAGGATGACAGTCACTGCTCAGGTAAAGGCTCAGAAGCAGACTGAGGTCCATATTCACAGGGTCTACGGCTTGGATGTAGCCACTGATGGTCTGTGTGTAGGGGCATGGAAAAAAAGTTCCACCAATTAGTTGAATATTGCGTTTTATGATGTTCAATTTAATCAGTTACTTTAGGAATTATGCACATGTATAAACACAATGTTATATTTTCGTCATGCTACATAGATGCCTCTCTATATTACAATGTGATTTCAAACAGTTACATTTTATTACTGTAGAGCTCTGTTCCTGTTGGACAGACCCACTTAGGAACTCGTTTCTATTGACAAAATTGCTTGTTCTCTATAATGTTGTTTAATGGTTATAAGGAACATTGCCTATAGGGAGCAAATTTCGCTTGCCAAAAGGCTCTCCTAACAACAAAATTTCTCTGTATTAACATCAATATATCTATGGACTTTGGTGTTTATCAGTTACCCTGACAACCTAGCCCAGGGCAAACTAGACATAAAATGGCGACCTTAAATTCTGCCATTCTGGAGACTTACATGTGTTTGCCGCACCTCCACAGTAAAGTAGGTATTGCGCCCTGCCATGACCTCACCACTGTAGTCGGATGCCACCCGCATGGCATACAGGCTCAAGTCGACATTTTCTGGTGGATAAAGCAGTGGTTATAACCGTTAATTTTAAAGAAATATGAAGCTAGTTTGTTACTAACGATAATTATGGCTGTAAAAAAAAGTACCAGTTGATATATAGCATGAAAATCTAGGGATGTATATTTAGTTATACAGATAGTAATACATACCTTTCGTGCAAATGAGGGACTCGTTTTTAATGTCGAATCTTAGAACATCATTGCTTTTGTATGGATTGTAAAGTGCCTCAAGGTCGCTGTGTGCTTCTATCTTGAAGAATAGACTTGGGTTTGCCGCCTCTCCAAATTTCGCATCTTGACACAAAGTCTTTGACGGTATAGTCAGTTTAGCTGTGGGGGTGAAACAGCCACGTCCAGAATGAATATAAGATCGGTGCGATAAATAATTTTAATATAGTAAATTTGTCAGATGAGCAGAAGAAGGTGTGCGTGATTTTTGGTACGCACCCTGTCATTTGCAACTTGCTTTCGCTGAGGTCATAGTAGAAGTACCAATATATATACTATTTTCTTAATGTGAATTAATTTGCTATATCATAGACTACTTAACAGTGAAAATGCGCGTTACTGTAGATCAAATGGGGGGGGGGGGTGAATCCCTCTAAAGTGTGGTGGGTTGTGTCAGAATTTTGTCTGTAGGGTCACGAATGTAGACGTAGAGATTCCCTGAACCCATCTAGTTGTTGTCTGATAATATTTATCATCTTAGCAGCTGATTATAGTTCATTTGAGGTGACAATTCCACCATGTGAAATGAACCTATGATTAGCATAAACCATAGCCTAGACTAGAAACAATTCTTACCGTTTAGGGGTTTAGATTTATACACTTCTCCATGGCCAATTCCCTCTCTGCACTCGTGCAGGTAGTGTCCTTCTAACACCATGAGCTCTGCATCATCAGTTTCAGAAAGCTCAGTATCAGGGGAGAAGAAGACCCGTACAGTCAGTAGGTAAGGAATCTCCTCCTGCGGCCATGGGATGGCAGCACCTTTGTTAATAACGCTGTACGTAAAGTACATATCAGCATAGGACTCGTACCACAACGGGTCGGGAAGCCGTGTGATGTCCACATCCAAGAGGGCCAGTCCATCGTCTGAAATATGAGTTTAACCATGTTACGTTGATGGAGATATATGTGGCATGTACTAGGAAAAAAGACCTTAGTGTATCCTGCACTAAGGGCCTGTTTTGCAGATCATGTCACATATCATAGTCGTGTAAACCTGTAGGATTAGGGACAGAACATGTCCTAAACAAATAGGTGCAATTTGATCCAATTTCTGATTATGACGTTGAGCTAACTTTATAATATAATATGATTATGACATTTAGCAGAACTTAAGGTTCTTCACTCTGCCACCTGACTAAAAACGGGGGCACGTCGGTAACACCTAGGTGCCCTATAATATCATATTATACAATAATACATACAAATCAAAGAATATCCAACCTGTGGTATTGTTGTATACTTACTAGGACAGTGTATGTAAATGTGGATGTAGACAACATTATTTGCAGGATTTAGCTCTCTGTCTGTACCATTGGAGATACCAGGATAGTCCAAAAGGTGAACACGTGCCCTGACAAACCTGTGAAGAAAGAACAGTAGGTTTATCTTGACATTGGTCACTCTGTTGTAGCGCCTACGACTGTAGGTTTGAACTATGGTTCTTATAACTTGATGAGATGAATCTTAACGAAAATAGTAGATATTGCTAAACTGACATTGTACTACAGCAATATCTACATGCAGGCCTCTAATGACGGACGGCAGTATGATTTGCTACTGAATAACAGCAATGCCAGTTAACATGAGCTGTAAATCTTGAACTAAATAGACTTATTGCCCAGCAGATTGCAGACATTGATACTTATCATATAATCACCATACTTTTATTGGCCTAGCAGTTAATACTTGAGATTGGATCTTCCATACTTACCAGGCACGGTCACAGAGGGCTACGTCCGTCGGGAAGGGCAGTTGAGTTATCTCCACAAGGGCATGTTTGCTGACCTTTGCCTTGCCGGATTCAGTTCCCGGAGGAGTACTGATGTCCCGGGTAGGTGCAGACAGTGGGGTCTCTAATGCCAGTGGCAATGGTACCTCTGTAGTTGTAAATAATTATGTTAATGGTGAGTAAATGACTTCCTTATTGGAGAGAGGGAAGCAGTATATAGACTTAACTAAATGCACCCCAGGGGTATATTTGCTATACTTGGACCAGCTGTCACGTTTTTCAAAATGTTCTCATTGCAACATAACGTTAGTATTCCAAATTCATTTTTCAGTTGTGAAGTTATAGGGGATGGAAAATAGGTCAAAATTTCGCAACACCATAGAGGGTCTTTTCCAATGGGACCCATGATTGGACCATTTGAAGACCTGTTTTGAATTGGCCCAACCAATTTATCCCCCCCCCTTCCATTAGGTTGGTGTAGACTGATGTCTTAATGGTCATAATACAATGGCACGCTAGCTGTGATATGTTACTGTATTCTTTAACCCAATAAAACACTAAAAGAAACACCTACCCTCGGTGATGGTAGTCTCAGTAGTGGAGTCTACTAAGGCAAAGTCCACACTGTAGAGAGGGGGTAGGGTTGATGGCATCTCTACACCCTCTGGGGGGAACTGCCCTACTGTGATGACACTGACTTCCATGGCAACAGTTAGAGCCACCCCAGAGGCCACCTCCTGGTCCTCCAGATCAAGGCCTGATATACTCACATCTACGCCATCTGTAGACATTGTACTAGATATTGAAAGTCGTCACTTTTCACATGTAGGATGATATTGTGATAATTATGGTCAATAAACTACCATAATATGTAATACAATTATTTCATTCTGAAGAGGTTGCGTTCACTTAATTATCATCATCATCATCATCATCATCATCATCATCATCATCACTATTGTTATCATTATTATTATTATTAGCATCATTAGCATTAGCGTTCTTACCTGCGCAGTTAGTTATCTCTACTTCACCCTCAAATAAGGCCTCATTGTTGGTTTCGTTAGTCTCTGGGTAGTTATCGTAGCTATCTATGAGCACACCAAAGGTGACGTCACTACGGCCACAATACCTCATCAACTTGGACCAATCGGCGGTTCCAGCTAAATCACCCAGGACAAATTCTGCCGTGGTCAGGTTGGTTGTAAGACGATTTCTGATTGGTGTAGAGGCCCTATAACCAATATCATCCACAGCCAACGATGGGGCGCCTCCCACTAGGATAAATTAGCGAAAAAACATAATTTATTTGGATTTAAGGAAAACACTAGTGAAACGGTATAAACACGGGTAAAAATCTAGGGTGGGCATTCTGTTTGGAAAACATTTAGATAGTTATTGGCTTGTGGTCTAAGAATGATAGTCTAATTCAATACCTCTGGTAAATATTCTGTAGGCGAATACGGTGTCATAGTCCCTGCGTTTAGGCCAGTTGTTTGAGACTATGTCTACGCCCAGATCGATGGTGAATATCCGTGCTCCTATGTCGATGGTGACAACTTCGAAATTCACAACCGCCAAATCGATAGAACCTGTAGCGATACCATAATAATAATAATAATGATAATAATAAAAATAATAATAATAATAATAATAAAATAATAATAATAATAATAATAATAATTTAAAACAAGTGTTTATAGATATCATGCAAAAAAGGTTTTAGTGATTTTATGCAACTCCTGTTCTTCAAATGGCATTGCCTCTTTCGTACAGAGCGAGAAAATATATATTTCTACCCATATGTTACTTTACATTTATGCTGAATCCTCAAATACCAGTGTAGGGCACCTATTACAACCATTGTTGTAATCAAAATGTCATCAAAATCCCAAGATGATTGACAGGTGTGACCCCAGGTAAGCAGATGACCTGAGGTCACGCCTGTCAATCACCCAAAAGTACAATTGCCCTAATAGGACACAATCATTGGGAACAGAAAGTATTTGACCATACCTACCCCCAGTATACAGGCCCTGGGGAATCTATTGGAACTATTGTCATGTTGCTAGGACCACTCTGTTACCTAGCAACAGCAATTCCAAACATTCCATGCCTAGCAACTGGCACAATAAGTGGGAATAGAAGGTATTTGACCATACCTACCCCCAGTATACAAGCTCAGGGGATTCTAATGGAACTAATGTTATGTTGCTAGGACCACTCTGTTACCTAGCAACAGCAATTCCAAACATTCCATGCCTAGCAACCGGCACAATAAGAGGGAATAGAAGGTATTTGACCATACATACCCCTAGTATACAAGCCCTGGGGATTCTAATGGAATGATTGTTATGTTGTTAGGACCACTCTGTTACCTAGCAACAGCAATTCCAAACATGCCATGCCTAGCAACCGGCACAATAAGTGGGAATAGAAGGTATTTGACCATACCTACCCCTAGTATACAAGCCCTGGGGATTCTAATGGAACTATTGTCATGTTGCTAGGACCACTCTGTTACCTAGCAACAGCAATTCCAAACATTCCATGCCTAGCAACCGGCACAATAAGTGGGAATAGAAGGTATTTGACCATACCTACCCCCAGTATACAAGCTCAGGGGATTCTAATGGAACTAATGTTATGTTGCTAGGACCACTCTGTTACCTAGCAACAGCAATTCCAAACATTCCATGCCTAGCAACCGGCACAATAAGTGGGAATAGAAGGTATTTGACCATACCTACCCCTAGTATACTAGCCCTTTGGGATTCTAATGGAACTATTGTTATGTCGCTAGGACCACTCTGTTACCTAGCAACAGCAATTCCAAACATTCCATGCCTAGCAACTGGCATAATAGGTGGGAATAGAAGGTATCTGACCGTACCTACCCCCAGTATACAAGCTTGGGGATTCTATTGGAACTATTGTCATGTTGCTAGGACCATTCTGTTACAACAGCAATTCCAAACATTCTATGCCTAGCAACTGGCACAATATCTGACCAACTGCCCTAACTTATTTGTCATCCCCCACTACCATGGATGCCTTTCATTTCAGTTGATCATCATGATTTAAAGATTATATAGAGAGATCAAGCCAGAACCGAACACTTGTGTTCGGTTCTGGCTTGTAATAATAATAATAATAATAATAATAATAATAATAATAATAATAATAATAACATGATTACTCCCAAATTTGCAATTGAGACAAAATAGTGTACAAAGATCCAACTGATCTGGGTTTTTTTTTGTTTTACAGAAAAATGTATAGCTAGCATTATGATACACTTGATCCACGATGGAATCTTCATTTTGGCGCGCATCACTACATAATATTATGTACAATATCTAGACATTAATAATTACATAGCCATAAAAAAGTCCACTTTAGTAAACTCGGTATAATATTAAGTTATAACGTGTTACATACGTGGATGGCAGTTGACGGCGATGGGTAAAAAGCGTGTCTTGCTGGAGGCAGGCCCTATGTCTTTAATTCTTATCTCTGCGCTGTCCCCTTTCATTAGGGTAACCCCAAGGTAACGTACCAAGGGGCACAGGGAGGGGTCCTGGAGCAGGAACTCACCTGTCGTCTCTGTACTATGGGCTGGAACAAGGCAATGGTAACACATGTATTAGTGCTCGGAAGTTTAGCGTCAGTTGTGTCGAGCTTGTGCCCATCCAAGGCAATCCAAATGGGTGGCTTTGGGTGGGTGCAAGTTGACACCAGTGTTCTGGGTATGTGGCTGTTCAAAAGCATTCGTTTATACGGGCATACATGTGTATCGTGGGTTTTTATCAATTATTTTACATTCATATGAAGCAAAAGTACATGTGCAATACAGGGAAACAACCGTCCTCATTAACGGATCGATTTATTCTGAATGGCCATTGATAAAGCCCATGCATTCAATCTTGATTTTGTAGTTTTGAGAAAGCACTTACTGTTTGTGGCTGCGTAATCTCCAGTGAGAACGTCTGGGTTACTGAGATACATGGGGGCATTCACAGCATCTACTACTCCTGGTACCAGTGATAGCAGCTCCTCCTTATCAGAGTCGTACACCTGCAAGCAACAAGCATACGCATCTTTAAAGATAACTACATATATCAGGAATAACCATGTTTCTTATAAAGGTTCAGTTATAAAGGGCAATACTTATTGCAACATCTAGACCTGTCCTAGCATTGTCTATAACACTGTAAGGACAGGATAGCGATACTGCTTTGGTATACACTTTTGTTGTCCTGATGCATGGATGTAGCACCGGCGAGTTTACTTGCTGATGCACTCCTGAAAGGTCGGTATGATGCAACCTGCATGCGAGTTAGTTGCCAACGCTGCGTTAGTGCATCATGCATATCCCCAGAAATGGTCATGAATCATGAAGGCATCATGCCGTCCTTAAAGGGTTATCTCAATGAGAGATGCATACATGTAACACCTGTGAGTAGCTTAATGCAGAATGCTTTAAGTCGCCTCTTCTAGTTCTCAAAGCATGCAGCAGTGTAAAGAGAACAATCACAAAACATTTACACTGATCTGTTAGATGGTATCACTATCAGACCACACCTCAAAGCACATACACAGGGTCCATATCATGTAGTGGCAATAAATCCGATGAACAGAATGGGAACTATGCCATGCTATAAAAGGGATGCATAGACAACCAACACCGCATGAATGTTTGCATTTAGGCAAATGTATGATGCCTTAAGGTGGGTCGATCCCATTGAATCAATGCTCTAAAATGCTCAATTTTGCTCAGAATTGTCCAAAAATTGATTTGGGTGTAGAAAACCATTCCGAGCATATGCCTACCAAAAATAGCATTATTCTGAGCATTATAAGCTATATGCGCAGAAAGATGCGCAGTAGTCCATTCTGCAATGGCCGCGACCCACCTTAAAGGAACATTGTAAACGGCTTTAAGCTCAATGATGACATATAAAGGTCATAACAGTATTTAAGTGACATGTAATTGAATTAGATATGCTTTAATCTACTTAATCTATTAAAACATCCATTCAGTGAAAACAAGAGAGCATCTCACCTTTAATCCTAGTTTCACGTTCTGGCCGCTGGTGGCTGCTGGAGGGCACAGGCCTGGTGTCTGGACACACCTAACGGTTATCACCAGGTTAAGTGTAGAGGGCAGGTTAAGGTCAATCATGCCCGTGGTATAGGGGCTGGTATACTCCACCACTAGCGCTAAAAGGTCTGTAGGGAAAGTGGAAGAAATACGATACTTAAGACATCATAATATATGAATAGTGTCCTCTGTCTAATATAGTTTTCGAACACGGATTTAAATAGTGATCCCATAATTCTCAATGGAAATTAATAAAATTAATAAATAAATAAATAAATAAGTTACTATCTACACAGAGAAAGGTCCACGACCATTGCATTAAGCCTGTAGACACCACATACCATACACAGGACAGGCCACGCCGATCTCCATGGCATGTCGATTATTGTCCTCTGTTTTTTCCTCTACTTGGTCCTCCGTGTCCACCACACCCACGAGGAACACCCTCCCACAGTAGGACAGGTCGAGTTTCTCAGGTAGTCTGACACGGCCCGTCAGGTCATTGACGGCTCGGGGCTCGGGGACAATACGCTCCCCAGAGGCAGGCACAGAGAGGACAAGGTCGTCTTTGTCCACTGTCTGGTCCACTGATAGGTACAGGATGTACCTGAAGGAGGCTGATGTGAAAAGTGTAGAGGTTAGGACATCGGTCAGCATCCATGGTATAAGATCCAACGGATCAAGATAGTCAGAAATGGGGAGGGGGTACAAGTACCCATCGCTGTATCAATTTCTGTGCCTAGCGCAATTAAAATATAACAGACACCTTGGGTCAGCAGGATACGTTATGTACGTATTTATAAAGCGTATAAGAAGTACAACTTTTTGTGATGAAACTTCATCATTAAACTTTACTTATGACATATACCCATCGGTTTAGTAACACGGTATACATGTTGAGTAGGCTTTCCTACCTTTTTGGGAAGTATCCATAATTATACCCATTGCATGTAGTTACTCCATATATGGGTTTAAAATCAGAACGAACTTATAGCATTATGTCAGGTTTCTGATAGGATTACTTACGTGGAACTGGGCCGTTGACATAGGCAGTGAATGGAACGATGACTTCTGATTGGCTGGACAAGATGTAGTTATTGCTGCCAACCACAGACACCACATCCGTTTCAGCTGGTGTGCAGAATATGGGACAGACAAGAATTCTCAGTATTACTCCATACAGGTTGAGGTACGGTTATAACAGTTATTTGTACACAGATTATCATGGTTTGAAACCTGTTTGTTTTAGGTCCATCACATGGGAAATCATTAGGAACATCAAAATAACTCTCATTATTATCTGATTTGAAAAGTCATGACACTAACTTAAATCACTCGTACTGTTTTTGTATAAACTACAGGGCCAGTATTTGGAATTGATAGAATTAAAAGATATAGTTTTCTAATTCCACCTGGACCCCTGAATGTAGGGTTCAGCGTTGGGAAAATTATGGCTATTTGATGTATCCACAATCTCCTCACACTTATCCTCATATCCAATAAATATGGCCTTCCCCTTACCTTGGCAGATCAGGTTAATACCAGTGGGCAGGCAGTTGGTGTCCAGCCTGGTATCCAGGTAGGTTACATGGAGGGGCCGGGCACAGACCACCAGGTACTTGTAGAGGGGGCAGGAGGTAGCGTCCACCGTCACCTCCACAGACAGATCCTTCATGCGGAATACCTCACCCACCTCCAGGGTCTTCATCAGGTAGCCCTCGGCAGCTGAGGGGGGAAGGCAGGCATGGGTTAAGCACATGTGGGCTTAGTGGTATATTTAGCTGATATTGAGAACTGGATGTTTTGTTAAACTTGGCAAAATAATATCTATGATTGACCGCCCTCCCAACTATAACAGAACGACAAAAGAAGTGTGATTGCAACCCAATATAGAAATCAGATTTATTCGTTTTTGTCTAATAGAAGATAGTTCAAATGATGTAGACTATATAACAATAAGTATTTGTTTAGTTCAATCTTTGATTAATGTAAATGGCATAAATAGAGTATTACTCATTGTCTAAGTTAATAATGTCTGTCCAGTAAAGAAACATCTACACCCACATAACAAGCAATCTGTATCCATCCACTTTCGGAACACATGTGGCAGATATAAACACGAAACATCAAAGAACACAAGATAATGAAATAAATATAAATGAAAACTAAAGTTGTAAGTGAACAGGGGGAATATAATAGGGCACTATTCTTGTTCAGAACACTGGCTATTCCTACCACACTCCACAGGACATGTCAACTACACGTGCTTTATATAATCGACTCAGGCACTGCAATGTAATACACATGTATAACCGTCAATAATACCCTCAGCAAGCACTACATGCTCTATCTATACACGTCGAATACTCTATAACTACTGATAACGTCAAAGTTTCATTCTGATCTCTGAACTCAGAAGCAGAGGAACCTGCAATGTCCCTTTTATTACATAGTATACCAACATGGCCTGGCCTTATATACGGCAAGATAGATAAATCAATAGCAAATCAACTCTGTCTAATTGCATGGTTAAATTTGTTTATAGATAGTTATTTCACCGGATGTTTTTGAACACAGGCATTTACAATCAAGTGTGACGTTATCAGTGTTTCTACACTATAGAGTACCCTGGACTACATCTACATTGATCGGAAAACTACCAACTCCTTACCAAATGGTCTGTCTGAAGAGTAAGGCAGGTGTTAGTGAGGCAATTCATTTAGATATTATGCATGGAACTCCACATACTATTTTATCTATGGTTTCAGCATAGGGAATGACAGGGAACCTCTGGCAAAACTATTCCTTGATCTCAGCAATCGAACTTCTATAAAGTCTAAACACATTCAGCATAGACCAATACAAACATGGCACATTATTTCGATGATAACAATAGTACTGTTTTTATAGGTATATTGTATATAATGCTTATATCCAAGGATGGGATCACACCATGATGCTACATATGTATATCAATAACTACACCCAGCAAACAAAAAACGTTATACAACATTTTGTTAGCTGGTATACTGTAGCTCTGCCCTACCTGGCATGAAGGTAGCACTGCCTAGAGCCATGTCGAGTCCCTCCCTGGAGGGTTCGGTGGAGCCATCTACTGGCTGTGGCACGTACTCGAGGTTGGGGTCGCCAGACAGATAGGCCCGCACCTCCAGGGGAATCATGCCCGGGTCTGGGGTTATCCTGTGTGGTCCGCTATTCACTACAGTGGCATCAAATAGTATTGTCTGCACACTGTCTTGGTATACTGAACCCGATGTCACTGTCACATTTTGCACTGAGAAGATGTCTGAAAGTGTAAGCGTGTTATAGGGTAACGTTTGGCTTCATCTAGAATAGGATTTGTAAATTAAGGCAGTTTGGCCAATTTTTTTCATAAAAGGAGGTAATGTCAACATAAAGAGTTACAGGAGGAAAATCGTCCAGGAAATTATGATAATACTTGTACTACCTTGGTATCGTAATTGCCTAATTATATATCTTGCCATTACCGCTTTAGCTCATTTAGACATATCCCCTCTATCCTCAGCGTTACTTGCTACATATTAATAATGTTTTGGGGCTTAAGCACCACTCACCATCGTCACACTTGATGTAGACTCGTTTAGCGGCTACATTGTTGGTCTCTGTTACCTCGGCTACACGGTCTGTACAGTCCACGTGCACCAGTAAATAGCGCAGCCCGCACTTATCGTCTGGGAAACGGATCCCTGCATGAGGGTACACAAAAGAGTTTACAATAGGTCTAGTTCAGATCTTGCCTAGATACCCATTATAAGTATTTCTATCCATTATATATATATAATAATGTTGTCCTTGTTCATTTATAATTGATATATTAAAAGCACACATTTCAATGATGCCCAACAATTGCAGTGGCTTATGATTGCTTCAATAATAACTTGACCTATGCATTCATAAACCAACCTCGTATATTCTCCAGGACAGTGACAGTGGCTGGTGTTGAAGCTATAGGTCGGGACAGGCTGGCGGCATTAGCCTCCGTTATCATGTAGTTCAGATGGCGGTCCTCCTTTACATCCAGGTGTTCATCATCAGACAGGTAAAACCGGAACACGAAGGGGGCATCTGTCACAGCGCTGTCTTTTACCACCAGGGGCGCCCCAGACAACCGGAACCGGAAGGAGAAGTGGTAGGCATGACCGGGGCGCACCCTAGCGGGCAGGTCAGGACCCTGCTCCACCCGCGTGTTGATGAAGGTCACGGGCATGGCCTCAAGGTCACGGGACCCTGGCTCATTCAAACCTTGAAATACAGCGTCCAATAATAGTATCATTGAAACTATTGGTACCATGAACCCGCAATTTCTCTTTCATATCAAGCATGATGGTTTGCTTAAAAGCCCCCAGCATAGCAGAGGACAGGCACACAACGCCCTCTATAGGCTGTGATAACTACCAAACATGAACACTCCTTTTATGATAAACATAAACAATGTTCTCTTAGTACCTGACATAATGACAAAACCCGCCTGAGATAAACATATAAACCATTCTTAGTCTCCATAGCAAACACTGGCAAATCCATCCATGTTGCTTCGCGATGCTACTGGGAGCCATAGTCTGCCGCACACAGTTGTTACGTCGGCACTAATTGGCGACGGTGGGACGTACAGGCGTCGTGATTGGTCAGCTCACAATATCGGAGAAAAAGCTACGGTATTTGACTTAGTGTGGGGCAGACTCTGGCTCCCAATAACAAAGCGAAGCAATGTGGATGGATTTGCCTGTGTTTGCTCTGGAGACTAAAACCATTCTCACCTTTGGTACAATGATAGGGTATCATCAAAACGTTATTACTCATGACGCCATCAGTTGAGGTGGGCTGACCTGTCAGATCTGTTCCAAAGTCTATCTTAACGCCAACCGAAAACTGTCCATTGGAGAGGCAAGTGCCAGATGGAAGAGCCAGTTGTCCTGTCACAGTGAACTTTCTGGATTGTGCAAATATGATTTCCAGTTAGATTTTAGAGAATCGAAAGATTTAGATATTTGATATATATAATCCCCCCCTTACTCACTGCCTGTAGCAGTATGCTATTAACGCAATAATGGCAGCTCGGGAAAGCACGCGTGAGGTATATCTGGCAATAATGCACGAGCCGAAGGCGAGTGCATTATTAGACAGATATACCTCACAAGTGCTTTCCCGAGCAGCCATTAATGCGTTTATACCACTATTTCTTCAAATATATGAAAATTAACATATTAGGCCTACCTTTTTCAATTGTCCATTTTGTCTCGCGGATCGACTGGCAGACTCGCCGAGCGCCATGCTTCTCCCAGCGGTACCAAATGCGTAGTGAATACCATCCAAATGTGGCGAAATTAGACCTTGTCAAGCTTATTCCTTCAATCCAGTACATGTTTAGAGCTCCTTCTTGATGTTCCCATGCAGTATTAGCCTTTTAATTGCGTAAAATCCTCATATTTCGACATTTTGTGATCGATACCAGCCCGGTTAGACTTGTACACAGCGGGACGGCGTGTAAAACCAACACATCAAGTCGAGTAACCAATGCGCCCGATTGACCCACTTTCCGCGGTGGCTTCGATCAGCTGATCGTCATTTCTAGGCCATTGGTCTCTCGAATTAGCTGTGTTGGTTGCGTCAGTCGGTCACGTGATCAAAGTTGTTTCCTTGTTTACTACTCCCGGCGGGCTGTTATCGATTGCAAAATGTCGAAATATGAGGAATTTACGCAATTAAAAGGCTAATACTGCATGGGAACATCAAGAAGGAGCTCTAAACATGTACTGGATTGAAGGAATAAGCTTGACAAGGTCTAATTTCGCCACATTTGGATGGTATTCACTACGCATTTGGTACCGCTGGGAGAATCATGGCGAGCAGGTAAGTTAGTATTAGGTTTCTACCAGCCGGCTCCGTGGCTCATGAGGTTAGGCGCTGGCGTTTGGCCTCAGCGGCCGGGGTTCGCAACCCGTACGAATCGCAATTATTTCGTAGCCAAAATGGCTATGATATCTTTCATTACCTTGTTAATATATATAGCAGGGTCTTGCACTCGAAAAAAAATTCTGAGCGTGCGTATATCCTGAGATAACCGAACGGCAAATATCCACTCTCGGCACGGGAAAAGCCAGAATCGTGGTATAATCCCATATACTACTCACACCCCAAGACCCTACCTATAGTAGTGTCCCATTGTCATATACTACTCACACCACCGTTATACTACCTGCAGCAGTCTCCCATTGTCATATACTACTCACACCACCAAGACCCTATCTGTAGTAGTCTCCCATTGTCATATACTACTCACACCACCAAGACCTTGAATTCCTATATATATACTACTCAAACCATCAATACACTGCCTGCAGCAGTCTCCCATTCCTCTATACTATTCACACCACAAATACACTGTCTGTAGCAGCCTCCCATTCCCATATACTACTCGCACCACCAATACACTGCCTGCAGCATTCCTTCCAATTCTTTATACTGATCAGACCACCAATAAACTGCCTGTAGCAGTCTCCCATTCCCATGTACTACTCGCATCACCAATATACTGCCTGCAGCAGTCTCCCATTCCCATGTACTACTCACACCACCACGACACTGCCCGTAGCAGTCTCCCATTCCCATATACTACTCACACCACCACGACACTGCCTGTAACAGTCTCCCATACCCATGTACTACTCACTCCACAACGACACTGCCTTTAGCAGTCTCCCATTCCCAGATACACTGTCGCAACACTGATGTGCTGACCACGTTTTTGATGTGCTGACCACATGGTGGACACTCCAACAGGGAATGTAAGATTGCCATACTTCTAGTTTGTAACATTGAAATCTACACCATATATTCATAAGGGTGTAAGAAGGCTATATGCATTCACCTTTCACAGTGATTGCCATTAATTACTGAGAAAATGGGAGTTTGTGATTTCATGGTGATGTCCCGTAACACACGGGCAACACAGAAATGTGTTACGGGACATCACAACAACAATCAAGGAGTGTGGTCAGCACATCACTCATTGTGTGTATGGTGCCCAATACTGCATATCTAGGCCCCTATCATGGTTGAATCAATATCCACTTGGTGTAAATAGATATTGTAGCTATCTATTGTGAAGTGTACATTCTAAATAGCCCAGGAACACCCGGTTATCACCCTGTTATCCGCCATGTTGATGTTCTGACCCAGCGTGGTCAGCACATCAAAAACGTGGTCAGCACATCAGTGTTCTGACAGTGAGATACTACTCACACCACTTCGACACTGCCTGTAGCAGTCTCCCATTCCCATGTACTCACACCACCACGACACTGCCTACAGCAGTCTCCCATTCCAATGTACTACTCACACCACCACGACACTGCCTGCAGCAGTCTCCCATACCCATGTACTACTCACTCCACAACGACACTGCCTTTAGCAGTCTCCCATTCCCAGATACTACTCACACCACCACGACACTGCCTGTAGCAGTCTCCCATTCCCATGTACTACTCACACCACCACGACACTGCCTGTAGCAGTCTCCCATTCCCATATACTACTCGCATCACCAATACACTGCCTGCAGCAGTCTAGCATATGCCTTATACTAATCAAATCTGCAATTGCCAAACCACTGCCTGTAGACGTCTGCCATACTGAACAAGTTTTAGCACTCAGTAGTCTATAGAAATATGTCTATGGAAATGACACCTTGCTGTAGGCAGTGACCAGCAGGGTGAAGTAGTCTATGGAAATTACACCTTGCTGCAGGCAGTGACCAGCAAGGTGAGGAAGTCTATGGAAGTGACACCTTGCCGCAGGCAGTGACCAGCAGGGTAAAGTAGTCTATGGAAATGACACCTTGCTGCAGGCAGTGACCAGCAGGGTAAAGTAGTCTATGGAAATGACACCTTGCCGCAGGCAGTGACCAGCAGGGTAAAGTAGTCTATGGAAATGACACCTTGCTGCAGGCAGTGACCAGCAAGGTGAGGAAGTCTATGGAAATGACACCTTGCCACAGGCAATCGCCAGCAGGGTGAAGTAGTCTATGGAAATCACTACTTCGGCTTGCAGGTGGTGACCAGCAAGCCAAAGTAGTCTATGGCACCTTGCATACAGTAGCATACAGTAATGACAGGTTATTGCAGGTAGTGTCACTATCAGCAAAGTTCTATTGGAATAATAAAATGTGCATTACATAGCATTGTGATCTAACGATGTAAAATAATAATGAAGTCCTACCTTACGAGCCCAGGTCTTTTGAAGCCAATATTGACTCCTGGTTTGACGTCACCTGACCAGTTCTCGTCTACAGTAGCCCAGGTTACTGCCGACGTCACATTGGTATTTTGGTAAAGTAGGTCAAACTTGACGTTGCTGCTCACTGATTGGTCAACGTGGCAGTCAGACTGTGAGCAGGACGCCAGGAATTCAAACCGGAAGTCAACTGAACGATCTTCAATGAATCTTCCTTCAGGGGTGCCAACTGTTAGATCCGAGATCGTCCAGTAATCTGGAATATGAATTATTCACAGAAATATTAGAAGTTGATAAGGTAGTTGCACAGTATGAAATAGAATTATTAGGCATAATGATGCGGAGAAAACCCTATGACTTGGCATAATTATATTTCGATCTCCATTCACAAGTTTAACCTGTCCCATGCCGAGTTTGATACAGCACAGGTTACAAGTGGGGTAAAATAAAAATGTATGCAAATGAATGACTTTTGCATTAATATTTCTTTAATGTCCTATTGTCTAAATAGGAGGGGAAGATACATTTCACCACTTTTGCGGTTTATAAGTATGCACCTGAGAGATAGTAATCGTTGAATATCAATGCGATGTAAACTTACCAGCATCACACGTGAGAACGACCCTCTGGGAGCCTACATTGTTGTCCTCCCGGGTCTCTGTGACCTCCCCTACGGAGTCGGCCACCACAAACATGTACACCAGGCCACAGTTTTCCTCTGGGTCATCATGCAACGTGAGACTAGCGTCCTCCAGCGTTACCCGCACCGACTGCAGGGAGTTGATGTCTGCCTCTATAAGGTGGTGGAGGAGAGAGGGTTATTTATGTATATGTATATGGTACATTGTAATCAGGGGATGTGACTTTAACCAGAGTAAGACAGCAACCAAGGAAGTGCCAATAAAAAGTCACTATTCTTAGAAAATTCTTTATCACATTCTATTTGCAGAAAGAAGCACATAAGGCTTCATTGGATTGATGAAATCGGAACTTTTTTGACCATAAATAAAGAACGATGATGACGTACGGATCGTATTAAATATGTCAGTCAGATGGTGTGCCGTCATAGCATTAAATATGTTGCTCCTGCTCATGTACAGCGACGATATAAACTGGGAGGTGGCGATGGGGATGGCGGCCATGCCGAGTGACACTTCTACGTCATGCCACAGGGTGACTGCGTCAGCCAGCTTAAAGGTGTGCGGCACGTGGAGCCCCACCTGGCTGATGTCCACGTGTTCTAGAGGGGTAGAAATTATATAGTGTGACTATGAAGAATATTGTGACTATGAGGAATATTGTGACTATGAGGAATATTGTGACTATGAGGAATAGTGTGACTATGAGGAATAGTGTGACTATGAAGAATATTGGGACTATGAGGAATATTGGGACTATGAGGAATAGTGTGACTATGAGGACTATTGTGACTGCGAGGAATAGTGTGACTGCGAGGAATAGTGTAGCTGTAAAAAATATGTTATAGTATTCGAGGATATTTTAACGAAGATAGTAACATAATATAGTAGTGTAGCCCATGCAGGTCGGAATGAAGTCTTGTTGCTTGAAGGATGCGTATTCATACATATAATGCTGTATGAAATTGATATACTATAAACTGCATGGCGGAATTTCTACAATGACATGTTCCTGCACTGGACTCAATCCACTTTCATTCAGCATTCAACATTGCCTAAACAACAGCCAACAACAGCCTATTACTTCTAGTCCGTCTAAATAGAACATTCGGAAGTTGCCATGTAGAGCCTTCGCCGAACAGAAATACATACCAGTGGCTGCGCAATCTGTGGTGAACAATCCCCCAGGAATAGAAAAACAGTTGTTTTCTAAGGAAGTCTCAGTCAGTGGTTCTACTTCGGCGTCGCTTGGCTCGGGCCGGTGGACACAGAACTTGAGGCCCATCAGTTCGTCACAGATTTCCTTAGTCAACAGGTGACCGCCTACCGTCACCTGATGGGAACAAAGCAACGATGTGTAAGGTTCTTTTTTTCCTTTAGTAATGTATATAGACGCTTTAACTTTCCATCTATGCACCCGGGTATAATTCAGCGTTTACTTTTTAATGCACTATAACATCCTAAAATAGCATTGCTTGGGGAAATGATCCACACGAGGGTACAATAAAGTCATGAAGATTACCTTGAGATTCCACAGCTGATGTTTCTGCCCTGTTGCCATACCATGGTTGACATCAGCGGGTACACCCTCCCAACCGTCCACCGTGCTGATTACTACGTCACTGTCCGTCGTCAACGTCATCGTGTACAGGGCCGCTGACGGAACCGGAAGTGGCCGGCCCACGTTGTAGACGTCGGCACTGATGTGAACCACTGTGTCAAGGCCTGCTGCGATAGGGCTCTGCTGACGTAGCGTGACGTTCTTGACGTGGAATATGTCCACCATGGCTGTCTGACCGGCCACGTCTGAGGAAATATATGATTACACCAACAACTTACTTGTTGTGCAGGGGAATCGTTGTTCCAACGAGGCAGGCACTGTATTAGTGCCCTGGGGGACATGGGAGAAGACACAACCGGAAGTGGTCAGTTGAATGTAGCAAGGCACGAAGGCTATAACCTGTAATAAATCTAACTATTTTTAAAAAACAATTTACTCAATTTTTCTAAAAATCTTGTCATAAAGGGAGGCGGGTGGGCCCATGTCCCCCAGGGCACTAATACAGTGCCTGCCTCGTTGGAACAACGATTCCCCTGCACAACAAGTAAGTTGTTGGTGTAATCATATATTCCAACTCACCGGCACTGCATTTAGTGCCGGGGAACCTGGGAGAACTTTAAAGCTTTACAGGTATAGCCATAAAAAGACATGATTGAAAACAAAGTAACCTTGTAACAGAAACTTTATTTCAATTAAATAATTAGCAAAAAGCTTATCACATTCTTATCACTTTCAGTGACCGAAATCGTCACAATTTACCTTACATCATTAAGTATGGCTTGAGCCACTGATGAACCTGAGATCTTTGTCTCAACCTTCTTGTTATAATGTCTTGCCATGGTCTTTTCACAGCGCCATGAGCCATATTTTAGGAGTTCATTAACACCAACTCCCAACGTTGAAGCCTTGGATGTTCCCGCACCTCTTGTAGAATGCGCTCGGAACCTCTTGTCTATCTTTGCCTTCTTTAGAATCCAAAGTACCCACCTAGATACAGAATTCCTACCAATCGGCTTGTTTGGTGATTTGAACGACAACATGAGCTTGTCATACTTGACAATCTTACCTTCTATTTCCTTAACTCTAAGACCCTTTGAAGCTTTAACATAAGCCTTCAAGGTCTTGACAACACAAATCAATTCCTGTTTTGGATAAGGTTCCAATACCACCACCTGTAACGGTTGACCTAGCTTAGCCGTCTTCATCAATGTTTTCAATTGAAATCTTGCACACCCTGTGTCTGTCCAAGTGAGTTCACTCAGCAACAATGCTGGAATCAATTGTCCTCTTTGCCCTGTGATCAGAAGAATGAGGATCACCAATTTCTTTGCCAAATGTTCAAACGACAAGAATTCATTCTTTCCCCATTTTATCAACATGTTGAAAACAATAGAAACGTCCCAAAATGTAGGATATTTAGGAACTGGGGGCCTTTTCCTATACACAGCTTTTACTGCTTGACAAACCCAGTAATGCTTTCCAATAGTATTACCATTCTCTAAAGTGGGCAAAAGAACCGATAATGCACATCTAGCGGCATTCACCGCTCCGAATGACAGTTTTTTCTCATCTAGAGATCTGATAAACTTGCATACCTGAAAAACAGTAGGTCTCCACATGTTCACCCTATTGATAATACAGAACGTGTTCCATTTATGCAAATAGGTATTGTATACCTTTTGTGTACCATCTACCCAACTTGTCATCAAGAAATCAGCAGTTTTCTTATCACAACCTTGTTCATGAACCAGGTTATCTCTTATAACAGCGAAATAGTCAACCCTACTCTTCCTATGAATTGAACCGACTGTTCGTCTACCTGTTCCCCTGCTGGTAACAGATTGTTTCTTTTTGGAGATATTGTTAGCTGACGCTTTGCTAAACTCTTGAGTCTTGTGAACCAGGGTCTTGTTTTCCAGTTTGGAGTTACCAAGACGAGACTGTGTGGCTTGTCTTGAACTGCTTTGTTGATTACACGCATCACCAAGCTGAAAGGTGGAAAAGCATAGGCTTGTAAACCTCCCCAATTAAGAGAGAAGGCATCTAGATACGTAGCATCTGGATCTTGTTTCCAAGAACAGTAGATTGGACACTTCTTGTTCACTCTTGAAGCAAACAAATCAATGTTTGGAGTACCAAACAACTTACAAATTCTCCTGAAAATTCTATCATGTAATTTCCACTCCAGATTGTCTTTAAAGACCCTGGACGCTTTATCTGCTCGTACATTCAGTTTTCCTTGAATGTACGACACAGTGATCCAATTGCTACGTAACTCAGCCCAGTGCCAGATCTTCCTGGCTACAATATCACACTGAATTGACCTTAGACCTCCCATTTTCTTTACATAATTTAGAGCTGTAGTATTATCAGTTCTAATATGTATGTGGGTATTTCTGATGCCTCTTAAACATTTAAGAGCAAACAGAATAGCCATGAGTTCCATCACATTGATATGCTTGACCTCTTTCTTCCTCCATCTTCCTCCTGAAGTTTTAGAACCAAAACAAGCACCCCAACCTTTCAGACTAGCATCAGTTGAAATATACAATTCAGGTGAGTCAGGTCTAATTTTCTTGACTGATCCATTGATATTTTCTAACCACCAGAATATATCCTCTCTAGCCTTGTTTGACACCCACATAGTAGAGTCATACCTATATCCCCTTGACGCCAAGGCAATATTCTTTTCTCTTTCTAAAGCCTTGACATGAGCAAAACCATAGTCCACACCAGGAGTACATGACACCATAAGTCCTACTACACCAGCAACTTGCCTAATAGTAGGTGAATCTGCGTCCAGAAGCTTCAAACACTCTGTCTGTAATTTTTCAATTTTTGGATCCGACACAGAAACTTCCATTTTTGTTGAATCAAGCCAGAACCCCAAAAACTTCAATTTTTGAGTAGGTTTCAGAACTGATTTATCAGGATGTACTACCAACCCAAGACTGTCTAACAGAGCAGTTAACCTCTTCACTGTATTATAACATTCCAACTCAGTTGGTGCCATAATAAACGAGTCATCAATATAATAGAAAGCCTCACCACCAGCTTCGCGTATTTTAGAGAATACCGGCGCCAATAACTTAGTGAACACCCTTGGCGCACAAGACAACCCATTTGGTAACACTGTATACTGGTAAAATCTATGATTCCAATAGAATTTCAAGTACTTTCTATCACAGACCCGAATTTTGAACGAATAATAAGCATCTTTTAGGTCAACTGATGCCATGAACGCATCCTCCACTAATAACTCCTTTGCTGTATTTAAAGAGTCCATCTTAAAATGCTGGTATTCAACCAACTTATTAAGTTGAGTGAGATCTAGTATAATACGCCCTGCACCATCTGGTTTTGGTACCACAAAGATGTTAGAAATCCATTCACCCGGCTCTGAGACCGCTTCTTCTATTACACCTTTCAACAACATAGACTCAATTTCTGCATTCACAGTCAACTTCTCAGCTTTAGACAAACGATAAGGAAAAGGTACTGATAACTGAATAGGTTCCTCAGTAAACGGAATAATGATACCCTGAACATTATTGATAATCCATTGATCAGAAGTCAACGACTGCCACTGTTCAACATAATCAGCTGTTTGTCCAGCTATAAAGTTAGATGGTGTATGCACAAATTGTAAGTCCTGTGCCAAAGTGACACTTACATTGTCTAGGACTTCTTTCCTCCGCGGTATCCTCCTCGGTTCTGGTTCTGGTAGTTCTGGTTCTGGTAGTTCTGGTTCTGGTAGTTGCTCTGGTTCTGATTCTTCTTCTGGTAACTCTTGTATGGGTCGTAAGACTCGTATGGAACTCTTGTGCCTGGAGGAAAAGGTTGGTTTCTGTGAAACCCCCCTCTGTGAGTAGTGCTGCGACTCCTGTTGGCACCACCTCTGTAACTACTAGCCTGAGGCTTCTTCTGAGACTTTGGATCATTCTTGTCAGGCCCCATTACTTCCTGGACAAATCTTCTTTCTTGTTTTTTCTCAACAAAGTTATCCTTGGACTTAGCACCAAATAGAAACTTGCCTCCTAAAGGAGCAGTGACTACTGAATCAGCAACCTCCTTCAGAAGTTTATGTCGTAGAGCTTCCCGACGTCTCCTCACTAAATTGTTGTTCGCATAAGCCAACAACCTGCAACTATCAAAGAGCTCAGTTCCTGCCGTGTTGAGTTCATCATCACCTTCTGCACCCCTATTGATAATCAATTCACAGACAGGCATCATAGCTGTCAGCGCTGATAGAAGAATATCCTGAGTGATGTGTACATGGATATCCCCTGTTTTAAGGTGCTGTTCAATATCCTTCCTCTGTTTCATACTCAACTCTAAATCAGGAACCAACATATTCTTAATATTCTCAGGTGCTGGATACTTTGTGGCAAGTTCAACAGCCTCCTTTTCATCCACATTCTTCACAATCATACTGTCAATCAAAGCCGCTAAACACTTGGTAACAGCTGGTGACCTTGGAGCTTCATTGGTCTTAGCGATGAACTCCTTTGCCTTCCCCGAGAATGCACCCTCTTTGACTCCTTCAAATACGTCCTCCTTCTCCTTCTTCTTTTCCTTTGATTTTCGAGAACTGGTGGATTTTCGAGAACTGGTGGATTTTCGAGAACTAGTGGATTTTTTAGAACCAGTAGAAACATCAGAATCATCATCATGGTGATGATCATCACCACTAAAGCGACTCTTCTTCTTAAGACGTTGAAAACGTTTGAAGCGAGCATAATCTTCTACGTCAGAGTCATTGGAGTGTGACCTTGACCGACGTCTCTTCCGATTAATATCATCTCGAGATACATGAGAACCTTCAGAAGACATAGAATGAGAACGCCTGTCTCTTGAACTACATCTAACATCCTTCTCCTTAGAAGTATGTCTATCTTGGTCCTTATAACGAGTGACAGACCCATCTCTTGACTGAGACCTGGCTGGAGACCGAGACCGTCTCCTGCCCCTCCGGCCTTGCGGGCCTTCCTGCTTCTTATAGCCGGCAACATCCTTACTCGAGCCGGTGTCACCGGCCCCGGACCCGCCGCCATCTTGGTCAGCCAGGTTGAAGCTATGTCGGCCCGTTCCTTCAGGCGACAAATGTGGCATTTCCTGACTGTCATTTGCTTGACCAGACTGGAATATGTCCTGAAGTAACTGTGTCTGTTCTCCAATGGATTTCACAGACTCCATGCTACTTGTAGCCATTTCAGTGTCACCGGCAGACCGGCTTGACACGTGCAGATTCAGACCGTCTTGACTCTGAAATGCACAAATATAGATGTTTAGACTCGAGACAATACCCCTGCTAACAGGGTTTCAGTAGAGCTCAGTCAATTTCAAAATTGAAATATAAATAAATCATAAACGAGTAAAATGTAAACTTATAAATGAACATTCTACTCACCCTGCTACACACGACCTGCTTCTTCAAACGTGCCGCGCTAAACTGACCACTTCCGGTTGTGTCTTCTCCCAGGTTCCCCGGCACTAAATGCAGTGCCGGTGAGTTGGAACAATTGTACATTGAAGCATTACCACTATCGAGTCATATACGGCTACTTCAATGAACACCTCAAATGTCCTCTTATTTCCAACAAGACACTCATACTTATAATGATTGTTTCAAAGACGCATAATTATTTCATTTCCTGAAGCTATGTCCTACATTTATATACTCACTGTAATGTGTGCATGATGTTCACAGAGATTAGTTCACTATTCAGCATTATCTTTATGGATTCATATAATATTATTGTACTTGTCATGAAGTTCTAGATTAGATTACTTACCTCCTTGGCAGCCGACAATGATAGGGGCCGAGATAACGTTATTATCTTCATACCGCTCCGAGACATTCATAGCTGCAAAACGGAATACCTTATAGACCCCTAACGAATATCGAATATATACACATGTATGAAATAACATTCTGAGATAACTGCAAATAGGTTTACTCTATGGTACTTTAAGCTACCACCGTTTGATATGGTCTCTTCTTCACTATCACGCCCGGGGGCTACAGACAATTTGTAAATATTAGAGGAAATCTGTACTAAGTATTGTACACGGCATCATGATAATTTCGATGGATTAGATATCGTCTTAAATAGACAGAATCGAAACATTTAACATAATAGTCAATCTCCTTCCAATCTGTAAATCATGATAGATAAGAAACACATATGAGGCCCTACCGTGGTCGGTGACACACAGGAGGTAGACAGGGCCGCAGTGTGTGGTGTCAGGTGGGTCCTCCAGGGTGAGGGGCACACCACCCAGGGTGAGGTAGTGTAGTCCTGGAGGCAGGAAGCGGGAGAGCTCTCTACGCGCTATGCCATAGTCCCAGCCCACGTAGGTCGCCTACAATGTAAGGTCACTTACAGTCGTGAGTTTACATAACAATATACCTAGAACGGAAGTAGTATTCTAGCCAGGATCATTCATTTGTGGAACCTTGTTGGAATTTGTATTCAAAACAAGAATTGATCAGACCCCCTCTGGTTATAAGCTAGAAGTCCTGTCTCCACCTATATGGGTAAAGCGCTGTGTGCCCACCAAAAACCTAATTATTGGGCCATCATGTATGTGTATTTGATGTTAGTGCCCTATACCCGCCGCCCTCCAACATAGGCCTCTATTTAATCACACCCCCTCCAAGCCATCTTATCTGACGATGAAATACATTAAGGTCCATTATACTATGTAATTACGGCGCTAAATTCCTGTGATGCCACTATCAATGATGCACGTTGATTGATACCTTCCTCTAATCTTCACATCTTACCTTGACATCACTATCGTCGTATTCGTCATCTAATGACAGGTAGAACGCTGACGTGAACGACACCTGCCCAGCGGTGGTTGTTCCCCTCAAGTCCACCTCTACGTTCAGGATAAACTCCAGGGGGTGTCCTATTGTCACCCACCTCTCACTTAGCTCCAGGAGTGTGGGAACGATGTCCTTAGTTTCTGTAGGGGGACAAACAGACGTTTAAAATGTCTTAAGGGGGTGCTTTTCTCAAATGTTGAAATTCCCAAATATTAATGTTTCCAGAGCTGTGCATAGTTGCATAGTATCCAAAAAAACAACTGTCAAGGGAAATCACCGTTATGGGGTTAAAATTACCGTTTTATGGTTAGCTCAAGTGCTGAAAGAAATTGAAAATAAAAATAGATATTCCATCTGATCTTACCATCATTACAAGCGACAATATCCGTGCGTTCGACGCAGGTGACGTCATTACTCCTCATTGCTGGATCCTCCTTATAGGGCGGTACGATAGACGTCATGAAGACGTAACGTGCACACAGCCACACTGCACCGGCGCACTGCTCAGGTGTGACGTATACTTCTGTACGACCGGAAATGGCCAGGACGCTACCAGAAGTGAGTGTGTCGTTGATTGGCGGATCCAGTGGGTATCCGGTAGGGTCAGTGAGAAGGGTGTCCACAGAATCGTCCAAAATGTTATCATCGCTTAGGTAGATCTGGACACCGATGTGCGAACTTCCGGTTGGGTTTCCAGGGATTGAACGTCCTGTGAAGGTCACTTCCGCCTCGTAGGTCATAGGGATGCGAGTGTTTTGGTATATTGCCGTCACCTTGTCAAGTTGCAGCACAAGGCTGCCCAGGGATATGTCTAATAATTTGGAAGAAGGAGAAATCATTGTATAGTTAAAGTGGCATTCTCACCGAGCGTTTCCCATTCACAATTCTAGTACTGTTCTAGTCTGCTATGTGGTAAGTGCGAGTGGTGAGAATGCCCCTCTTATTGAAAGAGCAACTAACTATAAATCATATCAACGCACACTTTCTACCATTGATAGTACATGTATGCAATGCGTGAATTTCTATCTCAGTGAAAAATTGCCTACGAACAAATTTTACTCCATATTTCTTTTCCACAATTCGATGGTAGAAAATGACAATAGATAATTATGATACCCATGACAGGATAAATTTGGCATAGCTCACCTCTGTCACAGTCCAGGAAGAAGTGGTCGTTAAATGGTATACAAACGTAGTTATCCTGCTGGGGGTCCAAGGTACTGTTCCGACCCCTCACCAGCACACACAAGTAGTTGGAATCTGAAATCGGTACAATGTTAGGGACATATCAATATGGGGCATCATTTAGTTAATTAATTTTGTATAAACTCAATACAATAGTATTACCAGGTCCTCTCCTGCAATGATTCAGTGCAGTGCCACGATGGGGTTGTGTTTGTAATGGAACACGATGCTATCGTGCCAATAATAATAATAAAGCTTAAAATGCGATGGGAGTAAGTCTGGGGGATAGGTGAATTAATTGAATACTAAATTAATTCAAGTTTGTGAAGGGCCCACCTGTGCAGGCAGCTGGTGGGAATGTGATACCGGTAACAGCGATATCAGAGTACCAGCGGGGTTCACTGGTCGTCCAGTCAGCCTCGTAACCCGGCTGCCGCAGGTTTAGGGAAGAGCTCAACACATGAAACCGGTCCCTGTAATCATACTCATCGGGTACAGTAGTGTCTGCACGAGCGTACAGGAACACCTCAACACTTGACAAACCGGCCCCTGTTGTGTCGATGGGAGAGCCCTTGTTGATGAGCAGAAGATCAAGGGTGAGTGCCACACCGACCTCGTCACTTATTCCAGGCTCGTGTATTACTACATCAGCCAGAGAGATACCTGGTGTGAATAATAAAAGTAGCTAGATTTAGTAATGGACTGGACCAATAGACAGATGCACATTAATGCATCTATTATATGACACACTATTGTCTTCGCACCGTGATATATAGTTGGTGGGGATTTTTTTTTTGAGACTCAGGTATGATGGTCATCATCACGTCCAACTGCGTTTTGCACAATTTGAAATATATAATTGTTGATGACGGGAGGAGTCACAACTGCGAGGCGAGAAGTTAGAGTTGATGTGGCTTTTACTTCTTTACAACGTTTCCGAGTGAGGTAGTCCTTCTTCAGGTGTATAGTATATAATTATCACATTGAGAACTCTGTGACTAGCTTATCCAGGTTAAAACCACAGAGACTGTAAAGGAGTAAGGCTTGCGCAGCCATTCCGCCAACACAACAACCTTTAGAGAGAGAGCCCGCAGGACTCCCTTTACAAAAAAGAGAGTCAAGCAAGGCTAGGCTCTTCCTTCAGAGTCCCGCCGTACCTGAAAGAGTGCAAGAGTGACAATAACAGTCCATACCTTCTGCCATTGGACAGTTGAGTCTGATTTGATGCCAGCCGATATTGTTCTCCTCATCTAACTCAGGCGCGAGTTGCGCCGAGTCCAGGTAGACGCCCAAGTAGGGTCTGAGTCCACACAACACCTGCACGCGCCGACTCTCTACTGCCATCTCGCCACTCACTGTCCAACACGACCACCACACAAGGGTTACTTTTACACACCAGAAATGGTGGTGGTTATGTGACTTTGATACTTTTCTGTTTTGCTGCCTACAGTGTCATTTTTTATTGGACAACAATTAAACCAGCGCATATGTCATAAACCGCGCTATGGTGATATTTAATTTTGGCGTTAATAAGATAAATAAAAAAAACATGTTTAAGAAAAGAGATTGGAACTGTATACCTTTCGTATCCCCTTCTTTCTATACTTCCTCATCGGACAGATGTGTACCAATCCCACCAATGTGATAGCATACACCCTGGGAAAACTATTCACACTGTATACCCTTACCTGTCCACGTGAACACATTACTGTCGACTGTCGGGGTGGCCGCCGTGTGAGTAACACCCTCCTGTGCCGGCATTATGTTCAGGATGGAGGCATCAGGGGAGAGTACAAAGGTGTAGGTCAGGGAGGCGGGGGGAGCAATAGTGATTCCAGGCCGGGAGCGTACCTCCACGGTAAAGGAGTAGGGTATCATCTGTGACTGTGACTCTCCGGTACGCTCTGTCTCTATCCATATCTTAGGTTCTGGCAGGAGGACGAAGTCCTTCACTATAAGGTCATAGTTGTATTCTGTAAAAGAAAAAGAGGCAATATACATGAATAATTATGCAAATAGAATCATTGCCCTAAATAGAACCTTGGTTGAGAGTACATCCTTCCTCAATGAAGTATGGTCCGTCGATTTATGGTAATGGCTGTTTCTCATGACTGGTCGTCATATGCCATTTTTACTCTAGCAGGCTTCAAATCTCTTGGAACTGGATGTTATGAGTTTCTATTGATTCTATCAGGTCAAACTCAGTTAGAGCTACATTGGGGTATATACTTTTACCTCTCTATGACCAATATTAAGTGTGTCAGAGCCCATAAAAAGGCAAAATATGGCATTTTTCATGAATTTTCATCCACAATGAATTTCAAAAGTTGTAAAATTTCAAAGATTATGAGAAGAATATGACCTTTCTTATTATTTTCATATAGAATACCAATGATTGAAATGTGCAAGGTGTATAACTCATTAGTTGTACCTATAACTGTGGTTTGATGGTGCTATGATCCATTTGTGTAATTCAATGGTTCCAATCATCACGCTCTATTGTCATAAGTTACACCTCCCCTATCTTATAGCAATTAGCTAACCATATCAAAATGTATTGTCATGCTGGACTAGTATATCTTATATGTATATATTAAAAAAAAGAAAAGGATGATATGTTGTAAACTTGACTCAGGAGAGCCAATTGAAGTTCATGATGGCAAAAATGTGTAATTTCCTGGTTCCAATCATCACTCTCTATCAAACTACATCCATTGTCATAGCTTGCATAGTATCTACATTTAACTATCTATATCAAATGTCAACTATCTCTATTATAAAGGGAATAATATACAATTATGAAAGAATTCTGCAGCAAGCCTGTCAGGTGGTACTGCTATGTATATATGTCAATGGTTCCAATCGTCACGCTGGTTCCAATCATCACGCTGTATCGTATGGACTACATTCTCTCTATGCTAGAGCTGCTATAAACTTATGTGTTATTAATGAGTTGTATTTTCATCCATTTACTTACGTTTTTATTGATTCCTACCATTGCATTACCTTTTATCTGCCTAATTATAGCAAGATAAGGAGAGGTAAGGGGAATATATGCTCCATTTAAGCAAGAAGTATGAGTTAAGAGCAAATATAGATAAGTAAATGTACTTGAAAGATAGGCTTCAGGGCTGGTAAATACACCAGCAGTAATATCTAACAGTGGAAATAGGAATCATATAAATACTTGAGGGCCTAAAGATAGTGATACTACTGCCAAATGCACAAAAATGCCTTGGTTCCAATCTTCACTCTCTATAAAACAGCCTACATCCTCTCTATTGTACAGCAGCTATAAACTTGATTCTTCATGATGAGCGTTAGTTTCACCTACCATTGCAAAGAGTGGATATAGACGAAACTATTTCAGTAGAAAATACAGCTATTGATAAGAATATGAGGATGTAAGGGTATGTGATAGAGAGTGCATTAAAGGAATCATTCGTTCCAGAATATTACACTATATCACCTACTTCTTTCAACACAGTGAAAAGCTACAAGGAATATGCCGATATATAGGAAATGTCCATAGATATGATCACTAGCCTCTACTATATACATAAGAACTGCTCACATAAGGAATGTATACCTTAACAAAAGAAAAATAAGAGTTAAACCATTATATTGATAGAGAGTGACGATTGGAACCATGCCCTAGACTATTTGTTGACACATGAACTTTGCCAAGCTACCATAGGAAAGGTTTTCTGATATAAGCTTCCATAACTTTGAAATAAGTTGGCCAAATACCTTTATTATTTACAAGCAAAAGGATTTTCATCTTCTCATGAATTCTAAAATTAGGTCCTCCCAGCTCAAATGACGACCAGTCATGAGAAACAGCCTAATATGATAATAAGCATAATCAACATTATATAATGCTTGTGTTGGAAGGTTGTCCCTCGGATAGCTTACCAGTACAAATGCCAGGGCCGACCACTGATACTCCTGAAATAATTTCCCGATTATTGCCCTCGTTTGTTTCCACCACATGCTGCTGTGGGTCCAGCACCACACTCAGCTGAAGATCGGTTTTGTCACAGAGAGCTACAGCACCACCCTCCGGTAATATGAAGGTGCCACCTGTAGAGTGCAAAGGAAGCATCGTACGCATTAGTAGTTCACTTTTATGTTACATGTAATTTAGGAATTTAATTTCCAGCAGTATATCATATCATTGAACTACTATATATATGTACTTTCCTGATCATATAGATCGGACATAGAACAGCTTTATAGTATGCTAGCATGACACTAATCATATAGATCAGACATAGAAATATTATTGTTGGGAACTAACCAAGGTCTATGCTGGTGGTAGATGTGATTTGAGTGTTGATAAGGCTGATGTCCACCTGGTGGGGTATGGTGAGGGTGTAGGAACCATCTGTCAGTGTGAAGATCACATCAAATACAGGTTTGCCGTCAGCGGGTAGCGTCTCCCAATATGGCTTCCATCCGTCACCTATACAGTATATATATAGATATACATACCAGGGTAGTCATTTTATACTAAGAGGAGTAGGTTCTATTTAGGTGTGTTTTCATTTCAACGTCTTCAACCCTCTTCCTGGAGAAAATTAATGTCCACATTTGGGACTTTCTTTTTCAGGAAGGTTTTCTCTTATGCACTGCTGTGCCACCTTGTCCAGGCCTAAACATTTACCAAGAGGTATTTCTAACCCTAGAATGACAAGGGTTTCTGCAACATGAATATGCCACTCGTTTAGTCGTTAGTTGACTAAAACAGTACCAGGAAAAGCAGGTGTATGCATAATATTGATTATTTACCATTGCGTGATTGACCTTACCATTAACAGTGATGAGTAACTGTAGCTTGAAGCTGTGCTCTTGGCCGATTGTCAACTGTGTTTCTGGCATTTCAAATGTCGTCTGAAGATTACGGTGTCTCTTCACGTGTAGATCAATGGAATCTGAAAGGTAAGCACTATCGGTTAGTAAATCTATGGAGGTAGGGTCACATCGAAATATTGTGGTAACATCCGCGAATGCATTTTAAATGAAAAATGACAACTTGACGTTCTATCGAGATGTGAATGTAAACCATTGATTCCCGATTTATTATATCGAAGGACTAAAATGTAACTGTGATATGAAAAAATGACAAATAAAATTCAGTTGTTCTTAGAAAATTATGTTTATCATATAAAAGCTGTATTGATTGTTATCATCTTAAAAATCTATACTTAATATAAATTACATACATAATTTATAATATATCAAACCAGCGTATTTAAAAAAGGGGTATTTGATATCTCTAATGATTTAACTCACCCATTCCTCCACAGCCCAACTCGGGATGCGTCACCACAGTGATGGGCTTCACAAAGAAGTTGTCGTGCAGAATGGAGTCATCCTGGTTGGCGTTCTCCTTCATAACTCCAACGAACAAATGATCCACTCCGTCCGCGCACACTCCCTGGGGTATGGTGATGGTTCCTGTCACCCCTGAGAAGGGGAGGATGGTGTTATCATCCTGGTACATGCCTGTGTACTGCAGTTCGGTATTGGATATGGCCAGGCTGCTTGGAGTGATGTCTGTGGCCAGGTTGAGATCAAACAGGCCTCCAGGCTGGGCGTACACCTTAAAACAGAGATACCCACCATTGAGGATGTCAGCAAGATCAGTTTTTCCCCACGTTTTTCTCGATAACAGTAGGGTCTTAAGGTGTATATAGGATAGTCAACTAATGTATACTATTAATTATTAAGTAGTAATTGGGACAAGACCCACAGTGCGTTTATTTGTGCATCTAAGTCTGCAGCGTTGCGGTTACTTAGGTTATATAACCCCGACTTTATGTATAAATACAAATAAGCTAATAGACTTAACAAGCAGATTTTGCAGTATGGTAAAGACTGGCACACACAAGGCATGTTCTGCATGACTAATCCCCAATCAACCCATCATCATTGGAGAGGAAGTCTGAGACTGCTATACGCCCACTTACTTTATTCCTTCCGGAGGTTTGACACTGCTATACGCCCACTTTATTCCTACCAGAGGTTTGACACTGCTATACGCCCACTTTATTCCTACCAGAGGTCTGACACTGCTATACGCCCACTTTATTCCTACCAAACAAGTCTGAACTGTTTCTCACCTTTAACTTGAAGTTTTCCGGGGCTGGGGCGACGGCTTTGGACATGCCAACATTGCGGACCCTTCCACCGAAGGATACTAATGCTGGACTATCAGGATAGTAGACGTCCTGCCCAGAGACGTATCCTTCCCAGAAGCTATATAAATCTATAACGAAATAGGCGGCTGTTGCTAAAAACTTGCTATGTTAGAAACGTTCACGAAACATGGTATTTAAACTACAAGCTCAAGCAGAGTCCACCTGCTAAGTTTAGCTCAAGCTCAGCTTTTTGAAAGTTGTGGTTCACAAATCAGCTTATAAATATGTGAATAAGCACCTGAACTGCTTGAGCATCTGCTTGAAGATCCAAGCAGATGGCTGATCTGCTTGACTTTTCAAGCAGATAAAGAATGATTTTTCGTGAACTGGGATCTGCTTGAGCTGATCTGCTTGAGCTAAATTGACTGCTTAACGCAGATAAAATGTGTTTCATGAACTGGAGCCCAGGTCTATGTCAAAACTTGGGATATCTTTGCTGTATTACTAGTAACCAACCTGGAGAGCTATCAATTGCTATAATATCATGATAATTATAGCAATGTCAGACAGTGGACATAACATAAGATTCCTAATTACCTTCGTCACATTTGACGATGAAGGGGATAGCAATCATGTTGTTACTCTCATTAGGTTCGTCAAACAAGGCTTCCACCTTTAGGAGGAGGTACACCGTACCACAGTGCCACCAGCCTAATTCCAGGGGGAACGTCTGTCAACAGAATAGCACACATTCAACAATCCTTTCAGGTGAGTAAAATCCATATGCGACCTACTTTATTTAAACATATTCCTTATAATTCAGCGTATACTTTACCTGATAATCATTTTCAGGCTGTCCACAACATAATTATAATGAATATACAGTATGCAAAGTAGTAAACAATAATATTAACAGGATGAATGGAAAAGTCATATTGCCCCCCCCCCCAAAAAAAAAAGATTGATACAATAGATTAAAAGAACATCAGGAGATATATAGACAAATGCCAACGCCCATACCGTCTCTGCCATATTTCATGAGTGGGGGCTGGGGCCATATCCCACAAAGCCGCAGGCTGAGTGGGATATGCCCCAGCCCCCACGAGTGAAATACAGCAGAGAGGTATCAATGTAGTTGGCATTTGCATTTATTTTTTTATTTTAAGCCATTTAATGAAGAAATCCTGTTTTTTTCTAGCCCATTGAATACGGCCACATTGTATTCAATGGGGGGCATTGAATACGACCCTTCCTATAGTTAAGCATAGTAAATCTTGTATTTCATAAAGATAAAACTACATACAATGGTGGGTGATACAGGCCCAAAGGCCGTCCTTTGGTCTGGTTCTGGGGTGCCTAGATCGTCACTGATAGTGTTATAGGAGCCATCCTGAAGGTCCACTGTCAGCTCCAGGTCAGAGTCGTCTAGTTGGTCGTCCCTAGATACGTAGAGGTGGTACAGCATGTTGGTATAATTCATCACCATAGACGTGTCGTTTCCCAGGTAGGCCTATAAGGAAGGTAAAGGAGTAACATCTCCTAAATCCGGATACTACCTGGTATTTCCAATATCATTTAATCATACACGGTATAGTGCTATCGGTTATTAGTCAGTGCTATTAGTCAGCCTAAATCACTCTGTACGGAAATACGTGTATATTATATGTAGGGCACAATGCATGCTCCACATGAATCGGTTCAAACTTCTCAGGAGAAAATAGTGTACTCTTAGCTGGTTTTGTAATGGGGATGTATACAAACGGAAACCATTTTATATTCTTCTAATATAATGGGATAGGGTAGGTTCACCCTAAGTCAAACTCATACCTTGAGTCAACCACTTTTGACATGAAATTACAAGTTTAGTATGCATCTGGTGACAATAAACTCCCACTGATTTAAGAATTAAAGTGTTTTCCAAATATATACTGCACATTGCATCTGCATCATTACTCTTTTTCATATGGTAAAATCAGTCAGAAGTACCCCTGTTTGACCTGTTTTGACAAACAGAAAATGAAAGTCTCTCCACTGTTCATACTCTTTGGTAGTTGATTGAAGTATTTGTTCCTTTCATACACAGTGTCGATTGGTTTTGTGAGCTAGACATGTATCTAAATCACACAAATTATGACTTTATTGAGCAAAATTATTTTCCTAAATTATTTTTAGGACTGATTTTGTAAGGTATACCCATTTCACCTTAAGTCAGCCATGAATTCACCCTAAGTCAACCATGGGGTTTTCTTCTCTGGAATCGCCCCTGGAATTCTCTTACCCTGAATTTCTGTCTAAGACCTCTCCCCCTACTCTTGTGAATCCCTCCTCCTCCTGGAATCCCCTTTTCTACTACAGGGTTAAGGATAGTAGGCCTACTTGTGTAGTGTATAGAGGGCAAGGGTAAGACACAAAAAGAGGGGGGGAAGGGGGTGAGGGGGCAGAGTCCCCAATATATTCAATAGAACTCCATACTGCATGTCTATAATGTTATATTTAGTCCTCATTGCTCATACAAGTGATATTTACTAGCAGTTAGACCTGAAAGATAGCTCATGAAAAAACATGGATCAGGCAGGTTGAAAGTGGTGAACCTACCTTATACGTAAATCATTATGTTTCTTAATAGCAACTCTAAATGATACATTGTCTGAGTCTTGTCAAATTTCAGAAACAGCTTTTAAAGCAGAGAACATGTCCCGCCTGTAGGCATTTTCATATAGTTTACCATCTGTGCTCTGTATACTAATTACATATAGCCGGTGTCGTATGGGAATGTAGAAAACAAATCACTCACATTTATGGAAATTTGAACCGGTCGTTGCTCGAAGTACTCAAAGTTGGTTGACTGCGTGAGTGTGTCGATAGTCAACGATGCAGCGTCAGTTACATCGAGATCTACAAAATCTGAAACCAGAAGACACGGGAAACGTGTTGTACACATTTTCGTGTATTATAATAAATTGGATCCATCCTTGGACGCACTACATGTACTGCAGAAATCTCCCAACCTTACCTTCTCCCCTTTGTTCAAAAGGAATGGCCACTACCTAACCCAGCTAACAAAAAAAAGTTATTTTACGTCAAAATAACGTTCTAAAACTGTACATAACGTTATGCCATAGTGAGGATCCTTAGAGAAACGTTATATAACGTTAAATAACGTTACAAAATGTTGTATAACGTTTTTTGTTTACTGGGAAGCTGCTCTACAGTCCTTATGGTTAGGCCCCACGATGTTAGTGTAATCAAATCTAACTCAGAGCGGAAACTGACTACATGGAATTACACGTATGTTGGTAGTGTGTTCGTGTGCTAGTGACACTTTAATACCACACTACAACAAAATAATGTTATAGATGTGACGTCATTTAAATGCCTACTTAGAGTGATGATAGACACCAGGGAGACGAGAAATGGATTCCATTGATTTGAAGCACTGCCCACAGATAACTGGCTGTCAAATTGATGTGACATAGCGTTTAGATGCATC
The DNA here is from genome assembly GCA_947462335.1 of Harmothoe impar. Classification (NCBI taxonomy): domain Eukaryota; kingdom Metazoa; phylum Annelida; class Polychaeta; order Phyllodocida; family Polynoidae; genus Harmothoe; species Harmothoe impar. The sequence continues at coordinate 50,469,315 of OX381705.1, forward strand.
GGCATAAGACACAAGCCTCATACTAACCTGTTGTGCAGCGTACAGGATATGTTATCATGTCATTGTCGAGGACCGAGTCGACCATGTCTGGGGGCAAGCCAAGACCTTGGTATATAGCCACCCTTATTTTCCTGTCCAACGAAAGGAATATTTAATCATGTTAGTGTTATTGGGGGTAACAAGTTGGGGGACGAAGGGGTAACAGAACAATAGGTGAAATGAGGGAGTGAGCTGTTTCAAGGGGGGGGGGGGTAGCACGGTTTTACTGATAACGCGTGAAATTTGCCTTCCCCTCCCGCCCCCCTTGTTATTGAAAGGTGGTACGGCAACATGTTTACTACCTTTACTACCAAAGACAACAACATCACCGGGCTTTATAATGGGATTGAAAATTAACATTTTAAAATATCAACAGCGCTTACCTGTGGTATCAGAGTTGATAATGAGATATGCTTTGATGCATGCGCACTTACCCGTAATGGTCGGTGAGCTCCTGACAAAGGGTGCCGGTGATGTCTGCAGTGACCTTGACCTGTACACTAACAGACTGGTTGATGGGGATACCTTCCTGAAGACGGACCCTATCACGTGGTACTACCTCCACACCGCGCCAGGGGGTCCACTCCGTAACGTTACTGCCGTAGTGAACCTAGTGATGTAAGGCATAGGTTTTTTAAAGAAGAATTTAACTTTATTTGGAATTTTGTTAAACCACATTTACAAATAGTCCTTGGAGAAGACATGTTATGGGGTTTCCTGAGTCAATATTGTAAGACATTACATATTATATTTGTCGATAAGGTTTGCATATATCAATTATGATCACAGAATGAGATTTTCACAATCAGTATGTATGAGGAACTGTGTACAGTTTCATGTAGTATTATGGTGTACCCTATATAAATAGAAATCACTAATATTAGCTTTATAGAAAAGGTTCTGCAAGATAATGTGCCGGTATAAGTATAGAATAGCATTGTGGACCGTCTAGATATATGAGCAGAATGACATTATAGCTCATAAGGACATTCTCCTCTAAGGCTGATTTTTGTTCGCAGATAATGTTATATGTGCAGATTTACATTTTGCGTTAGTAACGCCACGTGGACCAAAGGCTCACCAATGGGCACTCCCCGCCTTATTTCTTACATAATATTGATTGTCTACGTCTATTGGGGTAATATACAGGATTATCCTCGAAATACATTGTTAATTAAGAAAGGAGAATCATTATGTGAAGACCATGTTGGGGGGTTGCATCTTTCAGCCTCTGATGAGTGTGAGAATTTATACAATTCGTAATTCTTTTTACCAATTCTTGCTCCTTTCACTTTAATAGATTAGGCCCAAGACATCAGACTAACCGCCTCCTCCCACACCAGAAATAATGGGATGTAGGTGATCACCATTATCAGTATAGGCCTACACTGTATTATCAATGACCATTTTTTCTGCCATACCCTCGTGATGTGGGAGGGTTAGATAAATAATGGCTCTGCATCCATTAAACAATAAATCTTTGTGGCTATGTCAACCTGGCGTCTTCTTTTGGGCCCTTTAATGCTTGATGATAATTGTATAAGTTTGATTTTGGAATTCCAACAAACAATACATTTCTAACTTCCATATAAAGCTTCCCACCTCGACCTGGAAGTTGGGCCGGAATCGTGAGCCGGGTTTGATGTCTTCCATCCTGTAGTGTGAGTTTCTTACAGTTACTGTAATGACGAAGACGTTAGTGTACCCTGCCGGGGAGTGGTACAAAGGTACTTCACCATTCTCGTCAGTCAAACCGTCCACCTGGTGTAGCTGCAGTAGGTCTGGTAACAGAAAGGGAAACTCCTGTCAGTTTTCTCGGCAAATATAGACAACACTTCTAGAAGTTACTCGCTCTAAGGTGTGAGAATTCAGAAAACGATTGTACTTATGGATAACCTTCGATTTCCCTTTGTCGAGACATCTGCCAAATTATTAAATGTACATTTTGCTCAGCGTCTTCCATGCAATGCTCTCTGTAATATTATGTTCACCATTTTGAGAGATTTGAGTAATACAATCAATGTATAGGCCTAGAGGGCAGTTCGGGCACGTAACCAATCTTTCAGGCTGCTAGGTACTTATAACAAGCAAATATATTTATGATAGTTATGCATATTAGAAGTTTGGAATATAGCAACACAACTCACCTCCATGGCAATAAAGATAGAGGGGTGAAGTCCCCACGTTACGGAGTAACTCAGGGTCCACAGGTAAGGGCTCGGTTTTGATGACATGAGCCAGGAGATACACGTCCCTGTAGGCACAGAACCAGGCGAGCTGCTCCCCGGACAGGTCGAGCTCATGGCCGGCTTCAGACATGAACGCCGTGGTTCCACTACCAGTGAAGGTGTTTATCTGTGAGAAAATTAATCAAGGTACATATTGGTTTTGAAGGTGGTGAATGAATTAAGAGGTTGGTGTCAATTATCCTAGTTTTTTTTTTGTTTTTTTTGTTGTTGTTTTTTTGTAACAATTCGGTTTTATTTGGCCATTTTTCAATTTCAACAGTTACACAAAGTACTTCGATGTATAATCGGGTATCAATGATATATATGGAATGTAAATTACCTGACGTGTTGTTACATAAATATCGTGTTAAAATATTAAAATAAAATTGCACAACCATTCATTTTGATATTGGTTTCAGTTTGTTTATACTCGATTACACTGAAAGGGATGGCAGGGGACTGTTGTGCAATGGTCTCTAATCCATCCTGGACAATGGCCCTTGTTGAGTAATGAGTGCCATTTTCCTCAAAGTGTATTGTAAAACCAATATCTCAAAATAAACCATCTCTTTTTTATTTTTTTTCTCTAATCTACACTAGTATTGTAAACACCAAAATGCGGTGAATTTGAACAAAAGCCCACCGACTCCTCCTTTTTAACCGGAAACCACAGTGAGTTATGCAGAAAATTTGGATACTAATTATGCTGACTAATATGATGCAGTGACTTGATCACTGAAATGTTTACTACATATGATTATCAGTCTTAGGTAGATTTTCTACAAGACGGACTTATATAGGTCCAAATTTATAGCAGACTGAAAGTGTATTCATGCGTTTTGATTTTGATCTTGAGATGCTTCGTTTAGTTTGTGTACTAGAGAATGCCGTGAACAATGACTCAAGTCAAAGTAACAATATTACGATTGTATCTTTGTCTCTTTAATGTATGTGGACCTCATGTATCATGTACTGACCTTTATGAGAATGGTCAACAAGGGAACTCTAGTAATAGTACTCAATAAGAATACTATGACTGGTACATGTTAATAATGATACTGATAAGTGCTTATATATAATACATAATATTTCATTTCACAACGGCTACATGACAAGCTAAAAACATTGTACAAGACATATATAGGAATCACAATGTGGATTATATATGTGGTATTACTATACCTATGATAAAACTGTCTGATCTAGTAATTTCATATTACTCCCCTAAGGTGATTATGTTCCGCTCAATACATTAGTATGAAAGCCTCCTCTATACAAATACTATTACAAAGTCAGAACGTCACTATTATATGTTCTACATGTCAACAAGCTAGCAAGGTTTAACCTTTTCAAGTTCTTGTATTCAGTTGATTTCTCAGTACAGTTGTCAGCATATACTAAGGGCTTTTCATCCTCTCTGCTCTGTTCTAGCGCTTAGAGGCATTATTTTTTTCCTTTCTTCTCTTCACCAATCTTGCCCAGATTCATCTAAGCAAGATGTCATTTAGTATTAAGAAGGTGGTGGATGAAAAGGGACTGAAGTTGATGCACCTTAATACCCGGAGTTTCTATAGGAAACGGCATCAATTTTTCAGGCTCTTTGAAAATTTTGATATCATCACGGTTAGTGAAAGCTGGCTGCATGATGGATATAGTGAAAGTTTGCTCCAGTGGCCTGGTAAGACATTGTATCGAATGGACCGACCCAAGACCCATGAGAAAAAGGCTGGGGGTGAGGTTTTGTGTTATGTGAGTAACCAAATTGCATCAAACTGTGTTTTCATGCCTGACTTGTCGGTGGTAAATGGTGACGTGGAGAGTCTGGTCATCAGGTACCGCCGACTGGACAGCAGACCGATGATGGTGACCACACTGTACAGACCACCTGGATGGAATCTTAAGTCCTTTCTGGACTACCTAGAAATGGTGTCTCTCAGTGTGGACTCAGCTGGTCATGAAAGATGGTTTCTCGGTGACATAAACATCAACACACTAACACCTGATAATCCCTACTGTAAACGCCTAGTAGATACCTGTAGGGAATTGGGTCTTAGGATCATAATCAATAGTTGTACCAGGCCATGGGGTAGGAAAGTCTCGTGTATAGACCACATTCTCACAGATTCTGATGAGGTAGTACAGTCTGGAGTGATAGCGGCTCTGTTGAGTGATCACCTGCCAGTCTTCTGCATCAAGAAAAGAACAGTCCATGAAAAGGAAATTAGTACCATAGTTGCTCGCAACTACAGGAACTATCACCAAGAGGACTTGACTAACTGGATGTTGGAGGCTGACTGGGATGTTTACTGGCAGTTAGAGTCACCAAATGAACAATGGGACTTCATTCACGAACATGTAGACTTGTTCCTGGACTACTACTGCCCTCTCAAAGAAATGACAATCAAAAGTGGCTCAAAAGACTGGATGACTCCAGAAATTTTGGAATACATTTCTGAAAGAGAATCCTTAGTTAAATTGCACAGAAAAACTGGGGATGAAGGTCTATACGCTGTGATAAAAACCCTCAGGAATAGAATCAACCATCTCTGTGGCTATGCAAAGGCAAGATCTGTAAAGAGTCTCATTGCAGCATGTGAGGATGATCCCAAAAATTTTTGGAGAGAGGTGAACAAGTTGTTCAAAGGCACGACACACAGTGTTGCTCCTACCATGAAAGATCAGGAGACTGGTGATACAATCCCAGCTACTGACGCTCCAGATTACATCAACTCCTATTTTGCAAACATTGGATCTGTCCTTAATGCCAAATTTGCCGCTGACCCGGAGGTGGATGATTATATTGAACCTGGACCGGATTATGACCCTACCATACCGGCTCTTCAAGTGAGCGTACCCTTGGTGGAGTTGTTACTGAAAGAAGTGAGCACTTCAAAGACGTCGGGCCTGCCTAATGTTAGGCCCGACGTGTTGAAGCATGCATTACTGTGTATTGTTCCACAGTTCGCAGAGTTGCTGCAGAACTCCTTCGACACTGGTGTCTTTCCAAAAGCTTGGAAGGATGCTAGAGTAACACCAATACCTAAGGCCGGAGACAAGTCTGATGTGAGTAATTGGCGACCAATCTCACTCCTCTGCATGCCGTCCAAAATAGCAGAGCGCTTAATGCACACTCATCTGAGTGAGGCTATCAAGGCATGTGGAGGACTGAGTGACACCCAGTTTGGTTACCAGACAGGCAAGGGTACCGTAGATGCCGTGTATAAACTTGTGAATGACGTATGTGAGGCCAAGGATCAGGGGAAGTACACAGGGGTGGCTTACCTGGACCTGCGCAAAGCCTTTGACAGCGTTCACCATGGCTTGTTGAAGGGTAAGCTGAAGAGTCTTGGTTTGACTACACCAAATTTAGCTTGGTTGTCTGACTACTTGACCGGCAGGACCCAAAAGACGTGCTTTGGTGACCACGCCTCAAAGAGGGCAGAAGTTGAGACAGGGGTCCCTCAGGGGTCTGTCTTAGGACCGCTCTTGTTTGTTTACTATGTGAACTCTCTGGTTGATTGCGTTGAGAATCAGGTCAGTGTGATTATGTACGCGGATGATATAGCCCTGTACACTTCGCACAAAAAAATTGAGAAAATAGAGGAGCGTCTCCAGGGAACCTTGGACAAAGTGTCTGACTGGTGCAGATCAGTTAAGTTAACTGTGAATGCCAAAAAGAGCAAGTGTGTCCTGTATGCCTCCTGCAGTAGGTCTCCCTATGACGGCCCAATAAGGGTTAGTCTGGGTGGAGCTGCTTTGGAGTGCGTACCGGTATACACATACCTGGGGATACCTCTAGACTCAAAATTGACCTTCGAGCACGCTGTTGGAGAGTTGACACGGAAAGTGAACACAAGACTGTTCAATCTGGCAAAAATCAGAAACCTGATCGACCGCAAAACTGCCCTTGTCATATACAAGACGAGCGTCGCGACACTGTTCGACTATGCCTCGTTCTTCTATGTGGCGGGCAGTGACACGGGCCTGTTGAAATTACAAAGACTACAGAACAGGGGTCTGAGGATCTGTCTCAACACTGCAAATCATGTCTACAGTGTAGACGAGCTCCACTCTATGAGTGGAACAAACCTGTTAGCACGGAGGTGGGATGAACTGCTCCTGACTCTAATGCTGAAGTACTACAAAGCTGAGTACCCAGAAGGTGCCTTGGGAGGTGATCAGAGTGCCTTGAGTGGAAGATCCTTGCGATCGGACTCCAAGCTACTCTTTTCACTGAAAAGACCCATAACCGAAGGTTACAAAAAGTCTCCAGCATATAGAGGCAGGATGTTGTGGAATGTTCAGCCTGAAGATCTAAAGCATAGTGTCTCCAAAGCTCAATTCAAGAGGAAAATGAGACTGATTGTTGATCTGAGGAAAATGTACCCCAAAAAGAGGTAGAAATGTACCACATAAGTCATTTGACATTGCTCAGATGGAATTCTAACATAGGTTAAGCAAAACAAATTTGAGTACAGACAAAGAGTACAAGTGCAGTCTCAGTCGTGCGGCCTGGACTGTAAAATGTTGTTATTATTTTGACCTCCTGTCCATGTATTAATTAAGAGCCAATGGCTAGTCTACTTCTGTCTTTTCTATTCATCATATTTACTGTGTATTTCATCATCCATTACTGTTTTGTTTCATCATGTACCTATGTGTTGATATTATCATAGTGGTATAGAAACATTGAGAAAAAAGCAAACAAAGTACAAGCCTACTACTATTTTGATTGAAACACGGATTTTTTGTATTCAATTTTGATGAATGTATACCGCGTCTCGAACGTGTTATTTATCAAATAAACGAGTTCGTTTAGAGCTCATTGAACCAAAAAAAAAAAGTTATCTCTACATATTCTATTACAATTATACTGGGCCAATAAACCAGGAAGTATCTTCAGCTGTGCTGATGTTATGCTACCCCCTTATTAGTTTTTAAAATCACGGAAAATTAATCAAAAATTATTAAGTTTGCTGACAGGTTGTATCCTGGACAGGCTCAAATATAATAAAATATAGATCACTATGGCTGAATTGTTTGTAAATCACATTTTAACACCAACCCATATTTTTGTCAAATTTTGGTCCTTTTTTGAAAAAGGCGTTTATTGCGTCTTGCAGCGAAAATCATATCCCACCTGTATTTGAGCTCGCTTTCCCCTTTCTTTTCACATGTAATTTAGCAAAGAATAAACTGGAAAGATAATTGAAGTAAACGCTATACCTACATGTCTATGAGGGTAGGTGAGGTTGGTGCCTGTAGACAGATAGACGTCTAAGGTGAAGCTGGTGTTGCCACTGAGTGCTCGATCATCTGCCGTCACCGTCAGGTTATAGTCCAGCAGGTAGCCAAAGTGCACTCTAGATTCCGCCAGACTTATATTGGCTATCGCCAGATCCGTGAAGTCCGCCAGTGGTGCTGTTGTAACCACAGAAAAATATCATTTGTGAAGAAGTATGCCAGTTACATGTCGTTTGAAAATGCATTATTCTTTAGTATCTCATCTAGATTAATATAGATTATTCCTATATATGAACTGCTCATGGCCTTATTGGTTGTAATTGGAAGGTAGTTCTTACTGATATTAAAGGGGCATTCTCACCACTCGCACTTACCACATAGCAGACTAGAACAGTACCAGAACTGTGAGTGGGAAACGCTCTGTGAGAATGCCACCTTAAGGTATTACAATTTTATATCAAAATAGAGGTTGTCCATGCATACTTTCTGAGCATATAACATTCAGGTTGTCCAGACGTAACCAGCTGGGCAGAGCTCTCCCGGTGTCCCTTGATACCACGGCTTGAACGTACACCTGGTCCCTGAGACGTTGACAGTCTATCTCATCTAGCTGCTCTTCCAGAATGGCTGTAAAACAGATACACAAACTTCAATGGTGATGTTTGGAATCTACCTCCTAGCTAATTGTAGGTAAATCGTCTTATGAGGAGGAATAATACAAGGAACTTCTTGTTATAAAGAGCATGTTTCCATGGCCCTATTGTCTTTTCTCTATATTTTCAATATCGGTTATAAGGAACTGCTAACAATGAGCAAATTTGGCTGGTCCTACGGCCCTCCTTATAACGACGTTTTACTGTAGTGAGATGCTCCATGTTTAGTTCCACAGCCAACCACCAGGTGGCCAGGGACTCTGGCTAGTGGATAACCTGACTGGAGTCTGGGTGTAGCCCACTTCTATGGTCATTCATATATTATCACAGGGAGGTCTACTGCCAAGCTAGTGGATGAAGCTGCACCCTGTGCCAGTGCTATGAGTTTCTATTATCTTGAGATGTCAACAGCTCTGCATATTTTATTTATTCTAACAATATAAAGTGTTACTTTTGGCACAAAATGTACATGTATCACACATCCGGCACTGATTTGAGTGGTTTTCATATAGGGACTACACATAGCGGATAATCCACCTGCATTTTGGAAACCATTTGGTATTATATGCACATTCTATTGCAGATTTAATACTTGAGGATCCATCTAGTCTCGATCTTTAAACTATAAAAATCAACTTTTATTACCATTCCCTGACAGTTTGAGGGTGTCTCCGGGCAGGAGAGTCAGGACAAGTGGCATTTCCCTCGTCGTCAGCACCTGGTCACTATTGTTCACAAACCGGAAGTAGAATACCGCATCCTGCGGCTCAACCTCTGCCGCATCTGCGACGGCGAGGGCCACGTAGCGCGTGATGAATACGGTGAATGGGAACCCGTACCAGGGACTCTCTCCCGTACCCGTACCACCCGACCCTCTGAAGGTGGCCGGCACACCGATATGGCCAAAGTCAGCAATAACTGAGCAAGTACAAAATATCATAGGCTGGTAAAGATAAGTTCTAAGGAAGGTTATTATAATAAAGTGAAATAGTATTAAGTCCAGATATTTCGATCGTGTTAAGGATCGATCTGATAATGTAGTATTTGTAGTATTGCTCTATATGTGACGAGGACTCGTAAATTATTTTTTCATGTTTGCCTGTAAAGGTGATTTACAATGTGCGTCCATGCTTAAACGTCCATCTGTCAAAATCCACCACACACAACTTTCAATGTTGGATCTGTATTGAATATGCACCTCTACAATTTATACACCAATGGCACACTACACTGTATTTATACAATTATGTAGACCTATAAATAAATCCATTTAAACTGTAAATCATTGGTAGATTCTAATACCCACGTACACTAATAACGTAGCATATACTGTAAAACTACAGTAGATGCAACTGATCAGCCACATTTACGTTTAAAAGTGTAGGATCGTTTTTGACAAAATAAAACAAGTAATACTAGACAACAACACAAGATTAGTATACGCACAAGACTCCCCGGTACAGACCACGCGTCTACTGACAGAATCCCCCTCTGTCTCGTAGCCTATAGGGTCCTGGATGAAATAGACACTTAGGTCACCCACATGGACAATACAGCCGTCCTGCGAGTTGAAGTCCGCCTCCAGTACATTGGACGGACCACACCCCTTGTCAACGTCCGTCTGGGGGCATACCTTGGCTGTAGGATATATATATACAGATTCGTTATACAGAAATTGACACGTACTATGTTGGGTGGGGCCTATATGCAGTTGTTGAGGATACACACACATTTCCCGAAGTGTAGGATTCTTTAACCTCCCACACCACATGGACATCAGTGGAGTCACACTATACCTATTAAATAGCCTACTTCTCAGAAACAGGTTTTATGATGATTCGATCACAATAATTTATATTTCAGAAGTGTACTTCAATCATGAGAGGTAGCACTTGGTGCTCATTCACACTCAGAAAAGTCAGCGTCATGGTCGCTAAAACCACTCTCACCTGAAAGTCAGGCAGTGCGTGACTTTCAGGTGAGAGTGGTTTTAGCTACCATGACGCTGACTTTTCTGAGTGTGTTCTCTTCTGGGTTGACTCTTTTTAATATTAAAAAAACCCACATTGTGTGTATACTTGGTGGGGTCCCCTCGGTTATATGAGGCGATAAAAGGTGATAACAGACGATAAAAATAGGTGATATATGAACAATGGGAAACATATATGTCAGGCACCCACCATCAATTTCGATCGTTAGCGTGCCGCCCGCCTCTATGGGTGCTTTCCGGCGCTGTAAGATGTTTTTGCTGTTTAAGATGATGACGTTAGTTGTGGTGTTCTGTTTGACTATGTGAATCTGTATACGAATGTCAAAGTTCTCTTGTCCGGCCGCTGGTTCCAACTTCTCACTAAATGTATTAATGATTCCAACCTGGTGCGGCAAAGGGAAGAGTATAGAATATAACATCATGCCTTCATGCAGCATGATAACCAAGCACATATATGTATGGGGTCCCTTGGTGTGGGGGAGGGGGGTCGCTATGTCCCCTGTCGATTTTAAGAAATGCCCATGGCGACATGGCCAAGTCGCCCCATGGCATTAAGCCTCAAAATGTCCCATGCCGTCACGTCGAATTTAGGGGTCTAGGGCCATACTGTATTGAATGGAATTTGGTCAATGTCGGACACTGAAAAAAAAGCTGAATCCAATCTATATGGCAGCGAATACATAGACAAAACTCCACGCCATTGACATACATGCACATCATACTTCACAAGTTGAAGCTGGGTCATATCACACGATGCCGAAGGCTGAGTGTGATGTGACCCAGCTTCAACGAGTGATGTATAATATGCATTTATGTTAATAAGTGGGTTTTTTGTGTTTATTACATGGCCCTACTGTCTTTAAATGAAGAAAATCAACAAATTTGGAGGCCATGGAGTATGGCTACACCGTACTCCATGGGGGCATGGAGTATGGAGCCCCCATAGGCTTAACATAGAGAAGGCCGTACCACCATGTAATAAAGTAGTTTATGTATATGAGGAAGTTCAGGAGTCCACAAATAGTAAAAATGAAGTTCTACATACCTCTATCTGAAAGCTAACAGCTGAGGCCGAGAACATGACAGGCACGGGAACACTGGGAGACCCACTCTTCATCGTCGCCCCACGGATTACCGCTTTCACTGAAGTAAAAGTACATGTATATCGGACAGGGATATCAGTTTTATGCGCTCTTTTCATTAGCCTGGGGTCCACTAGGGCGACACCTTCACCTGCGAAATGGTGCGATCCTTTTAATGTTTTGTTATTGTATGTTTCACATCATTTCACTACACTTTGCTGCAGTGTCGCCAAAAGTATTGCCAGAAGCCAGGCGACATTCAGGGCGACACTGAGGCGAAATGAGGCGAAATGAAGCAAAATGAAGCGAAATGAAGCGAACTAAAGCAAAATGTGAAAATAAAAAAATAAAAAAAGATCGCTCAGTTTCGCAGGTACCACTGTCGCCCTAGTGAAGTCTGGGCTTATGGAATTTATCACAGGTGAAGCAAATAGTGGAAATCTATTTTTCAATCAATATATCAAACTTTCCATATAGATGTATAGTACCGCGTCTGTTATATTTATTAAGTATGTATATACTTATGAGATAAAGCCTGAAAGCAGCGATCATCAAATAGCATGTCAATCTGATCACTCACACTTTCTCTCTACGTCACTATTTAAGTGGCACTTGACACCAGAGACATTGAAAGCTGTTGGTGTCCAGGCTATGTTGTTGTGCTCCAGAAGCTCGGCGAGCTGACCAGTGATCCAGTCCTCCGGGTCGGGGTCGTAACTGTCCAGGTGTAGCCCCAGGTACACAGTGGCCAGCCCTGTCACAGGGCTACAGAACCTCTCCAGACCATCAGCCGGAAGCAACTGTCCATCTGGGGGGGGGGGGATTAAGATTTTGGTTATGATCAATCATCTCTTTTAGGGAAAATAGGAATCAGACAGCGACTTTCTTCAACGTCGAGACTTGTACTACAGTATAATGCACGAACGCATATTCGTGTCTGTTGTCCTCAAATTCATTAACATGTTGTGCATTAGTGTGCAATTAAACTCGCATTATTCAATAAAGTAAAATAAGCATAACACTGCATCTAAAGCCTGAGGAGCCGTTGATTTGCCATTAATTACCAGCTGAGTGGTAACGTTGTAGCCTACATTACCAAGTAAACAATTAAGGGTCATAATAATCATGTCTAGACCAATCAATTTATGTAGCAGTGCACGGCGCCACTGTCAGACAATTGAATTAGCTTACACATGTAATAGTAATAATAGCCTTCGTGGTACGTTTCATATATTTCTCCATTGAATCTAGAGGTTTAGGGGTTTCTTCATGCCATAACCGTAAGCGTGATTATATTAGAGGCCACCATAGTGACCAATACATTTTCCACCCCGGTATTATCAACAGTGGCCAACGTTAGAATGATCACGGTGGTGATGCTTGAACCAGGAATTATTCTAAAGAGACTCACATTTGTCTTCCATTTTGATTTGCACGCGTCCCACTGGGAACTCATCTGAGAGCATAAGCTTGTGGTGGTCTGGAGTTCGGTAGGAGCTAAGTTTGTACGTCGTAGGCATCATCCTCGGCTCACTAGACACGAGCATGGCCATCCGAAAGTGCGGCCATTTCTGTTTTGGCCATGGCTGTCCGTCGACGATAACTTTAAAGGTGACCTCGTATGGTATGCGTTCTGACGTCGTTATTTCCGATCCAAGTGGATGCAGAGTGAGGGCGACCCCCACAAGGTCAATAGACGCTGAAAGAATAGAATGTTATGTATTTGCTGTTTTCATAGTTTGGTCTTTGCATTTTCACCATCATTGCCTATCTCCAGATATATTGAAAGGCCTATACACAGTCATTTATTCATCAAAAGCACTATAAATAACTGTTTGTTTGCAAATGTAGCTTAAGTTTCGGGAGTGGTATACTTAATCATTAATTCAAACTACCAATTAATTCCAAATTGAAAGATAACACATTCTCCCATAAAGATGGCACCAAAAAGCTGTAATTATATACTTACTTGAACGGTCACACTGGAAGAGTGGCAGGTCAGCAGATAGATAGTTGTTGTCTGGCCACTCTGATCCTCCAGGGTTGATAACCATCACCCCTAGCTTCTGCGTGCGCGCTAAGCAGTTATCTGTCACAGTCACCATCACGGTGAACGTCAGTGTCACACGGCGATCGGCGTCCAGACTCGTCTCCAGGCCCTCTCCAGTGTAGGCTGATTCAGCAATATATATAATGCACGTGTGAGTAACACATAACTCCAGTAAGGGACAGTACGGTAGTACGGAAGCCAAGAAGGGTCAAAACTAAATTTTAAAACAGATTTCTATCCATGATTTGCATAATTTGACAGTTGTAAAATGCATGGCTGACAACAAAAATTGAAAACAAAAATAATTGTGAAAAAAAATCATTTTGGGTAAAAAAAAAACACTTAAAATAAAACACAGTTGTGACCCTTCCCGGCTTCCGTACTACGGATATAATACTCGCGCAAGCTAACCAAACAACACGCCATTATCAGGATAGCATGTAGAGATGTAATTAACGTGCATGTGTATGAAAAATAGAATTAGCGTTACATTTCGAATGGATTCTCGCAAGTAGTTCTTTTATATTTTAGTATGTACAGTGCCCAATTATTTTCACCCCCGCCAAGAGTTACTTACAAATGATGTCAGGGTGATCATTCGTGGTGAGTATAATTAGGCTATCCTTTGTGGCGCCATTGTCGATGAACAACTCGAGGTTGAATTTGACCTGAAAATAATATATGATTTATAGGATTAGGGGACCTTATACCTTTTTGTATATGCCCATTAACTCTTTAAGGATTTTAATGTGTTATGCCCTCTGAGACCATGATACATTAAGGGAGTGGTCATTTTTTAACAACGGGGGTTGGGGGGGGGGGGGATTTGGAGCGGGGGACCAAAGAAATAGACCCCTTGAAGGGAGTATGAAAAGATTATGTACCCCCCCCCCCCCCCCCCCAGCCTGTTCGCCTACTTTACCTAAAAGCAAAAGGGGTCGGCCGTGATCGGTTTGAACGGAGGGACCAAAAAAGTTTGGACCCATATGAGATTCCACCGACCCCTCCCCCCCCCCCCAGGTAACAAGGGTATATTGGCCCAATATCGGCAATGATTGACTCCATCGCAATCCTTATACCAACCATGGCCCATTGTAGGTAATGTATACATTGGTTCAACATACAAATTACAATGATGCCCCACCCTTGGCAATTCTGATAATGGGCCATCGCTGGGTTGACTGCTAGGCCATCGCTGGTCCATGCTTGATATTGCTGATATTGGCCCAGTGTTGGCCCAGCGTTGGAACATTTCAGGGCCATCATATTATTTCCGATGGTGGACCAACATTAATTCTAACTGCGCAAGCAGTCCGATATTGGTTGCAATCTCCACCAGGGGGATTCAATGTTGCCCGAAGAGTTTCTGACAGGTTGACTCCTACTTTGCCATCATATTGGGTTATAAATGTGATCCCTAGCGTGCTCTACATGTTTAAAGGTCAGAGGAAGTTCATGGATGAAATTCAATATCTAAAAGTGCCATTTACTGCATGACACCACTGAGAATTTGTCAAAAGTAACTTGAAGACACTTCATGTGTGGGTAATGAAATTAGATAAGTCCTAAATGATAGTAATACAGTTTGTATTATTTCTGACCATTTTGAGATAGAGATTAAGATGGATTAAAAAGACAGAAATGGCTTTTTCTATACTGATGATACTTGGCAGTCATGTCTTAAGTATGCTTGCACATTCAATTATACACATAAAAATAGTATTGTTCAATATTAGTGATTGTTGCAGTGGTCCTATATTGAAAATCATATGTTGGGTCGACATAAATAAATTATGTATTACAAGGTTGCCCCAATGTTTAATTTCTAACCTTAATGATATTAAATTATTGATATTAATGATATTAAAACATTGAAATGTTGGCCCAATATCGGGCCAGCATGAAATCAATATCCCTTCCTCCAAGCATGTACTTGGGGGGCCAGAACGACCAAATGTTGATATTTAACTTTAGGTTGGTGTGGAGCCCAATAATCTGTCTGAGTGTCATACTAGGGTATATTTAGTGTGCTGATTCCGAATCTGCCATGTGTAAAGTGATATTTGTGTCGCAACAAGGTCAAATTCAAGGTCAAAGGTCATGGTATGATGTAAACATGAGACTGAAATGAGTACACACATCTTGAAACAAATACAAGAACATATTAAAGGTGAAGATTATTCATCGTACGTATGTGACATGCATTTGTATTAGTGATGCTGTTGATGCAGTACAGTACAAATGATTGCAAATAAAATAGAATGAACTATTTCCTTTAACTGCTATTACCCTGATTAAACTACCCAGTAAACACAACGACGTTGGTCAGACGTAAATCTACGTTGAATTTTGGTCTGAACTACGTAATTTTAGTAGGTTTATCAACGTCAAAACATTAAGGTTTATTTACCAATCTCAAACCTGCAGGTCTGATTTACGTAGCTCCTGAAGATGTAAATCTATGTTTAACACATTACATATAATTCCACATAGTGGGACTCAGACAAAGACTTGTAATATATTGCAGACAAATTTACATTTACAAACAGTATTCTTACAAAGTAACGTCTAAGTAGTATATTCTTGTAGTTCAATTGAACAGCCTGACAGTATAGATCTGTTGAATAGTTTTGGCTGCAGAGAGGCTTTGTAATTCTCCCATTACCACCAATGTGGTGTCCTCACAGTAAAGTGCCTCAAAGCACCTATTCATGCACAATACTTTGATCACCTGTCCTTTATATATAAATGTACAATTGAATACGGTTTATTGGCATGATATTGAATTCATAATTAATGAGAATTTACTGCTTGAATGTGGTAGATTTGCTAAAGAGCTGTAATATTCTCTCCATAATTGATAGTGCTGCCACCTAGTGTGACACAGGAAAGTCATCGACCCAAGTGAAGTTGAAAAGTTACGTCTTTTAACGTAGATCTATGCAGAATTTTTACGTCTGAATGAGGTAGATCAACGTAAATCAGACGTTTACATCTGTTGAACGTAAATAAACCTTAACGTTTTGACGTCTACAAACCTTCCAAAATTACCAATCTCAAACCTTTTGGTTAGACATCTACCTAGAGAAACCTCTGAGCTACGTTGGAACTACGTAGGGTGTTTACTGGGTAGTCCCATGCATTCCTATAGCAAATCGGGACCTTTGACCTTGTATTTGACCTTGTTGCGACAAAGATATCACTTTACACATGACAGATTCGGAATCAGCACACTAAATATACCCTAGTACAACACTCAGACAGATTATTGGTCACCACACCAACCCCCCTTCACATTTTTAGGCTGGCCCCCCAATAAATGGGCCATTACTGGGCCAGCGGTCAAATCAGCAGTGGGCCAATATCAAAATGCCAATATTGGCCCATTTTTTAGTAATATATTGGCCCAATGATGGCCCAATGTAAATGCTACCTGGGCCCCACCCGACCTCCTGTTGTTAAAAAGTGGTCACTCCCTTATCTCTAGATACAAAGTCATGTCTTACCGTTGAGCTGGGACATGTGTCTGCCGTACAGGACACGGTGACGGTGAAGGTGACCGGGGTCTTGGTGGCCTTCCACAGGGTAGGAGGGTGGACCAGCCACAGCTCCGTCAGACCGAGCACGTCTAAATTTACAATTAAATACCAATATAATGTATTATGTCTGTCACATATTAATTATACAATTGATATGATGAAGACGTATACACGTGCCGTACTATAGTAGTGAAACAGTTGTGTTTCCCCCTGGCCCTGGGATTCAAGGAAGACCTAGCTTTGTATATTAATGCACAGAGAAAGGAAACAGCATCAAAAGGGAGTCCAGGTTGCCTCCAGAATGACTCCCCTGTTTAGGGAGGCAGCCTGGACTCCCTTTTGACGCTGTTTCTTCTCTCTTTGTGTATTTAAGATCGACGTCCCTTACTCAGCAATAAAGGTGTCCTCACTCATCTCTTGCCCATATCAATATGGAGACTGCAAAGAGCAACTACACATACACTGGTAGCCATAATACACATTCACGACTCTAAAATGTTGACTTCAGCCTAACGATACGGGCCCATTGCACTCTACAAACTTATACTATGCACATACCCGATGCATGACACTTGAGTGTGACCCAGTCCATGCCAAACTGGTTGTTCCTGTTGCGCTCCAGTATGTCGTCATCATGGTCGCTGCTGTGGAAGGTGAGGATGGCGCAGACGGTACCACAGTAACTGATGTCCTCTGGGATGGGCACATTGATGTCCTGTACCACACCGTTATTGGGCTGGATCTTTCGGTTTAGGCCTGTACTTATTTCTATACCAACCTGGATATATGAGCGAGGGTCATCTGGATCCCACCTGCAAGGTTGTGAAGGTTATAAGGTATGGTGATATATTTTCGTTACGTACAACCGGTGGAGATTGGACCAGGTTTTTTTCTAATCCCCATTAACCTTTTAACACCACTTATTATGCTTACACAAATGTAATGCACTGTGTCCTCAGACTTTGGGTACCATGATGCATGAACAGCCCTAGCGGATCTACTCGCTACACATGCATCCATGCATCATGCTGACACTAAGAGGAGGGCAAATAAAAATAAATTAAATCATTTTGTAATTAAAAAAGAAATCATCTCATCAATTACAACACGTTATACTTACCGACAGTCTTTTGACCAGAATAGTACTGCTACCATAGTACCAGACACCGTACCCTGCACGATTATCTCACCGACGAAGTTGAAGCTGGCGTAGGGCACCGCTGGGATGGATCATAATAGAGACAAAAACAGTCCAGCTTGCAATATTTCCTTTTTAGGCTGGGTGCTTATAACTGTTCAAGTACTCGATACATTATGTGTAAAGGTCTGCCTACTTAAATAGTGGCATATGGCTATGCTACTGTAGATTAGAATAATTATAAC
Organism: Harmothoe impar; assembly: GCA_947462335.1. Classification (NCBI taxonomy): domain Eukaryota; kingdom Metazoa; phylum Annelida; class Polychaeta; order Phyllodocida; family Polynoidae; genus Harmothoe; species Harmothoe impar. The sequence goes on from OX381705.1 coordinate 50,487,523, forward strand.
CATGCAGTACGTTGTATAAAGAATTACTTGAAATCTGACTTATTGCAAGAAAGGGTGAGATAAAGATTTATTTATGTTAACATACTTCCTAAATGTCATGGCTCTTATATATAAAGAATTAGATAATAATTATGTCTTTGGTAATTTGAATGAATGTAAATTCACAATCTAAATCCTAATTGTGCTGTTATCAAAGATATATGTAAGCTTTGTTTCTCACGTCCATATATTAGAATAAGGTCTCCAGGCACATCAAAGTTATCGGATATCCTATGGTCCTTTAAACCTGAAAGGTAGGATTATGGAATGGTTGTTCTATACAATCTTGTCATGCTTGGTATCATCCTTATGATTTTATAATGTCTGGGATATAATTATGTTTGTCAACCTTGTATGTGGCAAGAAGTAAGCCCATATACATGTAGGGAATGACTATTGATGACGTGATAATTCTATCTTGTATACACATTATCGTGTTGTTAATTCTTTGTTGTTTTCAAGCAGAGAAAGAAATTGAGTCACTGTCCTCTTTATGACTAACTTTCCACGAAAAATGGCTCATTCTTTTGGCGACAGTGACTTAAATAACTTTTGTTAGTATCAGTGTAATAAAGTGAAATCCGTGTGGATAAGCGTTGTATAAGCGTTGTAATGTTCCTATTTGTGCTTGATACATATACATGTATATATATATATATATATATATATATATATATATATATATATATATATATATATATATATATATATATATATATTTATATATATATACATATATATACATTGTATTCATGCTATGCTATACACAAAGCCAAACTGTATTTTTATCTATGCGCTTGGAAAAATATCGTATCAATCTATAGATTTTAATCGGTAGTTTTACTTGTAGAAATCTTGGAGTCAGACACTGCTATTGGCAGGAGGATGTAATTATTCCGAAGTATTTTATCGGTCTCTCTGCTTCCCTCGGGTGGTAGAACCAGAAGTGCGATGTATCTATATGGTTGGTATTCCTATACGAAAACAAGAATGAAGAAAACTGTTATCTGAGGCGATGAGATTCAATAACAACTACTACACCCTCAGAAACGTGAGCGTCACTGTTGTCGAAAGCACTCTCACCTGAAAGCCAAGCAGTGACTGACTCTCAGGTGGGAGTGCTTTCGGCGATAGTGATGAGAACTGACATGTCAACTGGTGACTGCTATGTTATAGTATAACAACTTTTGTGTGATGTACAGTTGACAATTTTCGAGATATTTCAGCCTAAAACCTATACAGAATCAAATCATTTGCAGTTGTACGGAGAACATTCTGCTTTCAATTAAATGTAAATTCATGTTGGTCAAATAACACCGATTTGATTTTTGAGCCTCAAACGTTGAAAAGAATTACTTTCTTCATACAGACTAACACTGGTTGAGTCACATCAACATTATCCTTACTCAATTGTATATCTATGAATTCGAATCTATCCATTATTTCCTACATCAACCAATTGTGTTGTATAAGACATGGAGAATCCTGAACAGCAGGGCATACCAGTAGGCTATTTTACTTTTTTGCATTAAGCACGATGTATCATAAAGTGTGCACTCAAAAAGTAAACTTGTCTCCATGCAGACTCTTCAAATTGACTGTCATAAAATAAACGAGTTAAAAACTCGTCTAAGTGTCAAGGAAGCTGGTCTATTAGCTGGAGAAGATTCTATTTGTGGGATGCTAACCTGATAGGTTAGGCAACTTTTGACTCGTTTATTTTATGACAGTCACTTAGACGGGTCTGGAGACAAGTTTACTTTTTCAGTGTGGCTCCGCCATTTTTAGTCATTTCCACTCGACGTTCTACCAATCATACCACACTGATAGTACATTGATAGTATTTAATGCAGACCTGAAACTTGGTGCGGTTAATGTACATCAGGGCACGCTCTATTATGATGCTCTCCCCGACGTCAATCGCCTCAATTGGTGAGACACCTAACGGGTACGTCAGACCACGCCTGGATACGTTCAGTGCATCCCGGTGGATTCTTCCATCTGTAATTGCGATATAGACGGTAACATTTAGCTTCAAAGTGTATATCGTGGTTTATTTGTTATTTTCTAAGATCCAGTTTCCGTACACTTAACCCTTTAAGGGCCGCATTCTGCCTTGGTGTGTCATGAGCAGTGTCGTCATGATGCATGAGAATGAAGTCCCAAGAGGTCTACTCGCCAGGGTTACATTCAATAATCATGCTAACTTCTTGGGAGTGTATACATAAATTCAATGAGCCGGATATTAACGATATTACTATCATACAGGGCTATAGTCAGATTCACAAGCGATCAAACCATTAATTTACAACTCTTTTCTATGGCGTTTGGCTACACAACATTTTACTACTCCACTCACCAGAGGTAAGGAATTCTTCTGAGGTGTGGAGGAAAATCTCAAACATGAAGTTTGCACGGCCATAATAGAAAGGCTTCATCATGTGATGTGAGTTATACACGGTGACGTTCACATTAAGAGGTGTGTCAGTGTCTATGTACAACTGAGTCTGATTCTGACCCATGTCATACTCGAAGTCTTTGATGGAGAGGATATCTGAAAAAGGAAATGGTGTAAACACATTTATTTCATGTGGAGAAACAAAGTTACTATGCTTAAGTACTAGAATGGCCGTTCTCCACACCCCCGTGGAGAAACTGATGCTCACTCTCCATGGGTTGTTTCTCCATGATGATGTCACTAATATAGCTATGAAACCAATCTTTAAATGTCGTGTGATATGATCCAAGGTACCACTCGTGGAGAAACCTGTCATTCAGACAGATCATCGTGGACCTCTGTCTATATGGTAATTTCACCCTTATTGAATATATCGTGTATAATAATTACGGCTTGGTTTTGGCTATCCCATTTACAACACATTGTGGAGCAATAATAGCTACAATTGCTTACTAACATGTCTAAAATGTGGCGGCAGGAATAATTCGTGAATATAATCGGTTAAAAGGTTTTTTGTCTCATAGCAACGCCTACAAATCGACAAGTTATGCAAATCGTCCAAATGTGGACAATGGAATAACCTAAGCATTTATAATTTTCTGATAAAAAGAAGAAGTATAGTTTTGTATTAAACGTTGCTTTGAACGATGTGCATAAATATATAGAATTGGAGTACATGTGATACCCTGATACCTAATTATATGCACCAGTCGTGCCAACATAAATGCACTGAACGGGTATCTATATACTGAAGTTCTATCAGTACTGAACACAACTTTAATTGAAATAGAACATTTCATTATAAAACCTGGTCTAATTATCATCCTTTGTTGGGGCCCTACTTATAGCCTATGCTATTTGGCACAGGGTTGTTGTATTATTCACTAGCCTTCTCTTGGGCATCGCCATACTCAGCAGTCCGTGACCTGGGTCACTATGACACCAACACCAACTCTTATACATTATTCATCTCCTACGAGGAATGCACCCATGTACATACAAACAGTAACAAGCATTTATAGTGGTATCATGCTGTACACACACTACACACCAACCGTTATAAATGCACCCTACTCTTGCACAATTGGAGGTGCCCATAATTATTCAAGTATAATCTCTTAGAATTGGAAGCTTAATTTGCCGTTATTCAGTGTCTTTTCTTAATTGTTCATTGACGGAGTACTTCAACTGTTTTGCCAGGTCTGTCTGTGTGCAGAATTATTCCGCAGTGTTTCCTTTACGCCATATGGTTTAGTGATGAGCCTTTGTAAATAAGCTTATTGAAATTTGGTAGAAGTATGGCACATAGTATAACCTATCACAGTCAGTGCACGGTCACAACAGGGGTATACTATTTTTGCTATAGTATTGAACGTGGCGACTTTTTCCTTGCTAAAAATGGGTAAAATCCTTTTAGATCCGCAGTCGTAGTACATATCCCGTTGGATAAATTAGTAAGGCTTTTCTTTTTCAACGTCGGACATATTTCCTTCTCTATCTTTAATTCTATTTCTAAGAGACATGTCTGTGGGCCTATTTACCAATCAACCCAAGAATCGGTTGATTGAAACTTTGTTTTTATCACCTCGCCACTGTGGTTTAAGCGCATGTACATACGTCTTACATCTCAAACTGCCTGTGTGTTAAGTATAACGTGCTCACCATCTGGACATAGGATCATCATTGGCACTATCTTGACATTGTTATCTTCGTGTGTTTCTGCGTTCGTCCCTTGCCCTTTAAATGAAAACAGATACATAATTATATAAGTATTAGTGTGTCAATTTACATGTCATAATTAACCCTTTAAGGGCCGCATGAACACATTAAAGCATTGTGGTATGTCCTTGGTCATCATGACATCAATGCAGGCCTGGCGAGTAACTCGCCATGGTTACATTAATGCAACATGCTGAACCTTCGGGAATATGTCAACCCCGTAGGGTCGGCACGTTTCTTGAATGCAGAACTGACGAGATACCCAACAGGGCTACATCATACATCGTGACGACAAAATGTCACTATACTGCATCATTAAAGTACGATGCGGCCCTTAAAGGATTAATACCATACAGACTGCATGTATACAATGGTGACGAAACTTAAATATCATGTGTGATTAAGATACGCACTGAATATACAATGTAGACTATACATAATTTTCCCTTACTTCATCCTTAAATCATTAAAACGTGTAGGGGAACGTTCAACGATTATGTCACTGCTAGGCGGCGGGTGGGTATTTTAGTCTGAGTAACAACATTCGTGTGTTAGTGCTGTTCAAAACAGGGTGGGTTGGTGCTTCTTGAAAGTGACATAATTTTTGAACGTTCCCTAGCTCTTTACTGCTGGAAATGAACTGACCAGGTCCGTCTATGAGGATGGCTAGGTAGACAGCTCCGCAGTACTTGGAGTCCTCCACGGTGGTGTGCAGGTTGGGTAGCCCTACTCCGGGACCACTCAGATCTATGATCTGACTGGTGGTGAATTCCTCCAGTGTCCTGGTGAACGTTGTAGGGGTCAACTCCAGCTGGGAGAGGGAGCGGAATGAGCTTATAGTTATAATGAGGAGGACGGTATACTATACATGAATGCACTACATGACCGTATTAACATCGAATTCAACGGTCGGATAAGTATAGTCTAAAAGTGAATACTTATTATGACTATCATGTCTTTCATATCCTACGTGTTCCAGCTTGCTACATATTTGTACATGAAACACCTTTGTGGCGTGGTTATTCTCATCTGGTATGATCCGATGTGCACTTTAACCCAATGAGGAACACCCTCAGAAAAGTGAGAGTCATTGTCGCTAAAACTACCCTCATCTGAGAGTCTGGCAGTGCCTGACCCTCAGGTGAGGGTAGTTTTAGCGACAATGACTCTCACTTTTCTGTGTGTGAATATTAGGAACCGTTACCATTTTGTAGCTTGGTATGAGCAAGTAGTAGGGCCTACATCGACTGGGGCAGACATAATATTATGGTGTTTTTTCTTCGATTACATTTTGTTCCTACATTACACATACACGGATAAAGATGGGTACACAGGATAGTTTATTCACTTAACCCTTCTAGTTCTAGGGCTGCATAATATTTCCATGTGCTATATCCTTTGTCGTCATAATGTATGATTGCAGCCCTGGCGCCGCGGCTGCATTCGTACATCATGAGGACCAAAGGGTATAATGGATATAATGATTAATGTGCTATGCGGCCGTTATTAAAACGCCCATGGTCATTATTCTTCCTGTGCTTATGATGTGCCTACCTGCTTACACCTACTCGTGTCTAGTGAGTTGCTCGTGCACAGGTAGACGTGCACGGCGAAGGGCCGTGATTGAGCTACTCCAGTGAGCTCCAACCACAGGAGCAGCTCCACGGTGATAGCCCCTCCACTCTCCACAATAGGCTCCACCACATCAAATACATCAGCCCGCAGGTCAACCGTGTCTGCAATGTAACATAGATTAAATGAGTTGTGCATGAACATGATATGAGAATTAATAATCCCTCATAATGCTTGACAACCGCACTGGTGAAGAGTAGTTATCAGCGACAGAAACCTACTAAGAATGGAACTCGTTGATTATAAAACTGAGCCCAGATATTCACAATAGTTATGTCTACTGTCAACAGACCAGAGAATAAACTCCCGCGTGTCCTCATGTATTACCTAGCCTATTTGTTACTCCGGCTATGCTGCAGAAATTGATAGATGTCTTAACTAGCTCTTCATGATGCGGAAAGAGGGCCGGTTAACCAGTTTTTTTTAAAGTTTTTTTTTGATACTTTTAAATTCCTATCTTACCATCAGTACAACCTTGTAACTCCCAGTCTTCGATCTCTGCACAGGCAAAGTTATTAAATGTCTGAATGTCGGAAATTTGAGCCGGGTTGGTGCTGAGCTCTATACCCACACACAGATGTCTGAAATTATGATGAGTCATGTCCATGGTTAAGAATACATAGAGCTAATATGGATAGATAGATTGGCTATGGTCAGAAATGGAGGAGGGGGTCTTTAAGGTAACATTGTCAGAACAGTTGGGGTAGGCAGGTTGGATTAGATATTGATAGTGCCAGGACGCATGGATTCCTGCATTAAATTGTCAAGAAATGATTGGACATTTCCGTAAGTGACCAAAATGGAAGCAATGAGGTAATCGTCAAGATGTTATTAAATCATTTAGTCTGCCTGCCTGCCTGCATGGGGGCGGACTGAAAAAAAGAAGTCGACTCCTCACGCGAAAACCCAAAGACCCCGCTCTGTTATTAGGAAATCACATGTACCACTCCATAAGTAGTATATGAAAATGTTGATTTGTTTCAGGCAGGGTGCTAGTAGTATACAAAAATGCTGTTTTGTTTCAGAGTAGATTTGGGCCGTGTTGGAGTTGGCTGAAGAAAAATTGGACCCCACTTACAGAGGGGGGTACCAGAGAGATTTTGGTGCGCTCGCTCAAAAATCCACCGAATCCTCCGTTATTAGAAAACGACCACTCCCTTACAATAGTATATCCGGCATTTAGACTACAATGAAAGATATATAATGACAAAAAAAATATCTAAATGATTTTAAGCCTATCGAGATCGATTGAGAAAATATAAATACTCAAAATATATGTGTAAAATCTATAAAAGATTATGTATAAAATAATTACGTTATGGCAATGCAAATTGCGCGCTCTATCCTGATGACAGTAGAACCCCGTGCTTGCACGGAGCGTCCCGAGATTATCTCTTTCCTCCTGACACCCTCCGTGGCTGGACTCAGGGTGACGTCATACACCTGGGTTGACGTGCCGTCAGGGGCGGACGTCATGGAGGCGTCATAGTCTGCTAGCAGTACTTTGACGTCGAAGTTGTTTACTGCGACTTGACTGAATACCTTCTGATATCTCTTATTGATATCTGTTGGTCACGGATATATTTTGGTTACAATTTTAGAGATTACTATAATATAACAATAATGTATCTTGTCAATATTGAGTTTATATAGATATTAATTAATAAGTGATGAAGTTGGGGAATATGTTCTCATTTGTGTGTACCCAATATAACAATTTAATATGTTATATTTCCGAAAGAGTCATAGCTTACAGAAATACAATAGGATTTCAAACGTGTAGCTGCATTGGAGACTATGTAAAATACTAGATGGAATTCATGTACGTTTTATTTGATTAAGCGAAATTACACGATAGTTTAACCAGTGCAGCATATAGTGTTCTATGGTCCGATTTATGTCCGTTATGTATATAGCCCTAGCTTTATCCACGTATTTTCATAAAAGTATCTTACCGTGATTGATAATTGTTATATCAAAATCAAAGTTGATATCTATCTCTTGGTAGAGGGCTGCTGCCGAGAAGGACTGGTCATTTTGGTTCAAAGGAGACACCACCAAGTCTGTAATTGAAGGTAATTATATAGACTCACACCTTTCAACCATATCTGTTTTTTCTATAGGGGCATACTATGCATATACATTTGAAGAATTTGGATGCAAAACGGAATAAACATCATTAACGAATATGTGACAAACATCTGACAAAAACCTGACTTAAGTATGTCAGGGATGGGTAGATGTAATCTTGACTGGCAATTCTCTCCATATATTAACTATGTTTCATGTCATTAGGGCCTGCAAAGGATACACTATGTTTTCCAAATTACTATAATACTATATAAATTGGTGTCAAAGAGGAACATTGTATTCTTGGCCGTTTTGCTCGTCATTTGTTTAAAGTCAAAATTTATGTGATCTGTTAATGATACCATAACATAATATAGGCGGCGTTATGACAACCTAGACGCTAATATAGAAAGCCTACTCCACGTTATTAAGCGAGATTTGTAATTGCTAAAGAGCGTTCTTTACGAAAGCGGATTTGTGATCAGTTATAAGATACCTACCCAATGGAAAGGGATTTCCTACACTTGATCTCAGAAGAAATCCTGTGACTATGCACAATACTAGAAGGAGTCTTCTGTGTGTCCTCTTCATGGTGTGTCGTATTTTATTCCACGATCAGGGACATGTTATATGGCCTTGCTATACAGTGAGAAAAGAGGGAGACTAAGGGAGTCGTTTTTTTTACGAACGGTTAGAGGGTGGGCCTGGCATGGGGGTGCAAACACATACCCCAAAGAGGGTTATATTCGATATAGCAACCCTTTCCCCATCGCTTATGCCTCCCCCCCCCCCGCCTCGTTAGAAAACTCTCTAAATGTATATCATATGTATAGTATATATGTATTGACTTGATATTATGTTGAATCAACATCAACGAAACGTAGAAATTTTGTATGGAGCATTTACTATAATATAGAATATCAATATAATAGGGACGTGCAGCTTCTAATTGTATGTGGCTGAATGAACTCCTTCTCTATTACTGATAATATTGAAACCAAAATGGTGGCGGTGGGAGGGGGGGGGGGTATTCAGGCATTTGCATGTACTAATATTACCGGTAGTTGTATATCCAGTTAGTTCTTTGACTATTCATGTACCTACCTGTATCTTGACAATATCACTAACAAAAGATAACGAACTATATTGTCAGTCAGTCATCAAGACATTGCATCTTCAGCATAAGATAACCCTCTTCTTGGTAAATCCCATGTAGTTATAGCCACCAAATCCTGGTTGTGTGTCGCAGCAACAGGAGGAAGTAGTGTGTGAGGTATACGTGGATGCTGGTCGATACCTGATGTAGTGACTTCATGGTCATCGTCACAGTCCAATGCGCGTCTCATTAAGAATTAACCGTCACAGACAACGCACATGGGGGCAACCACACACTGCTAAATAACATTATAATACACAGTATAGGGATGTTTGTCAAAGTAGCAGCTCAGTTTGGCATGCTGATAAAGAATGGGGACAGATCCCCTCATATATAATCTTTTGGTGCACTTGCATTTCAAAGGAAAGGAAAACGTGTATACATCATAACGACGCAACTTGAATACCATTATGTGGCTTCAGAATAACCCCGATTTCGATAATTGAATTGATATATGTTGTACATGTAGAACGAGCATGCCTCCGCTAATATTTTAAAGTTTTAACATTAAAGTGATGAAAGATCTTCCTAATAATGATAATGTGCATGTGGCCACTTGCTTAATGCATCTTATCATTTCACTCATTCCGTACAGCACATCCGCAACCAGAAAACATACATTATTACCACAACCTCAAAATGTTTGGATAAGTCAGACTTTACGTTGTACGTTAATAGACATTGTACAATACCTATGTAACGTATGGAACACCTGCGAAATAATTGCAATTAGTGTACGATTTTGGAGTGTTAGTAGCTAGCCAAAATTCAGGTGACCTAAAATATCTTCAGATATCTGAACAGATACGAATATTTTCAAAATTACCTAAAATGTATAGGGCTATGAATAATTCACCTATAAGTGAATTGCGATAGGAGCACAGAATGAGTACTTGCTATACGTATTGACAATGAGTGCTGCCCTCTTTAGTGAAAAGGGTGAAATAATTCTTTCTGTATACATAGTCACCCTGGAGGCACACTGCTGCATACTTAAAGGCTACCATGTACCATCATTATAGTCTTGATAAGTGACATTCAAATTCGTAAACAAGGAGCAAATGTTTATTTATCATTTTTGTTTCTACTAAAATTAAGAAAACTAACGAGTTTCCCCCCTTGCGCTCAGTGATGGGCAACACGTATTTAATAGTAGGCTATAATAGCTATAGTTGTCGCTTTTGTGATGGGGATGGGAAACGCCAATGTACCACTGAAGTCATGTCAGTCAACTCCCTCTAATCCGGACACCCTTGGGACTGTCCAAAAAGTGGCCGCATTAGCGAGGTGGCTGCACTGGAGGGAGTCAATGATATGTAGTACATGTACATGGAACGCAGGCTTAAAGCTAGATGTGTTAATTATAAGTTTTTCATTATATCATTTAACTATAGCATTTAAACTACAAGTTATGTGTATATACATCAAGTATAACAACCATTTTAATTCTGATCACCACTAATTTTGGTAATATTAGCACATGCAGAACTTATTTGACAAAGGAGGGGAGGGGGTGTTACCCAGATGGGACAGCGAGATGTTAATGCTAGACCTTTTTTGGATAACTTGGATTACGGGCGCTCAGAGCAAATATTTTGGTGGCGGGAGGGAACAAAAAAGAAGCTGCCCTTCAGTACTAACATTTTTTTAAATCATTTTTGGATTTTGGATTGAATTCTCAAAAAATCCCAGCAGACAGGGGTAAAAGAAAAGAAAAATCAAAATACGGCCTTCGCCCCCCCCCCCCCCAAAAAAAGGGTTTCAGGTAACCTGACCCCACCTAGTAAAACAGGGCCGACCCTAGAAATTGTTATCCAATTTTGAAAAAAAAATTCAAGTAATTTTTGGGCCATTTCAGAGTCGATTTGATAGTCCATGAGTCAAAGCTCTTGTCGGCGAGTCGGCGCTGAAGTTTTGCGAGTCAATTTTTGGCTACTTTCAGGCCAGAGTAAAAAAAATCACAAAAAAATCACAAAAGAATCTGACCTACCCTACCTAGATTTTCAGACTATGTTACCTGAAACGCACCTTATTTTTGGCCTTATATGTATAGTGATTTGTTACTTTGGTAATGGGGATGGGAACAGCCAATGTACCACCGATATCATTTTGGTAGTAGGCCTACATGTAGGCCTAGTACCCGTATTAAAGCCTGGTGATTAATTTATCATTTTCATAATCGGAATAGGAAATGACATTGAACTAAATTACCGTACATGTGAGTTGTCACTTTGGTAAGGGGATGGGAATAGCCAATGAGCCATAGAAGGCATGTAAGTAGTATGGTGAGTTTTCGCTTTGGTTAGGGAGTGTTCATTTATTATTTACAGGGGGGGGGGGGGGTGGTGGGTTTGGGGGGGGGGCGTAAAAATTTCCGACCCCTTCTGAGGGGGGGGGCGTAAAAAATTCTGACCCCTCTTGAGGGGGGGCGTAAAAATTTAAGCCACTTTTTAGCCAAAAAGCCCGCGCGTTACTATAGTTCAAAGGGGGGGGCGAAAAATTTTCGGCGCCTTCGGCGAGGGGGGGCACAAAACGTTACACGCGCTCTCGAGGGGGGGGGGGGCGTAAAAAAATTTCGCCCCTCCGCGCGAAATCTCACCACCCCCCCCCTGTAATTAATAGATGAACACTCCCTAAGGGGATGGGAAAAGCCAATGAGCCACTGAAGTCATGCAAGTAGTATAGTGAGTTGTCACTTTTGTATTTGGATGGGAATAGCCGGTGAGCCACAGAGGTCATGTTAGTAGGCCTAGTAGCCTATGGTGAGTTGCCGGGTGAGTTGTCAGTTGTATGGTGAGTTGTCAGTTGTTGAGGTCTAGGGGTCTAGCGTCTAGGCTAATGCCTAGGCCCAGGCCTACAATTCAAAATCTATCTGTGGATCCTACCCAGGTCTACACTGTAGGCCTAAATAGTTTTTTTTTAATCGTTTAGCTACCAGTAAGGCATACGTAGGCCTACGTAGGCCTACACTGAAATGTAGGCTTAGGTCTAGCTATGTTACTTAGCTCAGGCCAAATAAAAAAAAGTTTTGTTTCAGGTAACATGGGATGAAACTCTAGGGTCGGTAGATGGGATTTTTTTTTTTTTTCTTTTTTTTTTTTTTTTACATAACCCTAAAATTGACCCCAAAAAGTATGAAAGTGGGAAGATTTTTTTCAAAACTTTTGAAAACCTAAAATTTATCCGCAAAAAAGTGTAAAAATATAAAAATTTCTTCAAAATTGGGTAAAAAAAACGTAGGGTCGGCCCTGTTTTCATAGGGTCGGTCGGGTGACCTGAAACGAACCTTTTTTATTATTTGGCCCCAGGGACTGAACTCTATCATCTCCGTTCCCCTCCTAGGCCTACACCTAGGTAGATTCTATATGTACCAAGAAATTAGGTCTTCGATTCTACTGTCTAGGGGGCAAGGTCAAAACCTAGGCCTTATGTAGGCCTACAAAATTTAAAAGGGCCTCGGCTCCCTAGGCTAGACTACAGCAAGTGCTCGTTTTGACGACCCGCCCCGCCACTTCAATCTCCCGCGCAAATCCACTTGCACTCTCCAAGCACAGCCCTGTGGGCATCTGAAGATCTGCTGAAGATTGCTTCTTTTTACGCTGGTGTCGAACATTCTCCCCCCAGAGTCTCCGTCGCGTTCCTTACGTATCTCTGCCTTCAACTGGTCACGTGGGGTCGACGTCTGACGTCACGCACCGACGATGTGGCGTATCGCCACATATTAATACGCTAGTTTACTGACAAAGTAGCTAGCGATTTTCAGGCATTTCTTGATTTAATTGAATGTAAATATGTATGTTATTCCTTATTTGGTGGTAGTTATATGTGATATAGGATTAAACATTGAAAGTCTGTGCCCCTACCAGAGGAACTATACTTTACGTGTTTTATACAGCAGGGTGTTGTTAGGCTTGGCACTGGGCCAGTGGTGCAGATGGTTTTGTTTACATGGGTTTGGTTCTGTCAGAATCATGTTACCCGTTCTTGTGACTCCCACAAAAGCTGTCAGCTTGGGGAAAACCACTTGCCTGTTATGCTTGGATCCACAGCCCTATAGATTTCATAAATTGAGCCATGGTAGGTGTATAGGGAAGAAAAAGTACTAACCCGTTAGTCCATACCATAATCTAAAATAAAGTTATGAAATATTAAGTTAGGCAAGGTTGGTAAATACTCCCAAAATTACTCCATCTCAATACCCAAAGTATATTATAATATTGTATAACTTTTTTATTTACTGGGTAGTTAGTCACTTGGATACATTTTCCAAATAACGTTGGTAGAATGTATAAGTACATGCAAAGCTTTATACCACAGCAGCTCTTCACTGCTCCACCAGAATTGGTAGTATAGCGGTTATGGTGCCTGTCTCATAATGAGAGCATCTGAGTTCTATCCCAGAAGGTGTCATGAGATTTTTTCGGAAAGATTAAAGGTTTTCTTTTTTGCAATTTCCATGACGTTTTCTACGCATAGATATTCAGGGTTATTTGAATTTTTTAAAGAAGACCACCTCATAAACTATCTATTTATTCAGTAGATCCATGGTTTTGGTTCCCAACATCCCATGACCTTTAAAAAACGTTAAATAACGCTAACTAACGTTGTGAAAGCAAACGTTCTCTTGTGGACCGTAAAAGAATGTAAAATAACGTTTTACAACAACGTAAAATAAAGTTTTGTATTGTAACGTTTCAAAACGTTAAAAAACGTCTTTTGTTCACTGGGAATGGGGTCTTTTTAAGAGCTATTTTGAAATAGAAATCCTATGAATTAAAACACAATTTGACCACCGGTGGAGAAGATCTGCACATGTAGTTTATCATATAACAGGTGTACCCACATACCCAGTGGTGTATACCACGTCATCAGACACACACAGGTTTACCCTTATACTCAGTGGTGTATACCACGTCATCAGACACTCACAGACACACACAGGTTTACCCTTATACTCAGTGGTGTATACCACGTCATCAGACACTCACAGACTCTCACAGGTTTACCCTTATATTCAGTGGTGTAAACCACGTCAGTAGGCACCCACAGACTCTCACAGGTGACTAGGGCTGATTTAATGCATCATGACGATGATACAACATGTAGCACTTCTCACTGAGCATGTCCAAGATATATTTATGAAAGTGATAAACTGTCCATGTTGAGATCCCCTGCGCGTTGTGAACAAATGTAGCAACACCTGTCCCTGTCTGGTTCTTCGTTGACTGAGCCGAACTCAGCGAGCAGGATGCTGCGCAGGCACTTAGTGTCGCTGTTACAGTACTCCTGAATGGCAGTAGACATACCTGGAGCTGAAACATCTGACTTGTTGAACCACAGAGTGGCAATTGCTTCCTGGCCACACCTTCCTGCCCGACCTACCTCCTGGAAATAGTCGGACATGAGACGTGGCGGCTTTCCGTGGATCACATTGGTGATTTGAGGGGAGTCAAACCCCATGCCGATCGAAGCTGTGCAAAATATGAGTCTTATCCTTGATAAGCAATCAGCCGGTTTTCTAAGTTCACTGGTGACAACACGGATGGTTTCAGTGTCGAGCCTTGAGTAAACTGCGGCATACATCACGCTGGGATTGTAGATGTCCACGTCTGCGTGGTTAAACACCTTGCCGATGTAGGCCATAGCTGCAGACATATGCTGGTGGGGGAGGTAGAGAAGGGTGACGGGGTAATGCATCCCTTTCAGCATCAAGCGATGGCATTCACGCTGAAACACCTCCTCATATGCAGTCTGAACGTAAAGGTTGGACTGCCTTTGCTTGCGGTCAAGGTAGATGTTACCTCGGTCTAGGTTGTCGCAGACCAGGGACACTGGACCACGCATGGAGAGATCATCGGGGATGGTACGCAGCTGGGTTGTAGTGAGCGTGCCACTCATGGCAATGATGGGCACTGTGGGGAAGAAGGCCACCAGGCTGTCCAGGTCTGCGAAAGCCTTCCTGAAGTTGGGTTTCCTGCAAAAGAATGAGAGTATTGATTAAAGTTATATTTTAATGATTATCTGCCTGAAACTGTTGTTAAATCACCTATTGTTGGGTCAAACTTTTATTCTTCAACATTGAGCAAGCACAGACTAAGGATATACGAGACCCAATATAACTGAATTATGTTAGTGACATTAGTGACATGGGTCTACCCACCACTACTGGAGTGTATACCACGTCACCAGGCACCCACAGACTCACACAGGTCGACCCACCCCTAAAGGAGTCTAGACTCGGCACCAAACACTCACAGACCCTCACAGGTGTACCTATATACCCTGTAGTGTGTACCACGTCACCAGACACTCACAGGTCTACCCATATACCCTGTATTCCATCTTATTTTTTGAAATGTTGCATGTCATATCAAGTAATATGCTATGTGGTTTTATATTTAGATTTACAGTTGTGATTTTTATCAAGGTGAATGATTTAGAATGAGGTTTAATCACCATTCATGCACTTTATGACATTCATCGACCGTCACTGCTGTCACTCGCGAACGGAAAGACGGATCCTGCAATAAATCCTTCCCGGCAGTGGCGCGAAACAGGGACTCAGGATGCCCAAACACAATGCTGAAACGCCCATCGGCAACATCAGAAAGATCTTTCAGAGCAACTGTCTCAACCTCAGTATTATTGGGAAGAGGACCAGTAGGTATGGTGTGTGCGGTGCCGTTCACATCAATTCTGCATGCTGTAATACCTGTGATAGAGTCAAAGAGGGAACCAAATTAATCAATTATTTTAATGTCATTAATTACTGGGAACGGTTAACCCTCTAAGGTTCACATTAATGCAGTATCCCCTTTGTTGCTATGACACTTTTTGTCTTTGATTTGCATAAAATTAAGTATGAGAATGGCATCTAGTGTTCACTGATGACAGTGCCTCCAAGTGGGTAGGCTACTCAGATTTTTGAGCATGTCACTGCGTCACTTTCAAAGGGAGACAGTGTGTCACTGTGTCACTTTTTATGTATAAAGCAAGTTATCTCTGCCGACCTACATGCGAGGTGTCTGTAGCCTACAATACACGATCATGTTATCCTAGTTAATCCCGGCAGGTGGTGAAACTTACCTATGCTTCTAAGCCTTAGTAGTTGGTCTGACTGGATGAGATTGAGGGGACACATAACGAGCACCACACTGCTGTCTTCCTCCCTGTTCTCTTTGATGGCTAGCAACTCAGGTAGAACTTGGAAGATGAGAGATTTACCTGCACCTGTTGTAGGTATGTGACAAAAAAATTCAAAAGAAAGATTAGTCCTTGATTTTATCATAGCCATTTGGTGTGACATTTTAGAAATAATGTTCTTTCGAAATTTTTCGAATACTATCATTTGCAGGGAAATTAGAGCACTTTGAGTAGGCCAAGGTTTGGCATATTTTCGTCTTAATTTTAAACTCTCGAAGAGGGATGGCCTGTGACCTTTTTATGGATTTAGGCTCAAATTAAAACTTAGATATACCCATTTAATATGATTATTTCCTGAGAGGCAGATCCTATATTTCTGATGTTCATCTATAGATTTCTTTCATATTTGGCTCAGGTGAGGTGAATAGTGCTTAATATATAATATTTTTGGGGATCAAAAAGGGCCACGTTTGGGTGTCAGAATGGCTCAACTGTTAGAAGGGGGGGGGGGTCCAGAAATGCTCAACCCCTAGAAAATCAAAGAAGAAAAAAGCTAACTCCACTGAAAGCCCAAGATAATTTTGAATGGAATATTTGAATAATTCTTTCAGTTTTGGAAAGCTAATGCGCACCTAGAGAGAATTCAATACTTTGACAGCGCAGGGTGTGGCACGGTTGGAATCCCTGTACAGTTCTAACGCTTCTCTTTTGTCCATTTGAAATTTTTTTTTCTAATCCATTTCTTTCAAATAATGATTTTTTTTTTCAAATAATGAAATTTTCATGCAGCCCCTTCAAAGGCATGCGTGCTGTGGACGGTAAACTCTCACTTTCATTCTCATGGCCCATAAGCCGCACTAGCAATCTGACCCGATAATGTACGGTACTGTATTCACATTCATGTCACTAAGCCTAAGGCTAATGTCGCATGTCAGACTTAAGAAATGCCCCATGTCCCATGTCACTAGTATGACCATGTCCCATGTTGATTTTAAGAAATGGCCATGTCGCCACATCAGATTTAAGAAATTGCCATGTCGCCAAATCGAATTTAGGGGTGTAGGGCCATTAAAATGGAATTGATCAACATTTACAAGAAATAAACACAGAGATCCACTCAAATCAGTCTGAACTCCTGGTCTCTCCACTCGTGAGACCTTGGGTCTTATTACGACGCCCCTGCAGCCAGAAAGTGCAGACTTTCACATACCGGTACCTACCCGTTGGCAGAGAAATAAGTATATCGCGCTTCCTGAGTACATCCCACTCCCAAACATGCTTCAGTGCCTCCCGCTGCTTTGGTTTCAGCTGGAAACAACTGCCAAATCGCTGGCATACTGCTGCCAGCAGTAAATCTAAAGTACTGGTACTATCCTCGTCCTCTTGAGAGGCCATGTCGTCTGCGTTTTTGTTTGTGCGTCGTAACACTGCGCCACCTATGTTCATTCATAAATTCCCGACATCAAGTAGACGCAGTGTGACGGGACTACATCTGACGTCACGTGACCAGTTGACGGCAGTGATATAAACCTAGATCTCTGCTGGGTACTGGTGTTCAATGGCACAAGCTTAAAAGCTGGGTTGTAGTGAGCGTACCACTCATGGCAATGATGGGCACTGTGGGGAAGAAGGCCACCAGGCTGTCCAGGTCTGCGAAAGCCTTCCTGAAGTTGGGTTTCCTGAAAGATAACAATATAATTGATTAGAAACTAGATGTATCACGCATACACAACCCTAACAGTAGTGTAGACTATGGCAATAGACTCTCACAGGTCTTAAAGTCTATAGCTAGCCATAAACCCCCTCGGATATGAAATAATTATTCCCATTTATTTTTTTAAAATACAAGATCTCCTATGCTTAAGCACTGGAAGGCCGTATTCAATGGTGCCATTGAATACAATGTGTCTGTATTCAATGGGCTAAGAAAAGGTTGTTTTTCCTTCATTAAATCGCTTCAAATAAAAAAATAAACACAAATGCCAACTACATTGATACCGCTCTGATGTATTTCACTTGTGGGGGCTGGGCGCATCCCACTCAGCCTGCGGCTTCGTGGGATACTGCCCCAGCCCCCACTCGTGAAATACAACAGAGACGGTATCAATGGGCGTTGGCATTTGTCTATTTATTTTTTATCAAATACAACTGTCTCATTGACTTGACCAAGGAGCGCCGTATTTAACACCTCCCGTGAAATAACCCATGGCCGTATTTCACGGCCCTGTGACGTCATCAAGATGGCGGTTTGTTTACATTTGAACGGCAGAGAAACAAGCAACTTTAGGGAATTTAGGGTCCCCCCTATCAAAATTTTGGTATTTTGAATCGAAAAGGGCAAAAAATAAACACAAAGGTCCACTCATTTGAGTCAGTTGAATAGGTTATTTCACTTGTTGAAATAACCTATTCAACAGACTGAAACTCGTGGACCTTTGTCTATATATTTGCAGGCATCAACCCTATGGTGAAGGAGGGAATATGTAATATAATGATATTAAGTAATACATGTATTGACACAGACAAGTAGTGGCGGATGTGTGCATTGGCCTAGCACACTGGTAGGAGGCCGACCGGTTTATTACTTTTGAACATGAAATAACATAATATAAGCAAAATTTTGAATGGAGTAATGACGGTTGAGGCCGGGTCACAGCCGGGTGGGAGGCACAGAGGCCACCCTAGCGGATTATATGTTATGTAATAGTAGTGTAACGTAAGGCTCACCCCGGTCGATACACATATAATACTTATATGAGGATTTAATAAATCCCTACCTGAACTAATTACATTTTACACTTACCGTGAATCCCCACCTACAGGACGACCCCATCTATAAGCCGAACCCCCAACTTGAGAAACGAATTCGTCCTATACAAAATAGCTTTAAAAATCATTTTCTCTTTATTTCAACCTTTTTAGTCGTAATTTTGGGCAAATCCAGATCATAAATGTATGATCAATACATAGACAAAGGTTCACGAGTTTTAGTCTGTTGGCTGGGTTATTTCACGAGTTGACTGTCAGGCCGTATTTCACGAGACCCCATCTATAAGCCAAACCCCCAACTTGAGAAACGAATTCGTCCTATACAAAATAGCTTTAAAAATCATTTTCTCTTTATTTCAACCTTTTTAGTTGTAATTTTGGGCAAATCCAGATCATAAATGTATGATCAATACATAGACAAAGGTTCACGAGTTTTAGTCTGTTGGCTGGGTTATTTCACGAGTTGACTGTCAGGCCGTATTTCACGAGGCCGTAGGCCGAGTGAAATGCGGCCTGACAGTCAACAAGACTAAAACAGACTAAAACGAGTGTTCCTTTGTGTTTATTTTTTACCTTTTTCGATTCAAATTAAATTATTAGGGCCTTATGGGGGGTGAAGGGCTTAAACTAGTCTTTTTCTACATCGTTCAAATGTAAACAAACCGCCATTTTGATGACGTCACAAGGCCGTGAAATACGGACATAGGTTATTTCACGGGGGTGTGAAATACGGCGCTCTTTGGTTAAATCAATGGCACTGCAGTATTCCATGAAAAATAAAATGCTATAGTAAGTATATAGGATTGTGGGTTAATTCTGAAATACAACTAATTCAAACCTTTTGCCAAATTATTGGCAGCACATCTGGTCCAATTTGATGCATGCAAGGGCTTATGCACCTGGTATTCATGATTGTGAGAGTAGCCCCCGGGGATTGGAGGTATTGTGGTCCCAAGAAAATTTTGAAATTCCAGATGTAAAATGCTGCATTTTGGTGACTTCTTTTGTACTCTTAATTAAAAATTAGTTGTGAAAATTTTCGCCCCCCCCTTTGAACTAAAGTAACGCGCAGGCTTTTTTGCTAAAAAGGCGCACACATGCCAACATTTGAAAGACTAAAACCGGGAGACTTTTTTTTGGGATGGGTTGGGATGGGTTGGGGACTAATCTGGCCAGGGTGGTATATGTTTGGCATAGAGTAATAATAATTACTTCCTCGTGACCTATAAGCCTAGGGGTTATTGCTGCCACCTAGGTGGATAGTAGGGAATGAGGAACTGACGTAGTCAGTGCTGCCACCTTGTGTGCCCAGAATGTGTAAACCTGCTTCCAGCTTGGTCATAGGACCCATAGGTCTCAAGGTCTATTCCGCATTAGCAAGATGTCCTGTGTACAGCGCCATGTTGATTGGTACCAGTGTAACAAGTGTAATCTCCAGCAACCAGCTCAGCCAAATCTCGTGGCCGAGATTAGGGTACAAGCAGGGTGCAGGTATTGTGAATAGGTTGTACCTGGACACTCCTAATGTCACCTGTGTCCAGTATAGTGTAGTGGTTAGCACTGTGGACTCATGATGCAGAGTACCTGAGTTCAAATCTCTTCCAGGCAATGCCTGGTAATCAAATTCATAAGTGAAGCAATTTTAGAAACAGAATAAATTATTCACAATACTAAAGAAAATTTAGAAATATTTATTTAAAGGACACAGTGTTATTTGGCCTGGTAGGGATTTGAACTCGGGCTCCCAGCATTATGAGTCCACAGTGCTGACCACTACACTATACTGGACACAGGTGACATTAGGAGTGTCCAGGTATGCCCTATTCACAATACCTGCACCCTGCCTGTACCCTAATCTCGGCCACGAGATTTGGCTGAGCTGGTCCTTGCAGAGCAAAGGATTATGATTGTTACCAGTGGTCCAAAAGGTGGAGCCACTGTATCTCGCTAATGCGGAATAGGCACCTCACTTGACAGTGTTGTTCCCACAAGCCTTCTGGTGCAGGACAGTGCTGCCACCTTGTGTGCCCAGATCGTGTAAACCTGCTTCCAGCTTGGTCATAGGACCCATAGGTCTATAGGTCCCTCAACTCATGAGAAAGAAAGTAAGAGTTTATGTCCAAGATTTTTTCAAAGGTGATGAGGAGAAACCTGGATATCGGGGGACAACTGGGAGATCACTCATAAATCGGCCCAAAGTCTCCGAGGTAATCCCGGAGAGTTGGCATGTATGAAGGCGCTTGAATTTTTACGCCCCCCCCCCCCTCAAGAGGGGTCAGAATTTTTTATGCCCCCCCCCCCCTCAGGAGGGGTCGAAAATGTTTACGCCCCCCGCCCCCCATACCCACCACCCCCCCCCCCACCTTTAATAATAAATGAACACTCCCTTTGACAGTCGAAAATTTAATCTGACAGTTCCAATATTTCAACCTCTTGTGGGGGGGGGGGAGCACCAAAAGAGGGGGGGGGGGTTGAATTTCCACGACTTGACCGGGGGGGATCGAGGGGGGGATTTGACCTGTTTTCAGTGAAAAGGCCGTGTTACTACACTAAAAAGGGACTGTGACCCCTCCCCCCCTCATTTTTTAGACCCGCTGGGGAGAGAGACCATGCCCCCCTGAACCTAAATATTGGTCTATTTACATCCCCAAGTCAAGATGTCATTCTGACCGTGAACATGTTTGCCAAACAAAAACGCATTTTACCAGCACCAAGTTTTACTGTCACGTTCAGTGTCAGTACCGTGGCCGTGGGTAGAGTTGATTACGATGCAGTTGTAGGCCTATCAATGCCGATATATCATGCCCTCACACTTACTTTGAGTTTGATCGTCGTTCGCTTCCATATCTTGTGGTGATGATCGTCTGCGTTTTTGTTGTCCGTGCGTCGTAACACTGCGACACATACGTTCATTCATAAACCCCGACGTCAAGCAGAAGCAGTGTGCGCGGACTACATCTGAACATCTGACGTCACACGTCGACGTCACGTGACCAGTAGAAGGCAGAGATATAAACCTAGATCTCTGCTGGGAGAGTGGGTGTCGAACAGGACAGAGATTAACGCACGGGAACAAGCTGCCAGTACTGACGCTACCGGAAATGACGTTCGACGGTACGTCCGGTTTCGTCTTGATAGAGCATTCGTTTTACAGGCAAAGCGTGTTTACGGTGATCAAAAGAACATAAATGTACTGTATTCTTCATGAATAGGCCTCTGCCACAGACCGGTAAGTACCCGTACATCTACAAGAGATAAGTGCAGCAAAGAGGCCCTGTAATGTTTGGGGTGGAGGACTTTACCCAGTCATGCACTTCGCTTCTTCTAGAACCGTATCATTATGAGAGAGATTAGCTGTGTGCCACCGGGGAAGGGTAGTTCTATGTTTACTCGTAGTTATACCGTCTTACTCTTATGTACGGTTAGAGAGAGATAGGCTACTAGTACTACAAGCTACAACATCAATCCATGATCTAGGCCTAGGCTCTACTCGTTAACGTAGAGCGCCTTGGCGCTCTTCTACTTGGGGGGCCAGGACGACAAAATGTTGATATTTAACTTTAGGTTGGTGTGGACACCAATACTCTGTCTGAGGGTTGTACAAAGGTATTTTGAGGGTGCTGATTCCGAATCTGCTATGTGTAAAGGGATATCTGTGTCGCATCAAGGTCAAATTTAAGGTCAAAGGTCACAATTTTATGTGAAAATGAGGCTGAAATGAGTACACACATTTTGAAACAAATATAGAAATATTAATGGTGAAGCTCTTTTTCCTTATGTATCTGAATCACATCTGTCTTAGTCATACTGTAGATATACTACCAGTACAAGTGATTGCAAATACATTAGAATAAACCATTTGCTTTAACTGCTATTACCCTGATTAAACTGTTATACATTTATTAATTGATATTGACCTTGTATTTGACCTTGTTGCGACACAGATATCACTTTACACATGGAAGATTCGGAATCAGCACCCTCAAACTACCCTAATACACCCTTCAGACAAAGTATTGGTGACCACACCAACCCCCCTTCACATTGTCAGCCTGGCCCCCCAATTATTCAATAAGGCTGGACCTTTAGGCCCAAAAAAAAAAGTTTGTTTCAGGTCACCTGACCGACCCTATCTAAACAGGGCCGACCCTACGTTTTTTTTATTCAATTTTGAAGACATTTCTATATTTTTACACTTTTTGGGGATAAATTTTAGGTTTTCAAAATTTTTGAAAAAAATCTTCCCATTTTCATACTTTTTTGGGTCAATTTTAGGGTAATGTAAAAAAAAAAAAAGTTAAAAAAAAAAAAAAAATCCGACCTACCGACCCTAGAGTTTCATCCCATGTTACCTGAAACAAAACTTTTTTTTATTTGGCCTTACCCCCGAGCCAAGGCCCTTCACTTCAGGACCCCAACAGCCCCGGGACATAGGCCTACTGTGACATAGACAGGGCGTGGAAACCGGGGGGACGAGGGGGGGGGGCAGTGGCGGATCCAGGGGTTTCTAGAAGGGGGGGGGGCATACTTGCGGGTTTCGGGGCATACCCCCCCCCCCCCCCCTCAAGAAAATTCTGATCTAGTCGACTAGACTTGAAATGGTGCCTTCTCACACATTTTGGGTCACAATAATGACTTGGGTCTGTGTCTATCTTTTGGCTTAGAAAATGTCCCCTTCTCTTTCTTTCCCTCTTTTCTTCTCTCTTCTCCCCCCCCCCCCCCCCCCATAAATGAGGTCATGCTGTTCTTCTTTTTTTTAATACCTGTCTTTTTTACCTCCCCCCTCACCCCGACTCGTACCTCGACCAACTCCGCCTACGATTCCCCCCCCCCCCCCCTCCCTTCTTAGTCGTATGTTTCCCCCACCTCCCCATCACATGGCGTCATTTGTGCCTCATAGTCATAGGCTTGCCTTATCAGTATCACTATGTTATGTCACTCACTCATATTCTAATGTCACTGTCAAGATCACTGGTAGTTGGGCCAGATATATTGTAATGAAATTGACGGTGAAAGAAAGAGGAAACCCACTTTCCCATATGCTGATAATGATACGGATCCATAGTTGGGTCTCTTTTTGTTCACTCAGGGTTACTACGATAGGTTTGGGACAGCTATTTCAAGATAGGGAGACCCCATTTAAAAATTAAAGTTTTAACCCTCAAATGATATGAGAACTTATTTTGTTTAGTCCTGCGGGTGAGACGTTTTGGTAAAACCTTTTTGCAGGTTTGCAGCGGGGAGGGTAGAGCCGAAACACAAAGAAGTTCCGTCAATTTTAAACAAATAATTCATTGTTCCATAAATGATTTACAGTTTCAATTTTTCAATCAATCAATTCAATCACTTAATCACCCTTACCCTGTGTCATTCATGATGTAAATCACACTTTCAATCTAATTCCATTAGTTCCATTGGTTGTGTGACAGTGTTTTCAGGATTTACCAGATGTTAAAGCTGCTATACTACTTGGCACACTCAAACCTATGTTATCCTCATTTGTATCTCAGATGACTGTATAACCTTTTCCCTATTATAATCTGATATTTATTTTGACAAGAGATTCTTAATATGTGCAATACAAAACTCTAATTCCAGCTACTATTTATATTCTGGTGGGCTTTGATAAGTTAGTGTTAAAAAATGACATCAGGTGGCAGCACTGAGTGGACTGCAACCTACAAGTCTTGCATCGCTGATCTTACCAACAGAGTCTACTATTCCTAGTGTAACACTGCAGATGGCGCCAACTTGTTGATATAATTAAGTGCTGAATAGAATGCTGGAAGCATTCTATCTTTTCTGATCTTTATCTTTGAATTTAGCACAGTTAAAAGCCACAAATTTGATTGGGATCTTACCAGTACACTGCACTAAGGAGACCCTTTATAAATATGCAGAAAGTGAACGTTCTATATATCTGAGGTAGTATGGCAGCTTTAAGGAAACTATCTTATGAATGGTATTATAATAAGGGAAAGTTTCATCATTCTTGCAGAATACATGGATCGTGATAGAACACGGTTTCTCCTGCCAATTGTTCATATGATTACAAACATCACACCAAGGACAAGTATGCATCAATACTGGAAAGTCTGCTGTTTAACAAGAGTGACAAGGCATTGGACAAAAGCCACAAATCCGTGAAGCTAGATTAAATTAAGCAGTCCTATCGGATGAGATGGGCGGGAAAAGGTTCCGCACAGTGCGACGGACTTCAAGTGTCTATGTTAGAATTCTTTCAACCATAAGAACATCTGAGTCTGCTCTCAAGATCAACACAATTATCCTGAGTGCCCTGCCTCTGCTGGCCTTCCTGCTTGTGTATTCTCTGAACAAAGTGCTTCATATACAGCCTCTATTGGAGGACACTAAGCGTGTGCATATCTATACCATTGGTGCTATAGAGAAGTTCCTATTTGGCTGCCAACCCAATAGGATCATATCTTCTTATCGGAACCCGCTACTGGATATCCTCTCGGCGATCCCCTACCTGCTGCACTACTCCATTCCTGTTATCTTCCCTATATACCTGCTGTGGAAGGGGCAGGCGGAGAACGTGGCCCGCTTCTACTGGTTGTTAGGCTGGGTGATGTGGGTGCAGTATGTGATCTGGCTGCTCTTCCCACACACCCCTCCTTGGGTGATTGACCACCTGGAGCACCACAACGCCTCTCCTCCCTCCTTCCCCGTGGACCTCTCCCACCGTGAAGGATGTGCCTTTGCCCGCCTGGACAAACTGCTGGGGTTTCCCTTCTTCTACAACATGTTCTCAGGGAATCCCATCCCCTACGCCTCCTTCCCCTCTGGACACGTGGCCTGGCCGGCCGTTATCTACAC
Source organism: Harmothoe impar (assembly GCA_947462335.1). Taxonomy (NCBI): domain Eukaryota; kingdom Metazoa; phylum Annelida; class Polychaeta; order Phyllodocida; family Polynoidae; genus Harmothoe; species Harmothoe impar. The sequence continues at coordinate 50,513,349 of OX381705.1, forward strand.
CGTAGCGCCACCTTGGGGGAAACAGTTCATGCTGTATATAGGCTGGATGACGTGGGCGGCTCTCTACTCATGTCACCACTACGTCCTGGACGTAATAGGTGCTGCCGTGGTTGTGATTCTTACAAAGAAGGTGCTAGCCTATTTCGGTATGGATACTAAATTCAGTTGCAGACCGACTCAGAATGTTTGCTCTTTTACTGTGTGAATCAACTGTTATCACATTATCTATAGATAGTGCATGGCCACATATATACTACCGGCAATAGTGTAGTGCTATATCTTTGCCAGACCTTGATTTAGGTTGAATTTGAAATAACAGGTACTTTCAATCCAATTAACTATATTCATCTCCTTTATGAAAGTGTAGTATCGGGAGCATGTAATGATTTTCCCGAAGATCTATAGACATACAGTCATGCTGACAGTTTGCTATATTTTCCTAAAGTTATCCGTTTATACTTATAAAATACCCAGGGTGTCCATTGGCAAAATAGAATAAATGTATGCTTGTTTCAGCAAACGTGTATGACGATTGATTGTTCACATGGTTTTAAACTATAAAATATGATCAAAATCGTATCATTCCTTACACCTTTAATACATGCATCTATGATATAGAGCTATACATTTAAATATGATATGCTTTAATAACTACTTACCGTAATTTTTTGCATACAGCTTTTTAATATAACATATACCGGGTATACATAGCGCAATGTGGCGAAACCTTGTCATTTTTCTTCGGATATAGCTGGTACACTAATTGAGGCAGCCGAATACATTTGCCTGGTAGGATCTTGGAATTTGAGAATGCAATATTAACTTACAGCAAGAAAAGTGAGGTATCTATCACAGTATCAGCATGTCTGAAACATATGGGGGTTTCAGCCAAAAGTGACAGGGTCTAATCCCTCCCCCTAATTGATTGATATGGATGTGTTTTGTCCCTGTTTATTCGATGACCAGTCACTGAGTCAGTGTAAAATCAGTTTGATCATATTATAGACGTTCACGTACGGCATTGAATCCTATCTAAGAGGTGAACTGTGGATGGCAAATTGTATAGTTTAGAATTAGACAAGTATCTTAACCACTGAGATATTTTCATATCTCCTCCATGTCAGCCATGTAGCGTCACGGTGGGTCTTCCTGTCTGGGGATTCCCTGGTGCCTGACTCATAGGGACATTCATAGTAGCAGTATCTCCAAGCAGTTGTTTAGTCACCATCTCCGCGAGCTCTGTTCGGTGGGTCTGCTTGGAGAGCGACCGTTGTGCAAGCGGCGCTGACCCAGCTCGCTCTGTGATTGGCCGATAAAAATAAACTGTGTTTTGGTCTGTACATATAGACGGTCTGTGGCACATGGCCAGTCAGTGTAGTCTGTAGATCCAACCGGGCTGTAGTGAACAGGGAGGTATTTCTGTACTGGAGGAATAAGGGTAAAGCTACATACGGTAAGAATACGTGCAGAAGTTTGATTATCTTGTACGTTATATTGTTGTAAGTCCTATAGTTTAGGATGGTATGTCTGCAATACATGGATTCAGTAGCCTACACTGGAGTATAGTGGTGAGCCATTACATCAGGTAGGGTACGTGTTGATACATGTTCCTGTATTTGGAGTTTAATATTTACTTTTATTATGTTCTTTTATTTGGAGATTTTCAAATGTTTAATATTCTTCACCTTGTTGTTCTTGGAATTGTTTTTGCCACATTGTAATTCAGGTCAATATCGGGTCAGACCTATATGTATTGCATATGCCCCAGGATAGGGTATAGTGGACTGTGGTGCAATATCCTCATAAGAGAGTGTATACATAGGGATATGGGAACGTTTGGCCATGTTCCAACTACATTTGTCAGTATATACAAGTGCTTAATTCGTCCACTTTGTTTTACTTATTATATCAGGCTAATTAGCATACACTCACATGCCCATTTTATCTATGTTTTTATGACCGCCCACTTCTTCACAATTACCTTTACAGCATCATTTGGATTTGAAATTGGTCCATATACTAAATATAATGTACGACTAGCTCTGATAACTCTAACAAAGTATTCTCTATTCAACTTCAGATTTTCGCGATGGCTGGTGTGGGAGTAGAGGTCTATGTGAAGTTGGTGAGTGGACAGACAGTCACCTTAGAAGCTGCCCCCACCGACACAGTGCGCAGCCTGGCCGCGCAGGTCGCGTCGCGTGCCGGTCTGGACCACGTGCGTCTCAAGTACCAGGGGAAGGTGCTGAAACCACAACACACCGTCAGCTACCTGGGAATACGGATAGAGACTATCCTCAAGGCTGAGGTAGGTACAGGGATGTGGTTCACAAGGCTATACGGTGATGTGGTTTATGTAAAGGTCCCGGGCCTCTAAAGTTGAAGTAGGGACAATAACATGTTTAAAGCCAGGAGGACAAGTAAGGGAAAATATTTTTATATCGAAAAATGACACAAGACGCCTTTCCCCTGTCTGGAAATATTGAGAATTATCTGTTCAGTTGAGGTGCATGCTTAAGAGCAAATTGAAAACAGAAAACCAAGTGCATTTAAGGGGGCAATTTTAAGTGAATTAAGGACATTAACACTGAACGCATGAGAATGTGTAGTCTATAAAAGCATACACATATTGCATATTTGGGTGCACACATCCCCTAAATGGGACTTAATACAATTAATATATATACTCTGAATGACCTCACGCTGCATATCTGTATATTGCAGGAGGTAGTGGTAAAGACGTTGGCGCTCACCGTGCGGGTGACGGAGCTGGGTGAGGAGACCAGTTCTACGTGTATACATGTGGCCAACCAGAGCACCCTGAAGGAAGTCTCAGCACGGCTACAGGACAAGGGAGTCATCCTACCTGCAGGCAAAACTACACTCAAGGTAGGCAATATCACCGAGTTATACTCATTATAGGACATCTATATAAAGACAGGCCTATTTAAATTTAAAGTTGCCATTTATGATTATTTTTCGAAAACACTATGATAAAATCCCACTTGAAAGTCTTCAGGAGACTGTAACAGTATGCTATTATTACGGGGATGGGGGACGATAAGTGTTATCCAATGACAGTAAGACCACAGTATGGGGTCCATGCTCATTTACAGTGTAATGTCAGCGGATGGAACTAAAGCACGCACTCCGAAAGTGGCTAATCTTCTGACATGCTCCGTTTTAACTTTAAAACTTCAGAAAATACAAATTAATTTCATCGTGGTTTAATGATGTCTTGCACAGCAATATGAATAGATGAATGCATCAGTAGAAGAATAAGGTAATAATAAAATTCATATATAATATATTATTTCCCTGTTTAGCTTGGAACTCGGGTACTGAACAAACTCGATGACACTTTCGTAGAGGCAGAGGTACCTGATGGAGCCACGCTGGAAATGGTCATACAGAAGTCTATTCTCGCCAAGAAGGAAGACACTACTACTGCATCAGGTAACAAATAAAAGTCATAATTTAATTTCTTAATCTTTATCATTTAAATAAGGAAAGTAGGAACCCTCATTGTCCTGAATTAAATGCATACATTGTACATGTATGTATGCTACCAGGCCGGGGCCGGATCGTGTATTAATTAGTAGTAATTAAAGCCACTTAAAATAAAAGTAATGTCGCTCTAGTTATGTCCATTATATAATTATAATATTGAATTGAATGTTAATCTACAGAGGATGACTACACTGATGCGGACCTAGCGGCAATATTAGACACATTCGATGCTGGAAGTCGGCCGGTGGATGTCATCTTTAGCTTTGACACAACTGGCAGCATGTACTCATGTCTCAGTCGGGTAAGTGCAGAGTTACACCAATAATGTCAGTAATCAGCCAAAGCTGGCCGTTCGTGATATAGTAGATTATTCCAGAAATTATCATTTAAGTAATTGGGATGGCAGCAGCCAATGAAGCACAGAAGTCATGTAAGTAGTATAGCAAGTTGTCACTTAAGTAATGGAGATAGGAGCCGCTAATGAAGCACAGAAGTCATGTAAGTAGTATAGCAAGTTGTCACTTTAGTAATGGGGATGGGGGCCGTTAATGAAGCACAGAAGTCATGTAAGTAGTATAGCAAGCTGTCACTTTAGTAATGGGGATGGGGGCCGTTAATGAAGCACAGAAGTCATGTGAGTAGTATAGCAAGTTGTCACTTAAGTAATGGAGATAGGAGCCGCTAATGAAGCACAGAAGTCATGTAAGTAGTATAGCAAGTTGTCACTTTAGTAATGGGGATGGGAGCCACTAATGAAGCACAGAAGTCATTTAAGTAGTATAGCAAGTTGTCACTTTAGTAATGTGGATGGGGGGCCGTTGATGAAGCACAGAAGTCATGTGAGTAGTATAGCAAGTTGTCACTTTAGTAATGGAGATAGGAGCCGCTAATGAAGCACAGAAGTCATGTAAGTAGTATAGCAAGTTGTCACTTTAGTAATTGGGATGGGGGCCGTTAATGAAGCACAGAAGTCATGTAAGTAGTATAGCAAGTTGTCACTTTAGTAATGGAGATGGGAGCCACTAATGAAGCACAGAAGTCATTTAAGTAGTATAGCAAGTTGTCACTTTAGTAATGGGGATGGGGGGCCGTTGATGAAGCACAGAAGTCATGTGAGTAGTATAGCAAGTTGTCACTTTAGTAATGGAGATAGGAGCCGCTAATGAAGCACAGAAGTCATGTAAGTAGTATAGCAAGTTGTCACTTTAGTAATTGGGATGGGGGCCGTTAATGAAGCACAGAAGTCATGTAAGTAGTATAGCAAGTTGTCACTTTAGTAATGGGGATGGGATCCGCTAATGAAGCACACAAGTTATGTAAGTAGCGTAGCAAATTGTCACTTTAGGAATGGAGATAGGAGCGGCTAATGAAGCACACAAGTCATGTAAGTAGTGTAGCAAGTTGTCACTTTAGTAATGGGGATGGGGGCCGTTAATGAAGCACACAAGTCATGTAAGTAGTATAGCAAGTTGTCACTTTAGTAATGGGGATGGGAGTCGCTAATGAAGCACACAAGTCATGTAAGTAGTGTAGCAAATTGTCACTTTAGGAATGGAGATAGGAGCCGCTAATGAAGCACACAAGTCATGTAAGTAGTGTAGCAAGTTGTCACTTTAGTAATGGGGATGGGAGCCATTAATGAAGCACAGAAGTCATGTAAGTAGTATAGCAAGTTGTCACTTTAGTAATGGGGATGGGGGCCGTTAATGAAGCACACAAGTCATGTATTAAGTAGTATAGCAAGTTGTCACTTTAGTAATGGGGATGGGAGCTATTGTTCATGTTACTTAGCAAATGTATTTCCTTCTACTAATAACTATACAATAAGTTCATCAAATCCATCGTATATTCTAGGTGCGGGAGAGACTCCGGGAGGCCTGTACCAGACTCCTAGCGGATATCCCCCTTCTGCGTATTGGAATCATGGCACATGGGGACTATTGTGACCAATCCACCTACGTCCTTAGATACGTCGACCTGACGCGTGACGTGAATAACTTAACAGACTTTGTTAAAGATGTACCTGCTACAAGTGGCGGCGACTCACCAGAGGTAAAGGGTCATTTTCTGTTCAGGCTCCAGTTTGTCCGATTTTTATTTGTTTGGTATAAAGTATTGGTAGTGAAATAATAAATACTTCTTGTTATAAAATCAAACTGTCAAATAAAACATACAATATCGAAGGAACAGCAATAATCAAAATCAGTGGTAGTCGAAAAGTAAGAAACACAATGTCTGTGTTCTTAATGTCACTGTCCATGTGTTTTGTTTTTTGAAATAAGGAAAAAAAATCAAAAACGAAAATGATAAAAATGTATTTCCCATTAACACCATCCGTGCGTGTTGCAGTGCTATGAGTGGGTGCTGCGTAAGGCGCAGCTGCTGGACTGGGCTGAGGACTCGGCCAAGGCCCTAGTGGTGATCGGGGATGCCACACCGCACGCAGTCTCCTACACGGACCAGCGCATCAACTGGCACCAGGAGCTCGATGTGCTCAGGGGCATGGGGGTCAAGGTAAGCACCTCACAGACTCTTATACTTTATTCTTCTACACATACAAGTACATGTATTGATAACAAGCTTCTTAGGTCCAAAAAAGGTATGTTTCAGGTACCATGGCAAACAAAATGTAGGGTCCGTAGGTCGGATTTTTTTTTAAACTTTTTTTTAAAAACATGATAGTACCAGCCAGCCTCTCCGAAGACCCTAAAATCGACCCCAAAAAAATGATAAAAACACGAAAATGTCTTCAAAATTGCAGAAAAAAGACGTAGGGTAGGTCGGATGACCTGAAACGAACCATTTTTTTTGCATTTTGTACAGGCATGGCCTTTTGCGTTTTTCTTCGATTTTCCTGGAAGAAGATGGACTAATATGATATGCCTGATGCATTACAACTCCATTTTCACCACTCAAAGCCTCACCCGTCGGTAGACTAGAATACGACTGGAAAAACAGCACAGAAAATTAGCAGTGCAGTCTTGATATGACGATTTGAGAAATAATGTATTCTTTAGATGAGGCTATGAAGATGAATGATTTAAATGGTTGCAGGTCTATGGAGTACAGGCTGGGAACATAGCTGGTGCAGATCCCTTCTACCAGCATATAGCTGAACACACCGGCGGTGCTTACATCAAATTTAACAACTTCAAAGCTATTACAGACATGTTCCTCGCAGGTAAGTATCATCAGTAAATCTATAGGTTCTAAATGTTACGGTACTGGATAATGTCATACATTATCTATGACGGGGGGAGGGATATGAAATGAAAATAATGGCAGCTTTTGTTGGCAACAAAAGGGAGGTAAAATCTAACTTAAAGTGGCATAATCACCAAGCGTATCCCACTCACAATTCTAGTACTGTTCTAGTCTACTATGTGGTTAAAGATGGTATATCAGCTAATAGACTTCCCAAACCTTTTCTTCAAAATAGATATCACTTCAATGCCATGGGTTCCATTATCATTTTAGCTGATAAACAGTGCGACATATTTGTCTATCAATACATAATTTGAGATTGATAACAATGTATCTGATTTACCTCACTGACTCAGGCACTCCCCCAGGAGAGTATTGGGGGAACTAATCTGATAGAGAATGCACTGAGCCATGCAGTATCAACACATAGGGAGTTTTACAGGCATGCAAACTCCTCAGATTTCTCAGATTTTTATTTCTCCAAATTGGTCATTCTTGTGATTCGTCCAGATCCAATGAGAACTCAGTTTACCTTTATGGGGGGGGGGGACTTGTAATTTCATCAGACAAGAAGATCAAAATACATCAAATTTCACCATTTGCCGTCTTTATTTTCAAAATCTTCTTGGGGGGCATGCCCCCAAAACCCCCCTAATACTGCTGTGACATGTGATTGGCAAATGAACACCAAATGAGCACCAGAATGCACCATTTCAAGTCATGATTTTCAAAATTTTCTAAGACCTTTCCACCCAAAAAACAAACTTCCATCCCCCAAGCATAAAGGCTGGCCACAGATCTTAGTTTTGATACATTTCTAGCCAAAATGCACCAGAAGGCGCCATTTCTAGTCAAGAATTTCAAAATTTTCCAAGACCTTTCCATCAAAAAAGCAAAGGTCCATCCCCCATCATAAAGACAGGCTGCATAATACAGATTTCAGTTGAATTATATTTTTGGCCAAAATGCAGCAAAATGCACTATTTCAAGTCTAGATTTCCAATTTTCCTAAAAAATAAACAAGTTTCCAGCCCCAATCAGAGAATAATTCAGAGCTGAGCCTTAATATATTGTGTGCCAAAATGCATCAGAATGCACCGTTGGTAATCATAGGCTTTCAAATTTTCTTGAGGGGGCATGCCCCCAAACGCCAACTAGTTGGACCGCTACACTTCGCTTGCGATGATATTTCGGAAGCGGGGCATACATTCCCCCAAAAATATCCTGGGCTCAGATTTTTTCCTCTTCAGAGTTTGCATGTCTGGTTTTAGTGTCGACCTACAGTAAAAAATATTGCACTGCATGTGCTCATCTTATAGACTAAGACACTGCCAATAATTTTAAAAGTTAGGGAAGACGTATGGGATAGGATATACAATAGCAATATGATAAAACTAAAAAAGCTCTAAACATTTAGCTGACACACCATCTTTAAAGTTTAAGTGTAAGTTGTGAGAATGCCCCTTTGAGTTCTATATATCATTGCAATGCCACACACTGCCTCACCTGTACATTAATAGCCTGCTCCTTGTCCTCCTCCTGTGTATAGTGTGTTACCGGGAGGCTGACGGCGGTGGGGAGGCGGAGGGCGGTCAGCTCGCCGCCTTCATGGAGGAGCTACAGGAGGAAGGCCGCCTGGAGGGAGACGTCAATGACGTCATACAGCAGGTGGCCCAGGAGGCGGCAGCCGAACCCGCAGTCAGGGTAGGTTTAATATCACGTGGGGGGGGGGGGGGGGGGGCTTTACATCCAACCATCCAACGTACATCAATTAGTGAAACCAGAATATATGAATATATAAATATCGGGGCGGGGGGGGGGGGGGGGGGGGTGACCTTTCTACAAGTACATAGATACAACTCATCATATCGATATGTTTAATAAACAATGAATGGAGATAGATAACTGTACTCTCAAATGAAACAGAACAGACTGATGAATACGTAGTTGAACTGATGAATTATATATACTTCTACTTGTGAAGCCATGGTATCTAAATTTTGATCACGTTTTTTCTTTTCTATCAGCGGTATCTTGCCGAAGGTTGGTGGGACCCTACCCTGGACATGGGCCAACGTCAACAATACAAGTACGATGCTGAGACTGACACTTGGAGCATAAATCAAGGTAAATTTACTGTAAATTGTATAGGGTGTATCCCAAATAATATTAAATATCTTCTTATATATATATGGAATAGGGTGCTTTGATCAAAACGATTCCTTGCCTCCGGCATATGAAAATGTTGTAAATGTATCTGTCTATGTAAAATATCTATCTATCGATAGATAGTTATCTATATTATCAGTCGAATATATCATGTACATCACTTATGTTTCAGAAACAATTCAATCAATCCTGACGCCAAGTCCATCCTGGACTGCTGGACTGGCTTGTCCTATTGGAGTCACCGGAAAATCAAAGAAGACAAAAACGAAGAGAGCGTGTGCGATCATGTGAATTATCTGATCGGTATTGTGTGGAAATAAAACCTCAATATGCTGTGCCCGTGCATCCAATGTGATAGCTGAGGATGTGATAATTGTGTGAATATAATGTTCTTCTAAATGAAAGTCGCCAAATAACTGCCATTTAATAAAAACATGTAAATCTATTTATTCATTTCGGAGCTGTACATATTTCGGTGTATATAAATATCTTTAGTTAGTAGTGAGCAGAGGTTATAGTGTACATAATTATAGCTGTGAAATACCCCGTTATTATTTGTAAATATAAATGTATACATACATAGCCCTCTTCTACTAAATGAAGTTACATGTATATGAAGTTAATTAAGTTCATTTACTTCTAGAAACACAAGCTAATACCTGTCCTATTACACTAAGTCATGGCTCTAAGCCAATGCTCTTTACTTTATTTTATATTTTTTTCATACATGTATACTATGTGGCATACCTGTACAATAATGTATACGTTCCATTAACTGGAATAAGGTGAATACAGGTCTTTGACCTACCAATTTTCCAGTCTAAATAAATGAAGTTTCAATTCAATAAGTCAGTCCTGCACAATGCGACCACTTTGAATGGTATTTGGGAGAATACATGACGTTACGCGACCACTTTCGGCAATATGTCTATAACAATCATCATGGATACCACAGTGATCTGCACACAACAATTTCTAGAGGTAGGAGTTGCTTGACAACAAGTGCTGTTAAAAAGTTTTCCAGCTGGGCAGCGACATAGCCTTTCCGCTGTGCCCGCAAGACTTTCGTAGTATGGGAAGCCTCCTTTTCTGCTATCGTCGGAATAATACATTAGCATATATATATTGTAGTCTTGCCATGACTAGGCTTTCGCTGTATTTGTGATTGTATGCACACTGTAAATAAGAAAGGCTGACATTGCCAGTGCAGAGATGCCACTTTTCCTACTTTTGCAGGAATTCCTACTTTTTTGCTTGAATTTCTGCATTAAATCATGGCAATGATAGCAATTTCCAACAGAAAGCTAACCAAAATATTAAGATTTCCTACTTTTTGTCGACCAGAAAATGGCATCGAGATCTCTGCCAGTGGTACACCGTCGGACTGGTGGTGGAGTTGACACTAGATCAAAAATGTCAAAGATCAAGATGTTAAAAATGTACCGGCAGTAGATACATCAATGACTATATCACTATATATATCTGACTTATACCTCTAGATATTGTATTATGCCCAATATATACATAAATTATGTGTATGTTCTCTCAGCCAGTTGTGGTACATGTGTGGTACAATTTAGATATATTTTCATTGCTGTGTATACGTGCATGCCACCGTGCTTGATAAAGCTGGATATATTTACGGTCATTTCTTTCAAATGCAAGTGTAACATGTATTTCTATGGTAATAAACATATTAGTAGTACTTCCGAGTTGTGTTTTGGTGTTGATCTTGTTCAATTCAAAATATTTAGCATGTAGATCTTACTACATATTATCAGGGATATAAAGTACTATACCCCATGATATTATTGTAGAAGTGGACCCCCCTCCCTTTCAAGTGCTCTACAGCGCCGCGCATCAGACAAAAAGCATAGGTTATCAAAATAACTCCCCCCCCCCCGCACATTCCACATGAAATCAAGAATATGTGAGATAGATTAGTAATTATGATCAGGAAGGTCCCTGTTATGATTGATCACAAATAGGTAAAAATACCCTTCTGCCAATAAAAAAAACACAAACGCATACTTTCAAGCTATTTAATTAATAAGATCCACTCGACCCCTCTCTCCAGGTCTTAGTAAATAAATATTAAAATGAGCGGTGTTAGGGAGTGCTCGTTTTTTAACAACAGTGGGTAGGGGCGGTGAGACTTAGCTTGGAGTACGCAATTCCCCCCCCCCCCCCACCTGAGGGGCCGAAATTGTTTACTCCCCAACCCCCCTCCCTCCGGCGGGTCGAGAGCGCATAAAACCTCTTATGCCTCCCCTCGCCGAAGGTGTCGAAACCCCCCCCCCCCTTTGAACTATAGTAATGCGCTGGCTTTTTGACACTAAGGGGCTGAAATTTTTATGCCCCCCCCCCCCCCTTCAAGAGGGGCAGATTTTTTTACACCCTCCCCCCCCCCCCCCTCCTCAGGAGGGGTCGGACATTTTTTTAGCCCCCCCCCCCCCCCTGTAACTAATAAATGAACACACCCTTATATGGTTGTTTTTATTAAAAGTAATAAAACGATAGAAATGAGAATGACACTGATAATTTAAATAATCTAAATGCATGACCTGTGTGTAGTATACTTGGGCCTGCCCTGGCCACTCCCACTAGCGTTCCACCAAGATACGAGGGATCAGGCATGCCAGTCTACAGCCTTGACAGCACTGCGTCCAGAAAGTGTGGCGCCAAATACTCGTTCTCGCACCTGCCGTCAGAGAGCGCCACGGTAAGAAACCAAGGAGTCGCGATGATAACGCTTTTGATTACACTTAATATAATACCTTTATAACTATAAACGAATTTTTACTGAATTAAATTGGACTTGAATTATGTCATATAATATATATACTCATACACATCCATGCTATTGGGTGTATACATTGGAAAACAAAATGTGTATCCCTTAATTAGATTTACTGTTGTGACACATGAAGTTTGTTTACCATAGAGATGGCAGCGGAGGCTCGAAATTCGTGTTCATAATCATAAATTATAGGCGTGTATCAACCTTTGGGTCGAATGATTCATTAAATCAAGAAGGTAAGATAACATGTAATATACTTGCTCATGTACTAGTGATTATTGTTGAGTTATTTGCTTCACAGACCGGGTAGTTCATGGCCTTTACCAACGTCAACGAGGAGGTGCGAAAATTAAATGCAAATGAAATCTTGTCAAACCTAAACTTTTTTGGGTAAAATTCTACCCACTCAGTGGGGTCGGTCTCAGGGGCGGATCCAGGGGGGGGGGGGGGGTCCTGGGGGTCCGACCCCCCCCCCCCCCGACCCCCTTTTTGGAAATTCTTTTAGATTTTTTTTATGATACTTTGATCCGCCACGAGTTGCGCAGGGGTGGGCATGTCGTGATATGCTGGAGCAAAACTAGGAATCGGCGGAGCAAAGTACCCAGTACTTCGGGACGGCAGACATCAACCCCCCTCCCCTTCTCAAGGGAAATTCATGTGTGTGTGAAATACAGGAGGATTTTGATATTTCTATCTTTAATTTAATTTGTTTTGAAAAATTCATTAGAAAATTTTGAAATTCTACCTTTTAATTGATGTGTTTTGTGGAGGTTTGGGAATATATTAACCAGTTCCAGGAAAAAATCGATTTCTATCTTAGGAATGGTTTATTTTGAGAGGTTATGAGATGCATTGCTCCAAAAATATTTACTAAATCTACTGTTACATCGGTATGGTATATTCTGGATATTTGAGGTTATATTACTGTAGGACCATTTAGAAATTCCCACTTTTAGATTGATGTATTTTGATTTCTAGGAAAATTTAGAAATTCTATTGTTAAATTGCTGTCTTCTGATGGGTTTTTAGAACATATTGCTGCAGGAAAACTTTGAAATTCTACCTTTGATTGGTGTGTTTTGTGAATGTTTGGGGCAATATTGATAGGATAACTGGATTTCTATGTTACATTTTGAGGTGTTAGGAGAACTATTCCAAATATATTTACCAAAACTCCTGTTAGATTGGTATCTTCTCACGTTTTGAGGGTACATTAGTCTAGGAACATTTAGAAATTCTCGCTTTTAGATTGATGTGTTTAGGAAAATTTACAAATTCTGATGGGTTTTTAGAACATATTGCTGCAGGAAAATTTTGAAATTCTATGTTTAGATTGGTGTGCTCTGATGAGTTTTGGGAACATATTGCTCCAAGATAAATTGGGAATTTTTATCTCTAGTTTGGGAATTTTTGAGGGGTTTCAGGACTTATCGCTCTAAGAACATTATGTAAATTCACTGTTAAATTGGTGTATCCTGAGGATATTTGGACACATTGCTTTTGGAACACTTAGAAATTCTACCTTTTAGATAGGTATATTCTGATGGTTCTGTGAGTATATTGCATCAGGAATATTTTGAAATTCTACCTTTAGAATTGCCCCATTAATTTAGAAATTCTGTTGTTTAAAGCATGTCTTCTGATTAGAACATTGCTCCAGGAGCATTTATGAATTCTACTTTCAGACTGGTACAATCTGTGGCCATATGACCCCAGGATAACCTTGGAATGTTACCTTTTAAATTGGTTTATTCTGAGGGATATGTGGGTATATTGCCCCAAGAAAATGTTGAAAAACCATGGTTAGATTGGTGTATTAACTTTGGTTCTAAAAGGAATATTTGCAAAATTCTTTCAGATTCAGAAAGCCCAGGCTATCCCTAATGTCACTGTCGCATTTTCCAAGGCCCTTGTCGCACATTTTGTGCGACATAGCGACAGATGCCCACCCCTGGTTGCGGCGCGTCACTTTTCGGTTGGCCTACTTCTGTGGAAGTTTGGTGTTTGGTGGACCATGTCTATGGAGTATGGTGGACCCCCCTAGCCCCCCCCCCCCCCCCTTTCAAATTCCAGGCCCTGGGTCTACCCCTGTAGTCTACTGTAATTTATTTGGTCTTGAGACTGATGGCCCCACGGACAGTTGGCCCCACGTCAAGTTGGCCCCACCTGGGACTGATGGCCCCACATTTTGGGACTGATGCAGTGATGGCCCCATTTCTAATTTCATAGCTTATCTGGTCTAAAAGCATATTGAAACTTATTTTGAAGCAAGTAGAGCATTATAATAGCAATTCCCTATGTCTATATGACATTTTTGAAAAAAAAGTGCCTGTTGACATTTTAAGACATCAATTCTTATGATAAAATGCAGGTCTTTTCAGGCTTTTATGTCACAGCAGTATATTTTTGGGTTGGAAAGGATGAAGCACTAACAAGAATAGTATAGATCTTGTAATTACAAGAAAAACAGTATTTAAATTTGTTTCCTGATACCAAAAGTTTTTGGGGGGAAAATAAGGAAAAACTTTTAAATGTTATAGGAAGAAGATAAAAAATATCCCTGTTGTGCTATTTAGATAAAGAACACAATGCTAATACGTATAAAAACTTATTCATGAAAAAGTACAGCTGTAGTTGGAAAATGAAGGGAAACTTTCACCAGGTGAGTTGTGAAAAGTCACAGTTCAACTGTTGGCAACTGTCACACCTATGCAGTGTGGATGACACATCATGGTCACACCTACTCTGACACATGTCCAAACCTACTCTGACACCTACCCAGAAAACCAAAAAGGATAATGAAATTGATAAAAGCATGTTTTATTATCATTACCAATGTATAGATATTGTAATTGCAAGAAAAACAGTATTTCAATCCGCCTGCCCAGGTTGGCTGCTATAACACCTGTAATTTGGCCTAAAACACCTCCAGTAGACCACTACAAATGGCATTTATCTATAGTGATACATTTATATATATGTATGTATGAATATGTATGAATATATAAGACAGTAATAAGTGATTAGATATGTTGGGGCCATCAGTCCCACTGGTGGGGCCATCAGTCCCAGAAAGTGGGGCCATCAGTCCGTGGGGCCATCAGTCCTACAATCCCCCACCTCCCCGCCTCCTGTGTTGTTAGATACCCTCCCTAAAGTTATAATAACATGTACTGATGTAGATCTATTGTGTTTGTTCAAGGTGATCAATACCATTCAAGATGCCGATCACAAAGGTCCCTATCGTCCATAAATTTGGGATTATTTCCCATAGTCAGCGGCTAGAGCTTCAGGAGCGACTACTAAAGCAGTCCTACATCACTGCATTGGAATCGAAAAAGCCGATAGTCTCCACCAGGTAAGGCAGTCTTAACCATTTCAAGAAACTGGACATGGTATGACATCACGAGGCCATAGGCATAGGGCTATTGTGTATGTATTTCAAGAAGTCCGATAGCTGTATGGAAGCAAAGGATGTTGCATTCCTGATTGATATTGAGGCCTATGTGTTTAGAGCAGTATAACCCTACTGACAAACTCAATATGTCTTGTAACCTCTAAGTTATTTTATGATAGAAAAGAAGAGGCGGAATGTGACCCCATGCTTCAACTCATTTCATTTGTTTTAAGAAACCCTCTTGAAGTCACTGAAGAATTCGTCCAAGAATTCAACAATGCCGCTAATCTTGAGGAACAAGAAAAGAAGGAAGTGCTGGCCAGGAAGATGATTGAGCGAATAAAGGTTGGTTTAATGAGAGTAAATCACTCAGTGATCCACTATTTTTTTGGTTCGTTAGACAAAAATATCCTCAAATGCATTTTATGCCTACGAAAACTGCATATATTGTAGCTGTGCATGACTGACTAAAACAGATGTGGATCTAAATCATTTAATAAGTTCATAATGTTAAAAGTAACACCTACATTATTAAATCAGGTGTATGTGCTGTGGAGATTAGAAAAAATATTCATTATACATGTACCCCTCTCTCCTTCCCCTTACAGCGTCGTGCAGGGTTAAAAACTGCAGGAGCAGGGGTGCACGTAGATCTGCCTGTGGCTTGGACAGAACTGGCACAACTGGCACAATGTAAAGGTGTCATACAGGAAGGTAGGGACTTAGCATATCTCGTTATCATTGAAACACTTATATCAACCCTTTAATCCCCGCATTATCGTACTACTTTAATGTTTATGTCCTTGGTCGTCATTCACCAGGGGGTTACAATCGTGTAGCATGATGAATATGGTCATAGTGTATTTTAATACTTGATTAAGGTTTCCTTATTTTGTAATTACATTGTGTATGTACAAAACCTTGCTCCTTAGAGTGCCTGGATGTGTTGATCACCTCGCTGGACCAGGCACCACTTGAGAAGGGCCACACGCCGGCCTTGTTCTACCTGGCGGAGACGACGCTGTACTGGCTGCGTACAGAGGCCATCCACCAGCCGTACCTACGTACCGGAGAACTCAAACTGCTGCGTATGGGACAGCTGGTCTTCACGCGACTCTTCTACCACCACATGGCCGGCCAACTCCAGGGCCAACACGAGTTCAAAAACAGGCTCTTCACTTATCTTGATGGTAGGTATTGCTATGACCTTTTTCTTGTGCTTTTATGTTTTTTCAATCCTACTATAGTACTAAGACCAGCATTTTGAGAAAGAGGAACAAAAGGAAAGAATAATGCATACTCACAGAACTGGTAAAGGTTGAATTTTAGGGGTCGGCTTGGTGATAAAGAAACACTAAACCCTCTCTTTGAGGCAAATATTTTGACATTTCCTCCTTTATTGTAGGTTTCTCTGAGAGTCAAGAGGCATATGCTCCATACCCTAATGCCCTACTGTCCTTGAGGTACATAAATGAAGTGGGTAAGATGATCATAGGAGACTTTAATACGGAGGCAGGTGACATCAAAGAAGGAGATAACATCATGCATCAGGACCAAGAGTCTGAAAGGGATATGCACCGTGCAGCTACAGAGAAAACATACTCAGAGGACTGTGATGTAAGTATTCTTTTAGAGATATATTTTGTAATCTATACCATTGAACGATCAATGACATACAACATTGTTATTAAAACAATTGGGAGTGAACATTTGCAGTGTAGAAAGATTTGAAATCCGCATGCATTAACATAAATTTGTATATATGAGTTTTATTTACATGAACGCGTACAATATGCATGGAAATATGTTCAATTGTTACTAAAATCTTATTTATACATCAAAAGTGTGCCGATGCCTAATGTGTAGCTGGTAAGTCATTCGCCAATCCCTATGTTATACTTTCAGCATATTCTTGCCTTAAAATTGTCATGCTGGCAAAAACGGAAAATGCATTTCAGCTTGGTCGATTCTTTTGGTTGCAAAATGCTCAGTTTTGCAATGAACTGTACATCATAAGGAATCCATTCTTGCACTTTAATACATATGCTTGTAGTATGTGGTATGCTATATATATAGTGTATTGATCGTTGTAACTGTCTGCTATGTAGAACACGATCCACGGTCTGACTGAGGAGAGAGCATGTTCTCGCCAGTCGGTGGTGAGGCGGGTAAGGTTCCCGGGATGTGCAATAACAGATACAACCCTCAACACATAACGAACCCATATTAACAATAATAATTACATCAATTTGTGTATTCATATAAGCACCGTGTTAAACCAAAACCAGCATATTTAAAAGAAACTTCAAGTGATTTAATTAACGACACTTCATTGGCATTCCCAGAAGATGCCATTTGCAACTTGGTAATAAGTGAACATTCAATTGTGATACACACAACTATACTTACACATATAATCTAACTCGATAACAATTCAGTTTTGAGTGCTCAATCCTAGTAGTAGTATGGTATGTAAAGGTTTCATGAATAAATAACTGTTTTGATAGACCCCAGTTTTTAGAATACAAAAGGTAAACCGGGATCGCTCCCAGTAATGCAATGCGCATACTCTCTAACCCATTTTTTTTCTCATCTTTCTTCCCATCCATCCCGATTTCAATACATCCCTATACTCTACATTAGATGTCTGTTTAGTCCGGTTATCATCCAATACAAGAAATACGTGAACAAATACATATTATTCCGTTATTTTCCATTTATGAAGAACGACATAGCCTCAGCTTCGCGGAGCGGTAAGGCAATCCCACAATACACGGCGTTACATCCCAGTAGGTCACACGGCGATGGCTGGCGCAGGCAGGAGCCCTTTCCCGCACCTGTGGTAGCAGGGCGAGGTGTCCGCCAACCTTGGATGCTTGGGGCGGGGGGGGGGGGAGTGGTCCCCCCCCCCTCAGGTCGGAAAGTCGCCGAAATTAAGGGGTCCAGGCCCGGGTCCAGGTCACAAAGTCGCTTTTTTGGGACCTTTAATCTATTGTCAATTTATTTCAAAAGTCGCCAGGTCGTTTATAGTACAATGTATTGCCTTAGGTCGAGAGTCGCCTTCAAAATGGCCCAAGTTGCCAGGTTGCTTTTGACCCATCTGCACCACCATACATGCTGGGATCAGCTCTGGTGGTAGCTACATGACGTGACTGGAGACTGCAAAGGTGGTCTGAAAAAAGTCAGAATCCCCCCCCCCCCTCCCCTCCCACCCAAATCCACCTCCCCCACATATTATGAAATAATGGAGGGGGGGGGAGGGGTTTTGCTGGGGGTGGGTTAACCCTGTGTAGGCCTACTCATCGAATCCTGTCCAGAAGAGTAGTAGGCCTATAGTGAGCAGCTGTAGGCCTATGCCACGAGCTGGGGGGGGGGGTTGTTACAGACCTGGCTTGGAGGCGGCGGGGGGAGGCATCTAGGCCTGTTTGGGGCAGAGAGAATAATAGGCTATATGTAGGCCTATTAAACCTATAGGCCTACTCCTGATCTCATTTTCTTCATGGGGCGGGGGGGGGGGGTGGGGGGGGGGGTAGCCCTATGCCAATGGACTGTATAACTACCTGTAGCCTATATATAATGCTTATAGGCCTATATGCTACAGTATATTGAAGAACTTAAAGATGCATCAGCTAGGGTACCCCTACCACTCCTTAAAAAAAAACGGGTATAAAAGCTATGCCCTACCTAGCTCATGATCTCTATTAATACGGGTTTTGGAAAGGAGAGTCACATTTCTCAATATATTGAGGGAGGAAAAAAAGATAAGCCTATTATCATTATGAGGCAGCTGTAGGGGGGGGGGGTTACACATATTGATGAGAAGGGGGATGTTGTTAGCAAAGAAAATCACGCCTTATAGTATAGGCCTACTATTGATGAAAATTTGTGTGCACAAACGATTTCTGACCCTTCGGTGGGGTGGGGTGGGGGGGGGGGGTCTGTACATCAGGGAAAATTCATACCACCCCTTCCCCTGGAGACTGAGAGATCCCTCCATCTGTTTTATTGTACCGGTACCCTGAAGAATACTTTTAACCATTATCCCGGCGCCGAAGGCGCTGGTACTAAGGTAAATCGTCACAGAACTTGGTAATTTCCTCTTCTTATGTCAACTCTGTACATTTAATTTACATCTACTGATGTACGCTAAATGGTCCCGTTATGCATTTCATATTTATTGATAAAACACCTCAGCAACCGTCTTAACATTGAACACAAAATACTGTGTGTTTACACATGCACAAAATAACGTAAACGCACAAAATAACAATCTGTACTACCATTTTCTGCACACGCTGTTCATGCAACCGAATTGTGAACCACCGACTCTGACATGATAATGAGGTTGACTTCACCAGTTGGGTGTACGCGTCCAGTATCACTCAGGGGCAACGCTTTAATTTTTTTGAGTTTATAAATACATGTATCTTATTGCACAAAGTGATCTAAATAGATTAATAGGCATCGACTAGTGTAAAAATGAAAGGCAAAATATATACTGCCAAAAACTTACATACTGTGACGTGCTGTATAATGTATACTTAGTACACCAATTTGACTCTTGTACGCCATTGTATGATATATCCTCTCCTTGTTGTAGTTGTTCCACGACGTGTCGGCAGGTTTTGAGGAGACCCAGTCGTCACAGAGTGGTGCCATCAGTAGCAGTGTTCATGACCTCAGCCCTACCTTGTGGCATGCACTAGATGTCTGGCGCTGTGTTAACAAACAAGGCACTGGACTCCCTTCAGCCTGCCGATCCCTCGGTAACTGTGGCATGGGACTAGCGTCAGAGAGCTGGTAGGTTATGCCCCTTAGTCGTTTTACACTTTAATAACCACATGTTATTTTGGAATGAGGGACAGCGTTTTGTCTATGCAGGTATGTAAAACAAGCAAATACCTCCACGTGATAGAGAATAACACTTTCTTTTAATGATACTTTTAGTAAGAATATCTGTCATGTCATCTTATAGATCAGTGCCTATGTGTTGAGGGTAATGTCCATTATATTTTTTATATGTTCTTCTATAACAGGGTTGATGGAATGGGGGGCATGCTGATACTAGCAGATGCAGCCAAGAAACATATACAGCCTTTACGTGTGATGCAGAACCTGGCACGTGGTGTTAAACCTGCACCAAAGTCCACCACGTCACCGCAGAACACACGACTCACCACTGATGGTAAGAGCTACTCTTTCCTTTACTCTAAAGTCATTAATAAACTGGAAGTGCTACACATAAATCATCACTGATGGGGCTAATTTTTACTCGGGTGTCCAAAATAACTGGTTGATGCCCTATAATGTACAGGTATTTTTCTGGCTGTCTTCCCTAGCAACGAATTATCCTTATCGATTTAGGCGGATTGATATAGAAATACTTTTTGTCAAGACCCTAATACAAGGATTTTGAATATCTGAGATTATCTATGAATCTAATCAATACACCTGGAACTGCTGGGAATAAGATTGTAGAACCATTCAAAGATTATTGCATATTTAAAGCTTGTTAAATAAAATGCATCAACTAATGTGTACTTGCTTTCCTAACTCTTTGTCGAGGTAGCAAGCGGAACAACCACCTCAGGTACACATTTGTCTACAGTGCCCACAGATCCCAGCAAGCAACTAGCACTAAGCGACATCTACGAGAAAACAGAGGCGGAGGACACAGATCCTGGTACGAGAACCGATACTGGCACAAACTCCTCCAAGACGAGACAATCCAACGAGCTGGGCCCGACTCCGTCTGGTGCTACAACAAGGACACCGCGTGCTGCCGGACAAGGGACCGGTGAACAAGCCACCCCGGGGCCTGACGACTCTGTGTTTGATCCCATCCCTAATACGGCATGGGGCGCTGAGGCGGGTACCGACCTACCCACCGGCCGTGCGTCAGAGGCCAGCAGTGTACCCACATACAGCAATCAAGTCGTGAGTACTGCACCATCGTCTTAGTGTGGTTATAGCTCTTGGATTCGTTGTTAGTGAGTCAGGAATGAAAAAATAGTAAAATGTTGATTGTAGATGCCCCTATCGCTAAATTATAGGTCTTTCCACCATAAAAAAAAATTAAAATCTAAAAAAAGTCTTTCATCTCTGGTATTAAGTGTTTAAGGAAGCTAAATCGAATTTTGTCCATAAAGTCACCAATAAATCGTTATCTTTTTTTTTGTCAATGTCGATAGATCATATATATATAATCATTGAATTATTCATGCCTCGGCTGCAGTTCCCTGACCTGCCGGGCCTGCACGGGTGGCACTGGGAAGTGGCCATCACGTACACCGACTCGCTAGCCGACATCTGCCTGCACGGTGCCACATCCAACATTCAGAAGACGGCCCTCGTGGGAAGTAATCAGGATGTTAATGACATCTACAAAAAAAATGTCAAGCCCAAGTGCCCGCTGTTCAGTGCAGGTCTTCTAGATCTGGTCTTCTTTCATGCTGCCCAAGAATCTCATGACCAAGGTATAGTAGAGCTGGAAACAATTTTTTCCAATGTGTGTATCCTCCTGGGATGGGGTTAATAACCATTATCACTATAAATTCTGAGGGCTCTTAGGAAAGACAGCTACAAGAATACCTGTACATTATAGGGCATTGACCAGTTATTTTGGACACCGCAATCGAAATTAGCCCCATAAGTGATGGTTTTAGTTGTAGCACTTCCAATTTATTAATTTAGATAAAGCAAAGGGTAAATAATAGATATGATATTTCAAACATTGATTACAACCTGTTTTTATGGTTGGCTGAAATAAACGAAATAGGATGGCACAAGCCTTTAATGTTTATCTAAATATCCTTTCCATTGTTACAGGGCCTAATGACTGGAGTTGGAGAGTGCGATACAGCGCATTCCAAGGTCTAGTCAAGTTATGTCGCTGTTGTGCCAAGGACCCAAACAAGGATGGACTGCGAACTGTGGCCTGGAACACGCTGCTCAAGGCTCACTCTATCGAGAAGGACATGCGAGTTCTAGAAGCCCTCAAAGTGGGACAGGTGAGCTTTTATACTAATGCTTTCAGGTTTTTGTAGTCGTGTGTCAGTGGCATATTGGATATATTAAGAATACCGATATAAATATGTTAACTACTTTCAAAATATCGCCCCCTCTTAGGGTAAGACAACTATTTACAACCATAATATAAGCAAAAGAAAGTAACACTGTAACATACATAATTGTCAGATTGGAGAATACTTGTATCTCGTCCAAGGCACCCAGTAGTAGTGGAGCGTTGGAAGTAGTTTAGTTATACAGTTTTCTCCATGTATCTCCCCCCTCTATATCTTTGATCCTAATGACCATATTGTGTAACACTGTGATTCAGGTGGACGCTAATATTGAGAACCTCATCCAAGAACACTTGGCCGTCTCCTCCAGCACCATCGGTGAGAAGATGGCCGCAGGACTATCCGGTCTCTACCTGCCACCACTACCCGCACCGGTCGATCCCGTGTCTCCGCGTCGGCCATGGCACAAGAGTAATGTGACAGTTGGCAAGTCCTTGCCCGTGGCTCGCAAACCGCTACGCATCACTCTCGGGCAGGAAATCCAGCTGGCTACTGCACTGTATGAACGACCCGTGAACTTCGAGACGAAGACTGGATTTGACCTAAGGCGTATTGTGGAAGACCAGGTAATGACTTTTGGATTCGTCTAAATAGCAATCGGTAAAGCTTAGCTTCCCCTCGAACTAAATAAAATACTGAAGAATGCTTTGTGATTACATGATCATTCTATGTAAATGCGATTTGGTATTGTCTCCCCTATTCAAAAGACTCGCTTAGAAGCCGCGGCTTGTACGAGTTAGCACCCCAGTGCGGGATTTGCCCAAAGTCTAGGTGCAGTTTATACGAAAGTTTTTGATAGTATAGTCCAGTACTAAATCAGCAATTCCCAGACCCCCCGTGTGGCTTATAGAATTGTCCCAATGTCTAGGTGCGGCTTATACAAAGGTTAGGTTTATTCCCGAAAAGTTACACTGGAGTCCCCAAATGCCAACCCTATGAGGTCTTTCCTACTAATATGGGGGTGGATGGCTAAATTCGACACGGCGACATGGCCATTTCTTAAAATCGACATGCGACATGGAGCTTAGTGACATGAGGAAAAAAATAAGTGACATGACATGGGGTGTTTCTTAAAATCGACATGGGACAGGACAGGTTCTTAAGGGCGACATGGGACATGGGGATTTAAGTGACAGGTGACATGGCCTTTTCTTAAAATCGACATGTGACATGGGGACCCCCCCATCTATACCCCCACTAATGTGAGATTCTTTCCTGCTCTGTAGTGGCGAAAGGACCTTCAGCAACAGTTGGAGGAGGAAGAGGTTGAGAGACAGAAGGAGCTCGCTAAACGACAAAAGCAGGAAGAAGAGGAGCAGCGTAGAGTAGAAGAGCTGAGAGGTCTGAAATTGGGCTCCAAGAAGCTCGGACGGGCCTACCAAACTCATACAACTAGTGGCACAGTCTTATCTCCAAATCGCCAAGAAAGTAGGAACTAGATAGGGTCTATATATCTGTATAATGTATTTCTTAAAAAGAATTAGACTGTGATGTTATAGGGATTATATATTTGTAGATAGTAATATAAAAGAATACCAAGATGTGGTATGCTATATGTAGAGAACTGGAAACTTTACGTTTAAGACATTGACTTAGGGATTCCTTATTCAAGTGGACGTAAATTTATACATTAGTAAAACCTAAATCGGTACTAAGTATTAGACTTGTTTTGATGAACTCCATGAGACATGGCGAATTGTTGAGATAACCGGTAAGTTTGTCACCCTGGAGTAAATATAACATCATTGGAGTTCTATTAGAGCCACTTTATTTATTTATAATTTCACGCTCATGTAAATAGTGTAGTATACGATTTAGGTATAAAACCACATCCGTGAGGTTAAGGTAGATTTGTTGTACATATATGTTAAAGGTCAACTTTCAACGCACGCTAGAATGCAAAATAACGTATAGAATCTGACTCGAGTGGTTAAAAGTACAAATACAGGTGTTATAAATACAGAAATGTACGGTTACATAAAAATAAATTATCAGCATTGCAGATACCGGAGAAAAAGTTCAACAAATATAAAATATAGATAAATGTACTCCTCTCTTAACATAGTGTTGCAATAGGTATCTGCAAAGCTGATAAGCAAATTTGTGTGGCCCAAGTGCAACGCTCTAGTCAGTTCTACATATGTTCCGTTACATTAACGTAGTAGCTGATTTAGGAAAAGGAAGACTGGTAGAGAATTATACTACCCGGGGGCTGTGATTTATCTAGTGTAGTGTAGACATGTGTTGAGTTTCACTATCACAACAAGTAGGATTAAAATCCAACGACGAAATAAATTATAAGTTATACATGTGTGTGTAAATAAGTTATACAAAAATAACACGATCTACATAAATAGGCAGTGGAGAGCACAGAGCCTGCACTGTTCTTTGTACAGGTGATGACATTATCGTTTTGAGTAAATAACAATCAGAATGTGACCATGTAGAACTAAGGTCGTATATCAAATCAGTAAAAAAATAAATGCAATCACAGAGGTGCCACTTTTCTTTGCTGGAATTTCTGTATTGAATTACCCCTTATGTTCATTTCTTGAAAATGTTGCTGAAATCATAGGATTGCCTGCATCTTTGATCACAGCACAACGTCTTAAAATAATTGATCAACTACTCACTGTTTTTCGACTACTGACTAGACAAACACAAGATACACACATCAATAGTGCTATTATTCTTTGGATAACCCTTGAGAGTGAGATATCGAAATTAAATCATAGAGTGGACATTTGTAAGATATCCAAAACGCCATTGGCTTTATGGCAATGGTCCTTGATGAAGGCAAAAAATTAGGTGAAACTGAGGATTACTATTCATAAACACCTGAAGGCAGTGGGGTGGAAATACACTTTGACAGCAAGTGATCAAGTGCGTAGAAAATGTATAGAAATCCATCACAGATCTAATATTCTATAGCATCCTCAGAGTTCTATGGGTTCCTTATCAGTTTGAGGTCGGCCATTCTAGAAGGTACAGAATAACTTTTGGTGGGAGGGGCAGCCTTTGAATATCACAGCAGCGCACATGTTGGAGGATAATATTGCGGCATATATGTTGTAACGAGAGGTCCGGGAAGAGCTGCCACAAGCGGATAAAGCCGTCGGTGGACGACATGGCCATGTGCTGCCCACTCTTGGAGAAGGAGAGCCGGAGGATGGAGGGGTAAATCCCACCTTGTGATGGGGTCATAGAGGCATCTGGGCCCTGTGCACTAGCATCCAGTGTGTATAAGGGTTCACATGTATCTGGATGGAAAATTCTCACCTTGGCCTCAGTTGTGGCTACAGCCAGGATGGGACCACGCACCGAGTACTGGAGACAATCTACCTCCTCCTCACCCATGTTAATCTGTGCCTCAACCACACCAGCCACAATGTCACATATATACACAATGTTGTTGTCACCCGCAAAGGTGAGAGTCTTATGGAGGTAGCGCGGATCAAAGTCATACGCTCTAGCGCTGGCAAGTCGCATCTGGTTTACATCGAACATCCGATCACCTTGCTCACCTATCACCACTAAATGCCCCTCCCGCTTCCCTCTGTTGACCACAAATAAGAACCCCATGGAGGAGCTCACAGCCACCAGTCTACTATCAGGTGAGAACTTGCACTCCACCTCCTCAGTGTAGGACCGGGAGCCGCGGAACCCCGGGCAGATATGGTGGCACTCGAAGCACTGCGTCATCATCAGAAACATAGAGTCGATGACCAGGATACATAACTCAAAGTCCTGAGACACGCGGGCAAGGGCACCGATGAATACGCCATTAGGTGAGATGGTAGTGAAGCGGAAGTTACTGCTGCGGAAATCCTTGTTTCTAACGGTTGAGTGTAGTGTGGTGAGGTCTATCAGAGTAACACAGCCAGTGCCGATGTAGCATATCCTGGAGCCATCCGGGTGTGGAGTCACCTTCGGCATGGCAGTACTACTGGTGCCTTTTTTCACACTGCAAGCTGACAATAAATAATGGCATATTAAAGACCAATGTGTTAACATTAAAAAAGTGTAGAGTAGAGCAGGTAAATGCCACGTCTTACCAGCTTTAAAAAAGTATTTTTGAACATTTATATAGCAATGAGATATTTTCCTCGTTTAATAGACAAATATAAACTTCTTTTTATGTTCTAATGGCTCAGATGGTACAAAAAAAGTGTGCCTTATAACGATGTATTAAAAACTTACAGGTATTACTCTCTTGGGACTTGAAAGCAAATACCGTGTGCAATGTTTGTAATATGTCTAAACGTATCCACATACGATAAGGAGCATGGCTTACAAAGTCTGTCCGTGAACTTGATGGTGTAGACAAGGCCTTTAATGAAGTTGGACACAGTGAGTGGGGTCTGGCCTGGCCGCCTCAGGTATGCCCCCACAGTACAGCACAGCTCATTGTCCATGAATGGTAGGAACTGACAGTCAACCCACCAGTAGAGACTGTCTGAATCGGCTGGCATCTTGGAAGCTACAAAAGTAAATGGGCAAAGATTGGTTCAAAAAACTGAAAATGTGGGATGGAAAGTCAATGAAAATGGTCCCATGACTTGAGAGCCTACAAGACTAAATATAAATGTGAAACTATCATTTGAATACATAATATAAAACGTACAATAACTTGAAATATGCTACTGGGTGGGATCTATTGACATCACTCCCCCCCCCCCCAAAAAAAACCCAAGTTACTCTCCAAAATAAGTTAATAATACAGAATTTCATACGTGGCCCTCATCAAAAGGCAAAAGATTTTACTGTGCTCTTTTTTGTGAAAGAGGGACCAACATGTTACACCCCACCTGTTGTTTCATAAATAGTAACATCAGCTCCATCTTCCTTTATTATGTGAAACAACAAAAAAATGCCTTACTTGGTGGTACAGCATGGAAGTAGGCAACAAGCTGGCCTGGGGGTCTACATCTTGCTGCTGGGAAGGGGATGAGCTTGCGTCGGGGCATGAAAAGTTTCCCGTCATACTTGTCCGGGTTAAAGGCCACAGCAATAGTCATCCCCATCCTGCCAACATGGGTTGTTATCAGGTCAATGGGCAAGTATAAGCTGATCCATATGGTAGTGATAGGGCGACCATAATCTACTGGAAGGAGAGAAACGAAGCTGTATTAATGCATTAAGAATTCACAAAGCAGCGTAATATTATATATTAGATATAGCCATGAATGGGTCAAAGTATAAAAATGTAGTTATCATTGACACAAAAGCCCCCTATACTAAAAGGCTATATAGGCAATTCTCAAGGAAATACCGGCCCATGTAGCTGAATCCTCTATTTTGTTTTCTAGTTACCGCTGTATGCCTATATATAGTAGAAATGATACCGGTATCAAATTAAAAAAAAAGGTGGGGGGGGGGGGGTAGGATTTGTCTGTGTTATGTGAGAGACCTAAATGTAAATATATGATCATATCGTTGGTTGCAATGAACAGCTAAATGCTCTACACTTCCCAGTCCCATGCATCAAAACGTGTGCTGATGTCTCCATCTAGATCTATACAGGAGTCAATTCTCTATATTAATTATACATATGTCATACACGTACTAACCTACTGAGACATACATGAACCTGCATGCTGTGTGTGGGACCAAACCTGCATGTTATTACTTACTATGGGAGTGAAGCCATCGTCACGTTGCTATGTTTGAGCTGAACAAATTAGTGCTTTCCAGAGCAATCTACCCTTACTTGAGAATCGGTAACGTGGTTAGAAACAGTGAACTCACCTTGGTCTCGATTGACAGGTACATTACAGCCCAAATGTCCCCAGTTTGTTTGTTCTGTCAGAGATGTGCCACGCCTCCATCTGTGTTATGACAGCTGAATGTTGATGTCGTAAAAGGCGCAGCACTAGCGTCATCTAGTGGAGGGAAGTGCAACCAGCCTTTCCCGCCTCCGATATGGGCTGTGCCCATACGCTCATACCCACAGATTGCCTGACGTGACCTACGCTGTGGCGCCCACTGAGCGCCGGCTGTGCGCTGCACGAGGTGGCCCATATGATAGCATTTCTCAACCTGACACCACAGAGCCCATTCATATAACATGTACCCGGCCTGGGACCTGCACCATGTGGCCCATGGGGTCCCCTCCTTTCACCATAGCACCCTGTCCCTCAAAGTAGCCCCTCCCTTGCACAATATGACCCATATGGT
This sequence comes from Harmothoe impar, assembly GCA_947462335.1. Classification (NCBI taxonomy): domain Eukaryota; kingdom Metazoa; phylum Annelida; class Polychaeta; order Phyllodocida; family Polynoidae; genus Harmothoe; species Harmothoe impar. The sequence continues at coordinate 50,541,688 of OX381705.1, forward strand.
CCCCTCCTCGCACCGTACGACCCATGCCAGAAAAATGGTCCTAGCCTCGCACCATATGACCCATGGGGTCCCCACCTTGCACCATAGGACCCATACCAGGAAAGAGGCCCCTACCTTGCACCATATGACCCATGGGGTCCCCACCTTGCACCATAGGACCCATGTCAGGAAAGTGTCCCCTACCTTGCACCATATGGCCCATGGGGTCCCCTTCTTGCACCATACGACCTATTCCTTTAAAGTGGCCCAACCTTGCACCATATGACCCATGGGGTCCCCACCTTGCACCATAGGACCTATTCTATCAAAGTGTCCCCTACCTTGCACCATATGGCCCATGGGGTCCCCTTCTTGCACCATAGGACCTATTCTATCAAAGTGTCCCCTACCTTGCACCATATGACCCATGGGGTCCCCGGTTTGCACCATAGGACCCATACCAGGAAAGAGTCCCCTACCTTGTACCATATGACCCATGGGGTCCCCACCTTGCACCATAGGACCTATTCTATCAAAGTGTCCCCTACCTTGCACCATATGGCCTATGGGGTCCCCACCTTGCACCATAGGACCTATTCTATCAAAGTGGCCCCTACCTTGCACCATATGGCCTATGGGGTCCCCACCTTGCGCCATAGGACCCATGTCAGGAAAGTGTCCCCTACCTTGCACCATATGGCCCATGGGGTCCCCACCTTGCACCATACGACCTATTCCTTTGAAGTGGCCCAACCTTGCACCATATGACCCATGGGGTCCCCACCTTGCACCATAGGACCTATTCTATCAAAGTGTCCCCTACCTTGCACCATATGGCCCATGGGGTCCCCTTCTTGCACCATAGGACCTATTCTATCAAAGTGTCCCCTACCTTGCACCATATGACCCATGGGGTCCCCGGTTTGCACCATAGGACCCATACCAGGAAAGAGTCCCCTACCTTGTACCATATGACCCATGGGGTCCCCACCTTGCACCATAGGACCTATTCTATCAAAGTGGCCCCTACCTTGCACCATATGGCCTATGGGGTCCCCACCTTGCACCATAGGACCTATTCTATCAAAGTGTCCCCTACCTTGCACCATATGGCCCATGGGGTCCCCTTCTTGCACCATAGGACCTATTCCTTTAAGGTGGCCCCTACCTTGCACCATATGACCCAGGGGGTCCCCACCTTGCACCATAGGACCCACACCAGGAAAGAGGCCCCAACCTTGCACCATATGACCCATGGGGTCCCCACCTTGCACCATAGGACCTATTCTATCAAAGTGTCCCCTACCTTGCAACATATGGCCTATGGGGTCCCCTTCTTGCACCATAGGACCTATCCTATCAAAGTGGCCTACCTTGCACCATATGACCCATGGGGTCCCCACCTTGCACCATAGGACCCATACCAGGAAAGAGTCCCCTACCTTGCACCATATGACCTATGGGGTCCCCACCTTGCACCATAGGACCTATTCTATCAAAGTGTCCCCTACCTTGCACCATATGGCCCATGGGGTCCCCTTCTTGCACCATAGGACCTATTCCTTTAAAGTGGCCCCTACCTTGCACCATATGACCCATGGGTCCCCACCTTGCACCATAGGACCCATACCAGGAAAGAGTCCCCTACCTTGCACCATATGACCTATGGGGTCCCCACCTTGCACCATAGGACCTATTCTATCAAAGTGTCCCCTACCTTGCACCATATGGCCCATGGGGTCCCCTTCTTGCACCATAGGACCTATTCCTTTAAAGTGGCCCCTACCTTGCACCATATGACCCATGGGTCCCCACCTTGCACCATAGGACCCACACCAGGAAAGAGGCCCCTACCTTGCACCATATGACCCATGGGGTCCCCACCTTGCACCATAGGACCCACACCAGGAAAGAGGCCCCAACCTTGCACCATATGACCCATGGGGTCCCCACCTTGCACCATAGGACCTATTCTATCAAAGTGTCCCCTACCTTGCACCTTATGGCCCATGGGGTCCCCTTCTTGCACCATAGGACCTATTCTATCAAAGTGGCCCCTACCTTGCACCATATGACCCATGGGGTCCCCACCTTGCACCATAGGACCCACACCAGGAAAGAGGCCCCTACCTTGCACCATATGGCCTATGGGGTCCCCACCTCGCACCATACGACCTATTCTATCAAAATGGCCCCTACCTTGCACCATATGACCCATGGGGTACCCACCTTGCACCAGAGGACCCATACCAGGAAAGAGTCCCTTACCTTGCACCATTTGACCCATGGGGTCCCCACCTTGCACCATAGGACCCACACCAGGAAAGAGGCCCCAACCTTGCACCATATGACCCATGGGGTCCCCACCTTGCACCATAGGACCTATTCTATCAAAGTGTCCCCTACCTTGCACCATATGGCCTATGGGGTCCCCACCTTGCACCATAGGACCTATTCTATCAAAGTGTCCCCTACCTTGCACCATATGGCCTATGGGGTCCCCAACTTGCACCATACGACCCATGCCAGGAAAGTGGCTCCTATTTTGCACCATATTACCTATGACCCCTCTTTGCACCATACGGCCTATCCAAACAAAGGGGGCCCCTACCTTGCACCATATGCCCTATGGGGTCCCCTCTTTACACCATAGGACCCATGTCAGAAAAGTGGTCCCTACCTTGCACCATATGACCCATATGGTCCCCTCCTTGCACCATATAGCCTATCCCAACTAGAGGGCCCCTATCCTGCACCATGTGACCCATATTGTCCACCCTGTGCCCCATATGGCCTATCTCAACATCGGGGCCCCTACCTTGCACCATATGGCCCTTGGTTGACCACCTTGCACCAGAGAACCCATACCAGGGAAGTGGCCCTAATCATGCACTATATGACCTGTGGGTCCCCACCGTGCATTTTGTGAGTATAGGTCACATGGTGCAAGCTGGGGGCCAATAGGTTATACAGTGACAGCAAGGTGCCATTTAGCGGTTATGGGTCCTATGGGGTAAGGAGGTGGTCCCATGGATCATATTGTACAAGGTTGGGGCCCCTTCGATACATAGGTCCTATGGTGCAAAAGGAAACCACATGGGTCCTCTGGTGCAAGGATCGGCCGGGTCCTATAGGTCATGTGCCAACATTGAGGCCACTTTCTGGGCATAGGTCTTGTGGTGCAACATGAGGACCACATTGGTCATATGGTGTGAGTTGGGGGACCAGTTCCAGGGTATAGGTTCCCTGGTGCAAGGTGGGAACCCCATTGGCAATAGGGTGCGTGGCAGGGGCCCCTTTGCAGTATGGTTTGGGCACCTCTTGGGTTATGGGTCCTATGGTGCAAAAGGGGTGACCCCATGGGCTATATGGTGCACGGTGGGGACCCCATTGGTCAAATGGTGTATGATTAGGGCCACTTCCCTGGTTTGGGTTCTCTGGTGCAAGGCGGGCAACCATGGGCCATATGGTGCAAGGTAGGGGACCCCATGGGTCATATGGTGCAAGGTAGGGGACACCTTCCTGGTATGGGTTCTATGGTGCAAGGTGGGGACCCCATGGGTCACATGGTGCAAGGTAGGTGCCTCTTTCCTGGTATGGGTCCTATGGTGCAAGGTGGGGACCCCATAGGCCATATGGTGCAAGGTAGGGGACACTCTGATAGAATAGGTCCTATGGTGCAAGATGGGGACCCCATGGGTCATATGGTGCAAGGTAGGGGACACTTTGACAGAATAGGTCCTATGGTGCAAGGTGGGGACCCCATGGGTCATATGGTGCAAGGTAGGGGAGACTTTCCTGGTATGGGTTCTATGGTGCAAGGTGGGGACCCCATGGGTCACATGGTGCAAGGTAGGGGCCTCTTTCCTGGTATGGGTCCTTTGGTGCAAGGTGGGGACCCCATAGGTCATATGGTGCAAGGTAGGGGCCACTTTGCTGACATGGGTCCTATGGCGCGAGGTGGGGACCCCATAGGCCGTATGGTGCAAGGTAGGGGGCACTTTGCTGACATGGGTCCTATGGTGCAAGGCGGGGACCCCATAGGCCGTATGGTGCAAGGTAGGGGGCACTTTCCTGACATGGGTCCTATGGTGCAAGGCGGGGACCCCATAGGCCGTATGGTGCAAGGTAGGGGGCACTTTCCTGACATGGGTCCTATGGTGCAAGGCGGGGACCCCATAGGCCGTATGGTGCAAGGTAGGGGGCACTTTCCTGACATGGGTCCTATGGTGCAAGGCGGGGACCCCATAGGCCGTATGGTGCAAGATAGGGGCCACTTTCCTGGTATGGGTCCTAAGGCGCAAGGTGGGGACCCCATAGGCCGTATGGTGCAAGGTAGGGGGCACTTTCCTGACATGGGTCCTATGGCGCAAGGTGGGGACCCCATAGGCCGTATGGTGCAAGGTAGGGGGCACTTTCCTGACATGGGTCCTATGGTGCAAGGCGGGGACCCCATAGGCCGTATGGTGCAAGATAGGGGCCACTTTCCTGGTATGGGTCCTAAGGCGCAAGGTGGGGACCCCATAGGCCGTATGGTGCAAGGTAGGGGGCACTTTCCTGACATGGGTCCTATGGCGCAAGGTGGGGACCCCATAGGCCGTATGGTGCAAGGTAGGGGGCACTTTCCTGACATGGGTCCTATGGCGCAAGGTGGGGACCCCATAGGCCGTATGGTGCAAGGTAGGGGGCACTTTCCTGACATGGGTCCTATGGTGCAAGGCGGGGACCCCATAGGCCGTATGGTGCAAGAAAGGGGCCACTTTCCTGGTATGGGTGCTATGGCGCAAGGTGGGGACCCCATAGGCCGTATGGTGCAAGGTAGGGGGCACTTTGCTGACATGGGTCCTATGGTGCAAGGCGGGGACCCCATAGGCCGTATGGTGCAAGGTAGGGGGCACTTTCCTGACATGGGTCCTATGGTGCAAGGCGGGGACCCCATAGGCCGTATGGTGCAAGGTAGGGGCCACTTTCCTGGTATGGGTCCTAAGGCGCAAGGTGGGGACCCCATAGGCCGTATGGTGCAAGGTAGGGGGCACTTTCCTGACATGGGTCCTATGGCGCAAGGTGGGGACCCCATAGGCCGTATGGTGCAAGGTAGGGGGCACTTTCCTGACATGGGTCCTATGGTGCAAGGTGGGGACCCCATAGGCCGTATGGTGCAAGGTAGGGGTGACTTTGCTGGTATGGGTCCTATGGTGCAAGGTGGGGACCTCATAAGCCATATGGTGCAAGATAGGGGTGACTTTGAGGGAATGGGTCCTGTGGTGCAAGGTCGAGAGAGGCAAGGACTATTGCTCCCTTGAAGGTTGATATGTGTAGGTCGAGAGAGGGAAAGATCCTGGGTCCCTCAATGGGTCGAGAGATGTAGGTCGAGAGAGGGCAGCTTTCTGTGTCCCCCAGTGGGTCGAGAGGTGTAGGGCGAGGGGTGCAACTTATGGGTATGCCAACCTGGCTGTGCCTCACTCCATTCAGAGTGTCCGACACGTACCGTAGATGGTATCCCAGTGCTCGGCCCTGTGCATACCTTCACTACCCTTTCAGAGTTTGATTTGTGTTACCCTCTTAATTTTACCTACATTTAATCTAACGAGATAATACTAGACCCATCCCATTAATCTCTGCCGGGTATATGACTACATGGGCAAATACTGTGAAATGAAAAAAATATATACATTTTTTTTCTTTTAAAGAAAAGGGGGGGGGGGTGATCGGTAAATTATCAAAATACCCCTTAGGCCACACCAAATTAAAAAGTTGGTCTATGGATTTTGTTTTCCAAAAATAGGTGCGGGAGGGCGATTTTTTTTTTTTTTTTTTTCCAAAATATTTTTTTGTCTATGGATTTCAACCTTAAATTAGGGGGGCGGACAAATTATTTTTTTTCCTGAGGGAAAATCTTTTTTTTTTAATTTTTACAAACTGATATTTTCAGGCTAACGATGGCAGAAAAGACCACCAAAAAAAAAAAAAAAAAAAAAAAATCCAATTTCTCAGAAAATGATGCGGGCGCAGTCCATAGACACAATTTTTTTCAACAAAAAATAAAAATTCCATTTTCGAAAATATGGTGCGGGAAATCCGTAGACCAACTTTTTAATTTGGTGTGGCCTTATTTAAAAAAAAAAGGGTGACTGGATAAAACTGTATCAGCTATTCACTTGTATTCATCGATCGGTTATGGTCTTATCTAAGATGATATATGTTTAAATACTTTGAGACATTGACGAAACCTGTCGGCGTACAAAACACATTTCATTTTATTGTTTATAACTACTAATTAATGTGGGTCTATAGAAGTACAGAATCACAGTACATTTAATTAGGAGGCTGAATCGAGAATCACTAATTTTGTGTTACAGAATCTCTCTCTCTCTTTCATTAATCTATTTTACACGGACGTTTTTCATGCAGTGACTTCTAGCTGGTCTGTCTGTAGTTTCAGGATGACCTGTGGGCGCCCAAGAAGAAGTTACTGAGGCGACGCTTGGAGTCGTTGAACCGACTCGTCCTCCTAGACACGGAGGGTGACGGTTCTTCTGTACACATAGCTGCAGATGAAAGATTAATGTGCTCGTTATCGTGATGACAGACGCATGAATGCAGCCATAGCGAGTCTACTCACCAGGGCGGCCTCCATGCACCATGCAGGGTTGATACACTCCTGAAATGTCGGCATGATGCATGAAAGCAGCCCTGACCACAAAGGGCAGTGTGTCAAAAGCACTATGTGGCCCTTAGAGGGTTAAGCATAGTGTAATATCAATTGTTTGGCAATGGAAGTGTCAGAGGGGTACAAGTGGAAGAGCAAAAGGGACGAAACTACATGTATTATTTAATTGTTCTATGTTGAACTACAATTTCTACGTGTCAAACTGAGATTGACCCATCGGTTTCAACAAATATGACACCGCAGATACTCCGTATCAGTTTTGTTTTTTTTCTTTTCCTCATAACGGTTTATTGATATGATTTTCAGAAACACATTTTCGGTCCAGTTGGTATAACACAGTTTTGGAAATACATCACAAAGCAGGCATAACAACTGATTTCGCTGCAAGCAGTCTATAAAGAACATTGGGGTATTTACAGTATGGGTTGGGGGGTATACACAGATGCAAGGAAGTCAAGGTTATATACATATACACATTAATATACCTAGCAATAAGATTAATCTAGACGCACAGGTATTAATAAATATATCACAGTCTTGAATGGTTCAGCAGCAAGTATCTGCTATCACAGTTAAAAGCCTGGAAGTTACACAATAGTTAACTGCCCTACTTGGGGTTACCTTTCTTACGCTTAGGTTTTTTAATGAAGGTACCTGGAACTTTTTCAGCTGTAGCTTAAAGGTAACCTTATCGTTACAAGTTTGAGTATGAGCCGGGAGTTTGTTCCATTCAGTGGCTCCCCTGTAGAAGGGGGAGCGCTTATAAAATTCCGAATTAGGTTTCCTGAGGGGAAAGACTGGAAGATAATTACTCCTAGTTCTAGGATTGGGGTTAGGCTTTAAATTTTTAGACTTTTTGAAGAAAAGGGAAACAAGCATCTCCTTTCTTCTAGGGGCAGGGAGAGGAGTCCCGCAGTCAGCGTGAAGTTTTATGATAGGGTTACCTCTAATCTGCCTTTTTTGACATATTCGAAGACAGCGATTTTGTATTCTCCCTATCCTCGTCTGCCATTTTTGAGTGGCTGAGTCAAGCAAAAACGAACAGTAGTCAAATTTAGGGAGAATAGTTTGTTTAAAAATAAGAATAGCAGTTTGAGTGCTAGTACTACATCTAGTTTTACCTAGTTTAAAGGAAAGGAAATTTGTTGAGTCCCTAGTTGCTTTAGCATGGTCCTCAAAAGTGAGTGCTCTGTCTATAGCAGCACCGAGATAAGTGAAACATTTTACAAGCGCAATCGGTTTACAGTTGATTGTAGGGAGTGTTTTGGGACACTTAGAGAATTGATTGTTTGCACAATACCATACAAATTTAGTTTTGTTAGGGTATATTGTGAGACCCTTTCTTATGCAGGCTCTAGATAGTCTGTCTAAGTCTGTCTGGAGGCTTTGTAGGGCTGTTTTCGGATTAACGTTAGACGAATATAGAACAATATCGTCGGCATACATTTTAATTTTGGAGTGTACCGGTGTGCTTATAATACTATCAATGAAAAAAATGAAGAGAGCAGGGCCGAGAACAGAACCTTGTGGAACTCCAAAAGAGACCTCTCTGTACTCTGATATTTGACCTTCAATTTTGACGCGCTGTTTCCTGTTGCCGAGATAAGAGGCAAACCAGGCGAGCATCGTTTTTGAGAACCCAGCTTCCTTTAATAAATTTAGTAGTTGTAAGTGATTTATCGAATCAAAGGCCTTGGATATATCGATATAACACGCAGCCACAAATTCAGAATTATCACGAGAAACATAAAGGTCTTCAGTCAGATCGAGTACTGCATCAGCAGTACCACACCCGTTTCTGAAGCCATATTGCAGAGGTGATAAAAAATCATTCGATTCAATGGTAGACATGAAGTATATTTTAACCAATTTTTCCAGTATTTTACTGGGAAGTGGAAGTATTGATATAGGCCTCCAGTTTGTAATATTGTGTAAATCCCCAGATTTGGGTATAGGAGTAACATTAGCTCTAGCCCAATCAGACGGAAAAACACCATTTTCAACCGAGTAATTATAAAGATGGGTCATGTGAGGGACCGCATGTATTAACACATCCTTCAGGACTGTGGAGGAGATATCCTGGATGCCGGAGGATTTACAAACATCAATGTCTTTAAAGAGCAATTCCACCATACCCTGAGTAAAGGTATGGGGCGGTGGGAGAGTCCCTTCATAACTGTCAGAAGGTTGGTCATACACTGGCGTAGGGAGATTCAGATCCGAGTATAAACCTTTACCAACGTTACTAAAAAATTCATTTATGTAGTTGACAGTGTCAGTTATTATTTCACCAGTTACTTGATCATGTAGCACCGGAGTTGAGCAGGCCTTGGGCGCTTTAATCAATTTATTTATTTCAGCCCAGAATTTCTTGGCGTTGCCTTTGCACCTTTCCAGTTTTTCAGTAATAAATGAGTGATGAGCTTTCTTTGTCATTTTAGATATATCCAGCCTGACTTTTCTGGCCTTCAAGAAATCATCGAATCTATGGTAGGTTCTAAAACTATGCATTAACTCATTTCTCTCTTTGATCCTAACTAATATCTCAGAGTCCATCCAAACTTTACCATAATCTTTAACTACGAAGGTTTTAAGTGGGCAAGTAAGATCCAAATAATCATTGATGGTTTCTTCTATTTCTCTCCACTTAATGTTAACATCGTCAGATTCATAAAAAGTAGACCAGTCTTTAGCAACGAAACACTGAAGTAGATCTTCTTTTACGTAGTTTGTATAAGATCTGCCAGTAATTTCAACTTTCTTAAACCCATTTCTGCCTTTCTTTCTGACAGCAGTCAGCGGGAGATGATCACTGACGAAGGCGTTTTCTACACGAGATGAAGCTACATAATTAGAATTAGTAAATATACTATCTATGCAAGTCCCAGGGCCGTCTTTTGGATTAGGTCTTGTGACTTCCTGGAACAGCCACATCAATTGGAAATCTCTACAGAAATCTTTTAAAGAAACTGTGTCAGTGTGGTCTACGTCCAGAAAATTGACATTAAAATCACAGAGGATCCATATTTCACCTTTAGATTTCCTTATAGCTAATTTCAAATGATCTATAAAATTAGTCACATCACCCTTAGGGGGTTTGTATACTGTGAAAATAGTCATTGCCTTATTATTTGGGACTGTGATACTTATAGCTAAGCATTCAATATCCGGAGTGATTATGCTGAGATCATGAATTTTACAAGAATGTGAGAAATACCTGTTTGATAAATAACAGATTAGTCCACCACCAGCTCTATCTGGTCTGTCTATACGGTGGAAATTTTTATGAGGCCAGGCCAAAAGAGCTGCATCATACATGTCAGTTAGCCAAGATTCAGAGAAAGTGATGATTTCAAATTCATTAAAAATATGTTGAAGCTCCCTTAATTTGGGATGCATACTACGACAGTTTAAATGTACAAAGTTAATACCCTTGGCATGTGAGACCGGGGCAAGTTGTACAGGAGAGCTCGTATTTGATATATTTGGCTGAGACATTTCAAATCGTTGAGTATATGAGTGATTATGAGTGTTACAAAGAAATAAACTTACAATATGAAATATTTGAGTTTATTTTACTTCAATATAACAGCAACAAGAAAGTTATAAAGTCTCCAAATCGGTGTCTTGGTAAATGTCCGTTCTGTAACTCTAACAAATAGTTTTGTCACAAATACCTGAATTACCGGTAGATGAGAGTTGAGTACAATATTACTTCAAAATCCACTTAACAAATGACAGTGTGAACAGACCTAGATCTGCAATAGTATTTATACTTAACTCACAGTCTAGAGGGTGCAACACACTCAGCACCAGGGAGGTGAATAACTACAAGTTTCAAATAACGTCGAAGATTTAAATTTATGAAACTTTCACTAAGACAGTTAGCTATGGCTAAGAACAGGTATGATCGCTGTAACAATTAAAGTTCACAACAACAAATGGATGATTCTATTAACTACAACAACAACAAGTCTCAAATTAAGTTTGAGAAAGCTAGCCCACTAATTGAGCTGCAGAACTCAACTGGCACAGGTGTATTTGTTCTGAAACCAGCTGATACCTAAAATGGCAGAAACTAGATTTTGCCAAATTAGGTAACGTTATATACACAGTAGTCTCAGGCTAAGGCGAGTGAAAAATGGAGTTAGACCCCAGGGAGAATTAACTAAAACATGTTATACAGTGTATACAGATATACAATATGGCATTATATACCGAGAAAAAGGGGGGGGGTAGGGGGATATCTGGTGTGTGTATCCATCAATCCCCAATATTTGATCATAAAAGAGGGACAGTATTAACATCACATTTAGATAAATTTATACAATATCTATTTCTGACACGAGATGTCCAGTATTTGGTGAACAAGCACGTATGAAAGTGTTTTCTGAGTTATAGTCAATTGATACCAGTATGTTTTAACTTGTGGTCAGAGTTTAAATTTACACTTTTCAAGGATTTAATTTTGAGCACTTTAAAGCTACCCAATTTAATTAGGAAGAAATATATCATGATAGACAAAAACAGCTTAGACAGCAACAAGAAGATATCTTCATTCGACGACTCATCGAGGCCGCAGGAGATGCAGATGAGTGGAGCCTGAAGACACGCAGAGCCATAGTATATGAAGTGAAGGAGACTCAAGTGAGTCATGGTACAGACTCAACTGAGTCAGTTTTAATGAAGAACATATATTCAGGTGGATGGATAATCTTTCAACAAACTTTAGTTTCTTAATGTATGTATGTACTATAAGATACACATCATGCATGCATCAGTTCATGCCCGTATATAGTGTCTTAATTATATCAGATTAGGTATCAGGCTAGATTGTTACAATCAAGTACTTGACTGAGAGAGTCAAGCTGTTGGGCGAGTGAACACAGCAGGGCGAACTGCCAACTGGTTGTTGATGTAACCGATCACGGTATCCATGTAGGAGCTTCACAGCTCATCACATCACATAATATCACATCTCTTTTCCGACTCAAGTGAGTCAGGAGATGTGCGAGGTAGAGACACCAGCGACTCGAATGAGTCAGCTGTAATTACCACGGGCGACAGGATGAGTCAGAACAAGACTCTGTTGTGTTATGGTGACATCTGGCAAGATACTCTCTTTTAGATTTGGACCAGTAGCCTAGCCTTGAAGAGATGGTAGGCCTAAGCTGGTTGGTGTGATGGGGAGAGTTGTGGCTTCTGGGAGTGGCTTCCAGCATGAAGCCATCCGTCAGTGCAAAGAGTACTCGTCTAGTGTCCTCCATGTTTGGTTGAGAATAATGTGAGCAGGGGTCTGGAGTACTGTCCATCTGGCTGACATTTTTTCCCAGTTTGGCAATTGTTTTCTCCAGAGATGCGGCCAGGAGTTTGCCACACGCTATTTCAAGTTGAGTTTTTCCATGTGTTCCATCTTTTAGATGCTTGTACTTATGTGTCACAGTTCCAGTGGACGACCTGTTGTACCGTACCAGAGCAGCAATGTGTGGTGTGGCCACACCTTGAGCCAGATTACTGGCCATGATGTTGTAGTTTATACGTACAAGAGTCCTCTCAAGTCTGGACTGATCAGGCGAGCGGGTATTTCTCTTGTTTGCCGCAGCTAGATCCACGGAGAAGATAGTTGAGATAATCACCTTGGTACATGGAGATATGTTTCTAATTAGCTCAGTTATTTCTGAAAATTTCTGTCGGACTTTGTTGACACTCGTTCTCAGACTGTGAGAAATGGACAGATTTACCTTTTTTTTCTGTCACATCACATATTCCAGTTGTGATGAGTAGAAAGTCTATGTGTTGGCGCTGAAGCCTACTTTGAATGGTAGGGATGCAATCTGTTATCCTTGCGCCACCAGTGGCTTGTAGATGTAGTGAGCCAGAGTAGTTATCCTGCATAAACCTATATAAGTTCTTAGAGCGTGAATCACCTATCAGGAGACATCGAGTGAACTTGTATCTGTTGGCTACCGCCATCTTTCTATGTGAAAATACCAAGCCTGTTCTCTAAGCGTACCGTTTCTAGGAGATGGCCGTGCAAGTTGGCCCCGGGTATGACAGCACCAGTGTCAAACACTGTTTGTGTGAACCTGAAGGCAATTCCAGACCCCCACAGGCGATCAATAGAAGCTTCCCACAGCGGTGCGGGGAAGGTGGAGGCGAGACGGGTTGCCAGCTGTGTTCCAGGGGCAAACTTGGTTCTTAGAAGCTTGAGCATCAATTTAGACTTGTACTCATCCCATGACTTTCGATCTGTTGCTGTGAAATTGACTTTTCGCCCCTCCTTCTTGATGTCCGCCGATTTGTAGAGTGCCAAAATGGCGGTGACCGCTCGCTGATCCCCGGCGAATCTGGCTTTAAAAAACTGGTATGCTTGCTCGACGGAGCAAAAATGAAAAACTATGCCTTCCTCATCCACGTATTTAAAGAACTCACAATAGAAGTTTGACAAATACGCTGTGTGACCAGCATAAATAACGCCAGCTGGAGTTGACCTGATTTGGGTGGTCTGGTCAGCCGGCGATGCGAAACTCTCGCCACGTGGCGCTTGGTGCAGCGGTAATCCGGCAGAGGGCGCTAGTGAGGCGTGATTCCCTGACAGTCCGACAGGGGGCGCTGTGGAATGTAGGGGTTGAGGCCGGGGTTGTGTAGCTGCTGATGCACCAGCTGTATTCTGATTGCTGGGTTGTGTCTGTTTATGAGGCACCTCAGTGGTACTGGAGGCAGTGTTGACAGGAACACCGGTAGGAGTAGTACTCAGCGTAGTAGTATTGAGAGAGGCAGCTGCTGAGGTTTGTGTATTGCTAATCTGGGGATGAGGTGCAGAGCTGGAGTCCTCTGTCTGCTGAGACACAAGTCCATTAGTGAGTGTTGGAATCTGGTTGTCAAATTTGTCGTTAGGGTCGAGGTCCCTACTGTATGTAGAAGGAGTTTTCAGGTGGTTTGGGAGATATTCTTTGGGGATTTCCTCCAGAGTATCTAAGGTGTAGGTTCGCCCATCTATCACTATCTCAGTAGTAGAGCAAGGAGCCAACAACTCGTCCTGATTGAGATGTATGGAGATTTGCTTTAGCAATGCCTTTTTATCCCTAGTTTCTTTGTCAGCCACATCTTCAGCTGTTGCCCCACGGTACCCTGGGAGGTATCTTAGAGATTTAGCAGCAGCATCCATGAACTTGGCTTTGGCAGAGTAGCTACTAAAGGCAACCAAGAGAGGGGCAGGCTTTTGTGGGTCGATTTTGGAACCTCCCTTCCTCATACGAGCCACTCTGAGTAGATCTGCATTGGTGAGGGGTACTTTGAGTTTGATAGACAAGTTGATGACAAGAGCATGTAATGAGTTACTCGACTCATCCAGGGTCTCAGGTACTTTATACAACACCGAGTTTCTGGGAGGGAACTCATCTGAATGTCTGACAGAATTTAAGGAGGCCGCAGCTTGACTGTATGTAGCATTTGCAGTCCTTGTTGCAGTCAGATTCTTCAGTGTAACTTCAACTGTTCCCATCTTTTGTTTGAGCGCCTTTATCTCATGTAGACCTTGAATAAAGTGGGCATGATTTTGCTGAGCATTTTTAAGCTCTGTCACATCTGCAATAAGAGTAGCCTGCTTTCTAGGATCCATATTTATATTCATGACGGATGATTCCAATTCTCTCCTTGCGCATAGAAGAGATATTATTCAGAGCAGTTTGGAGCTCAGTCGCTTTTTCATCTAGCATTTTAGTAGTGTTGAGATACTCTCTGAGGCTAGAGGGAGAGGTACTTAAGAGTAGCAGCCTATCCTCTATTGCTTTTGTTCTGCCCTCAACCTCTTTCAGCTCCAGATTGTTGCGTTCCAGAGCTTGGACTCTACTTTGTAGTGCAACAATCTGGGAGCCATCAGGCCCTCTCCCATCAGTGATGTGAGTTACCTTGTCAGAGAGTAAATCAATTTGACCTTGGGCAGTTTGAAAATTTTCGCCCATGGCGTCACTGAGTTCTTTACACAACTTTCTGGTATTTTGAGCTTTTTCAAGCTTCTTGTCGTGTTCTGCTACGGCAGCTGCTAGGTTGGAGACTTTAGCAATTAGATCAACCTCCTGTAGACGCAGAGGAGGGGGGGATGGCCTTTTTTCAAGAAGGGTTATTTTTGTTGTGAGTTGTTGAACTTCGAGCTGGAGCGAAGAGACTTGAGATTCACAAGCCCTGATAGACTCCAGTGAGTCTGCACTTACAGGGAGGGATGAGTCCAATTTTTCATGTAGGTTGTCCATTTTAATAGAAAACTCAGTTGCAGTAGTGGAGACTAGGGATCTCAGATTTTGAAGATCCTCAACTACTTCATGCAGGAGTATAGGCTGTGGTGGGGGTGGTGTAGTAAACCCAAAGGGGTCGGGTGACTTCAGTCTTGAGTCAGAGATGGATGGGACTGAATCTAGTTCCTCAGGGAACATTAAACTAAATTCAGGTTCCAGCGTAGTAGGGCTACTGGGTCGTGAGTTTAGATCAATCAGATCAAAATGAGCATTGACATTATAGAGCTTGGATGTAGCTCTTTTCCTTACTTCATAAGTCTTGTGTTCCACCAGAGGGGCAGATGGCGAGGAAGGCCTCTGTGGTGAGCCTTCTGAGGTACCTGAAGGGCTCTCTGCATCAGCATGCTGGTTTTTGATTCTCATTGATTTGCGGACAGGGATGCTCGGGATTTTAAACACCAGA
The DNA here is from genome assembly GCA_947462335.1 of Harmothoe impar. Classification (NCBI taxonomy): domain Eukaryota; kingdom Metazoa; phylum Annelida; class Polychaeta; order Phyllodocida; family Polynoidae; genus Harmothoe; species Harmothoe impar. The sequence continues at coordinate 50,557,034 of OX381705.1, forward strand.
TCAGTGGGTGTGGGTGTTGGTTCTTCATCAGATGAAGAAATTAATTCCAATGAGTTATTACAACTTCCCAGTACATTCACACCCTTTACCGCGACATTAGGGGTGTATACCAGAGGAGAGTTAAACATGCTGTAAGACTCCATTGAGTCATCTGTAGTGTACAACTCAATTGAGTCGTTTTGGCTTTGAACATCCAGACCCGTCTTCGGTGAGGCGACAGGACAAGACACAGCGGGGTCCATATTATGTGGCACAAGTAGGTTTCCCGACACAGGGGTATCCAGTGAAACAGGGGAAGAAGCATTGATGTTTGTATTTATACCCTGTTTGGCCTCATTAATATTTGGAAGCACCTCATGGAGCACATTATTATTACTTCTCAACTTCACATGTTGCGCTTGAACGGTAGAGGGAGTGCTAGTGACAAAGAGCCTGTCAGTCGTTTTCCTAGCCCAAGGACTAGGCATTGTGACATGAAGGCAATCATGATGCGGTGGGCGGGACTGAAGAGATGCTGCTGCAGTCGACTCAAGTGAGTCAGTTTGAAGAGATGTTGCTGCAGTCGACTCAAATGAGTCAGTTTTAGAGACCGGGGATGCGCTGAGTCGTGATGTTGTCGCCACAGCGTGTACCTTTTTATCCACGGGAGAGCTGAGCCCTTTTACCTGGTTTGACTCAATTGAGTCATCCTCATTAAATCCATAAAAACTGGAACTACTGTCCGATGAGAGAACCCGCATCTCCCCGGGAGAACCGGTGGGGGAGTGATGGGCCAGGGCAGGAGTGATGATAACACATTTTCCGTCGTCGACAACGGTGGCTTTCAGGACGGACACCATGTCATTGTTTACATCCGGGCTTTCAGGGAAAATGGCGGCCGGAGTTGCCGTGCTCGGTTTACCATTCGTTTCGTATTCCAGGTCTTCGACATCTGTGAGAGGGTCGAGTGCTATTTGACTACCTTCTATGTCAATAAACTGGACAGTTTTCTTAGTATGTGTTCCATTGTGTTCAACGACAGTGGAACAGGGTTTTACCTTAAAAACCGGGGCGGACGAATCAACAAACTTTTCAAGGTTACCGTCATGGAGAGAAGATTTCCCGAGTGTTGCCGAGACGGTGCCGAGGAGTGCCGAGGCAGCCTCTGGGAGACTCGGCTCAGTCACGGAGATTGCCGAAGCCTGCTCGGGCCGCACTTCGGGCTCGGGGAGGCGGTTTGGCGCATGCGCTGCCTCTCGGGGCCTAGCAACATGGCCGTCATTTTTAGAGTTGACATTGGTTACCGAATGGGTTTCTTGTTGAGAATCAATATTTGTAGACAGTGAAACAAGTTTACCCGTGTTCGGAGGAGAATCCATCTTGGTAGAACAGTCAGGTACAGTGCAATGCGCCCTTTTTTTCTTGTTTCGCCTCGGGCGAGGCTTTGTAGCATTTGACATTGCCGGGACGCAGAGAGTCGTCCGGAAAATGTCCACGGGAGACGAGTCCACACAAACTTGTGAATTGTCCCGAGTAGGGACATTTTTGTGGAAAATGTGACTCCCCGAGGTGGCTGTACGTTGATACAGATTATAATAGTGTTGTTAAAATAGTACTTACGTGTAGATATTGTGTTGCACGATTCTTTCTGGGGGCTAGTTGCCATCTCCATAGCTATTGGTTCGGTTGGTTCTTCATATGCTGAGGATAAAAAGACAGGTATCTACATGGAGCTTTGCTATCAGCTGCAAGACTAAACAGCTATATGTTTAAACCTGGAGCATCGAGGAAAGTCCCGGGAGGAACGCGCTTTACCATCCACATCATAGGAACTACATTTGTTGACCAAGCAGGTCAGATACATGATACAGACTTTTACTTTTACACCTGCCCCCTCCCCCATTTCTATTTCATTTGTCTTTAAAACTAAGATACTTTTCTAAAAGTTTAACTATGATCGTTCTCACCAGGGTAAATCAGTGGGTACCAGTTGTGCTTTGCTGTGGCGATCACCTTCCCCCAGTTATCCTGGTTCACAATGGGTGTTGGTGGCTTGAGTGGAGAGGTGGCTATTTTTCTGACCAGATCCGCCGTGGTCGGACGCGGGGTAGACCGTTGGAGGGGGCGTAGAATGGGTAGCTCATCATCGTCAGATACCCACCCTCTATCGCTGTTGTCTTATTGAAAGATCAAAGCAATGCACATATTACGGTTACACTTTTAGGTGGTAGGCATATACACTGCGCACATGACAGATCTATATTAAAACTTCATAATTATAGAAGTTATAGCCTAGCTCTTTACATACCGTGTGCCCACCTTAGTGTCTATTGATTCTTACTATTCGTCTCAGATTGATTCATCCAATAGGCCGGCGTACATCTGTATTTTATTTTTTTGAAATACAGGATCTCCTATGCTTAAGCACTGGAAGGCCGTATTCAATGGTGCCATTGAATACAATGTGTCTGTATTCAATGGGCTAAGGAAAGGTTGCTTTTCCTTCATTAAATGGCTTCAAATAAAAAAATAAACACAAATGCCAACTACATTGATACCGCTCTGATGTATTTCACTCGTGGGGGCTGGGGCGCATCCCACTCAGCCTGCGGCTTCGTGGGATACTGCCCCAGCCCCCACTCGTGAAATACAACAGAGACGGTATCAATGGGCGTTGGCATTTGTCCATATATTTTCGATACCAGTATTTAGTCTGGATTTCCATTGAAAATTGAAATGCTTTAGAATCACCTACCTGGCATGATGTTTTTATGTATGATTCCTCTTCCAATTCAGCTGTTGGTGCTCACCTGGGGTGGGGGGTGGGGGGGTAGAGAGAGTCTGCGGTTAGATCAGATTTCGTGTTTTACTTTAAAATACTATTGTTGAAACCATCGATGTACAGATACACAACGCACCTTGTACCTACGTTACCAATATTCTTATTATATTTTTCCCCCAGCAGATCAATTATCTTATCTCATAATTGGTCATTGATTGGGTCCCATGTGTGTAATATAGCCTTTCAAACCAATGATATTTCGTTTTTCAATCGGATAATTATTAAGGTTTACGGGGAGGGAAACAGTGGATCCATATACTATAGCATCTCATGATCTGGTTCACCTATTAGGTGGGAAAACTGCTTGGACAGAACCCAGGGGCATGGCAACCAGAGTGGGGACATGCCCCACTTTTGACCAACCCTAAAAAAAAAGGTCAAGCCGAAAAAGGTCAAAAGGGATTTCGCAAACATTCATTAGAACCAACGTTATTAAGGCATTCTCCGATGTCACCAAAATACACATCAATTTGGTAAGGGAGGGGGCCTGATGAGGTAGGCCTAGGGGACATGATCAGGCTAGAGGGGCATGGTGTGGGAGGGGACATGGGGAGGACAGAGAGGTATACGGCGAGGGAAGGGGCACCTGTTTACCTCTGACCATGGAGTCAGAACTGCTCTGCCCTGTTTCCTGGGCTCCCTCCATCCCCCACCCCTGTACTCCTCCCCTACCCCGTATTCCCCTCCCCGGTATTGGGTCCCCACTCTGGATCCGCCTGGGATCCGCCCTAAGAGACACATACTATCTCTTAGACTGGCCTAGCCCAGCCCCCCCCCCCCTCCACTCCAGCGGTGTGGCAAGGCGTCTGGACGTGAGCCAAGGTTGAAAGCTCAATTACCCCCCCCCCCCCCCCCCCCTGGATCCGCCCCTGGTAATGCTGAGGGAGTGCCCCCCCCCCCCCGGGGGGGGCCTACATGATTTATCAGGGTCCTACTAGTACATGTTTCTCCACAAATTTGCGGAGGGCATTTATATGATGCAGGGGGGGGGGGGCGCAAGGGGCGCGCGCCCCCCCCTATTTTTCTGTACATTTTAATTTAGATGGTTCAACACCCCCAATGCTGTAGGTATTGCAGCGCCCCCCCCCCCCCCCTTTCCAAAATTCCTGGATCCACCCCTGATTACTGACTATGTGTGAACATGATTCCAAGGGAAAGGGTATATTCACAGATTACTTAGTTACTTAGTTAATCTGTGGTATATTTTTGGACTCTAGTGCTAGGCACGGACCCGCGAGGGCCCTTGAAAAGGGGTGGTCTTAATGTAATTTTGGAGGAAAAGGGGGATGTTTTTAGGCCTTATGGCTGGGAAAACTTGTACCTGGAAATCTTTTTCAATTTCTGTCAACATAAGAAAAAATCTAGCGTGTGATCCTAATCACAAAAGACCCAGGGTTTTGTTTTCCTTTTGAATAATTTGTATATAATGCTATGTGTGTAATGTGTGTGTAGTGTGATATGTGTGAGTGTAATATGTGTGAGTGTAATATGTGTGTAGTGTAATATGTGTGAGTGTAATACGTGTGAGGGTAATATGTGTGAGTAATATATGTAATGACCCCCACCCCCGACATTGACCCCCATCCCCGACATTGACCCCCACCCCCGACATCGGCCCCATCCCCAATATCGACCCCACCCCCGACATCGACCCCACCCCCGACATAGACCCCACCCCCGACATCGACCCCACCCCCGACATCGACCCCACCCCCGACATCGACCCCACCCCCGACCTCAACCACACACCCAACCCCAACCCCCACCCCACCCCCAACTGTCATTTGTCCACAGATGGCAAAGTGGTCTGATGAAAAACGTCTCACCAAGCTAGAAATATCATCTCCCATAGGTTTAACACTAAATGCCAAAATCGACGAAATGTCCACGCCAGTACATTCATGTTTGTCTACAGTGAGGGAAAAATGATGTTTTTTTGGAAAGGTCTAGACTCTAGCAATTTTTTTCAGAGGGTTCCAGTAGGGGTAGAAGAATATTTCTTGCATCCCTGGGTAGGAAAACACTTCAATTATCAGATTATGTGTACTTTTGATCAATGGGCCTAATGTTTCTATGAAAAATTTGGAAAATGAAAAAAATATCATTTCCCCTGAAAAACGTCTCACAGAGGCGTCGCATAAGACTCTTGGAGCTAAGCTCCCTGAGTCAATAATTTAGGGTAGCCTGCATTTTAAGCCTATTTTTTTTAGGGTTTCTTCTATAATTTTTCTTGGCCACTCTTGGTAAGGGTAGGCCTATATTTTTCTTGGGTCTCCCTTGATTGGGGTATGTTTTATAGGCCCTACTCAATTTTCCTTGAAAAGGATGCTATTTTGTTGATTTATCTCCCGTGATAAGGATATCAATTTTGAGGTGATGTTCACACATAGAAAAAATAGGGAGTGCCCCCCCCCCCCCCCTCCCCCGGGTGTAGGCTTTCACATTTCACTTTCGACTCACGTGGCGTCTTGGCAGTGCAGACGAGAAGAGTCGTGTAATTTACTGTCGGGGGCCTAACGAATTTCGCCCTCAGATCCATATTATTCCTACATTCAATACCGCTAAACGCATTGATGATGCCTTAATGCTTTTGTTTCACCAAGACTTACATAAACTTACCTTGGTTTTGATAAAATTGGAGAAATGGAAGGGTGTCGAATATGCAAGTTCTCCGTGTCGAGTCGGGACTCGAGTCGAAACGCTTGACCTGTCACCTAGTGGCAAACATAAGGAAATGACGAAATAGCCCTCTAGGTGGCGCCAGTAGTCAATGCATGATGTCTCACGGATTTAAATAGTTTCACTGCAAGCATAAGGAGGACTACTATTAAAGGCCTAATTCTAGGGGAAGATGGGTTAAGGGGCTGTCCATAAATTACGTAATGTCCTGAAAATTCATGTATAGCACAGGTAGCCTAAATGAAATGCATTAAAATGATAGGGGAGGCCTGGGAGAATTGGGACAAAGGAGAACTGGGACACTGTCTATTCTGCCCATTAGCAATAACTTTAATGCATAATCACCGATGCTGTTTTTTGGGCCAATAATATCTAAGTTTTTTTATAATAAAAAAAATTACTGTCATGTTATTATAATTGGAACTATAACAGATTATAACATTTTTAGGAAAAAAAAGTTTTTTTTTCAGGTCTCGGACGATTAAATTTACGTAGTGTTACCTTTTGATGAGAAAATATTTTAGTGTTGCATTATGTAGCATTGATAGATTGCAAAATGACCAGCTACTTACAAAAACACAGTTAAGCATATTTTGAACTGTATTAACATTTTGCTTAAAAATCTCAACCTGGGGAGAACTGGGACACTCATTGCAGGGAGAACTGAGACACTCTTGACTATCGGGGAGAACTGGGACACTCCGGGTGAAGATTTATTGTCCTTTAATTGTTTTTCTCTCAGACCTATGACTGAAGCTAATATGTTACATATGATCATATTGAATGTAAAGTAAAGCAAAATGATGTTTCATAGGTTAATAATCACACTATTTACACTGTCCCAGTTCTCCCTGGTGTGTCCCAGTTCTCCCCAGGTAGGGTAAATGTGGGTAATATCGCGCACCTTGTGACGATATTACCCAAATGTTCCCCATAATGCTAGTCCACTGTCACTTAGAACAATTTTTATATGTAATTTTTAAAATATAATATAAAATTGAAAAAATGGAGAAAAAAATAAATCCCAATTGCAGTCACCTGTATGGTAGGCAGGGGGTTAAAAGTCTGGCTAAATATTTGGGTTATATCGTTATAGTTGTTGTTATATCGCTCACACCATTGTATTATATCGCTCACCCATTGAAAAACAATGCATTTGACCATATGGGTAATTCCGCTCACCTGTTTGCACACCCAAAAGTGTGAAAACAGGGTGCCTCACCCCAAATGCTCTCACACCTGTATGGTCAGTAGCAATATATCCAAATTTACACCAGTGTTAGACAACATACAAAGCTACCCTGTGACACTAGTCCACTTATTTCATTATTATTTGATATATTATTTTCTATTTCATAAACATGTGAGCGATATAACAACATGCCTGAGCGATATAAGCTCTATGGGAATTAGTATAGAAAATGCTGAGTTTTCAAGTATTGAAAATACCAATTATTAGGTTATTTTGTTTATCTCTGGCTCCTGACATACATGTATAGCACAGGTGAATGAAATACATTAAAATGATATTTGATATAACGTGGCCAACTATAAAAAAAAAAAAATTTAAAAAAAAAATGGGCCTTTTAGGGGGGATGCGCGATATTACCACATGCGCGATATTACCCACATTTACCCTAGTGTCCCAGTTTTCCTCGAAGTGTCCCAGTTCTCCCTGGAATTTCTCAAAATTTCAAAAGGCCCTAGACGGGAATCATGGCAGGCTAGGATGAATCTAAAAAGTCCAAATGAAAGGTTTATTGGTAGCCTTTCTTCATGAAACAAAGACATTTGGTTATTGTTGGCATTGTAGAAATCATAAGGAAACATATTATGACTTTAATTTAGTGTCCCAATTCTCCCAGGGCTCCCCTACCTGATAGCCTATAGGGTAAAGTGGCTAACTTAAATTTTTTTTTTTTTTTGTTGTTGTTGAAAAATATGCCTTTTAGGGAGTGTTCATTCATTATTTAGCCTACAGGGGGGAGTGGGTTTGGCCCCTGAGCGGGGGGGCATAAAAAATTCTGACCCCTCTTGAGGGGGGCGTAAGAATTTAAGCCCCTTTTTAGCAAAAAAAGCCTGCGCTTTACTATAGTTTTGCCGCCTTTGGCGAGGGGGGGCGCGAAACGTTCCACGCGCTCTCGAGGGGGGGGGGGGCGTAAAAATTGTTCACCCCTCCGCGCGAAATCTCACCATCCCCCCCCCCCCCCTGTAGGGGAGACTGGGGCAAAACGGACCCCTTAAGGGAAGATGGCATATAGCTCAGAGGTAAACTCCTGAATTGAAACATTTATTTTTTCATAACAAAGCATAGAAGTATACCATCCATGAAAATAATTAAAATTGTGCTAGTATCATTAATAGCATAGTGGGATAGCATAACATGTTCTGACCTACAAAGGTCATGGGCTAAAAGTCTCGGGGCAAAAGGGTTTTTGGGGCGGGGCAAAAGGGACCCTGGAAATTTCTTAATTTTGAATTATTATCTTTTTCATAATTTTCTTGCTCCCATCTTTTAGCTATGTTATTACTCAGTTCTTTAGGTATTTCTTTGTTGTCATGCATGACCATTATCTAACATTTTTCAATTTTAGGGAAATTTATGTAGGGCCTATACCTAGGGGCCTTCACAGGAATGAATCTAGTACACAGAGTATAAATATAAAACTGCAAAAATACTGTGCATGTGGGCCTAACTGTGGCTAGGCTAGACTACATTATGTCACATGATAACACATTTGTATTTAACTGAAACTATATCCTCAATTTATGTTTGCAAAGTGCTAAATGATTTTATGCACAATTATAGTCTATAGCTCATACTCTTAATTGGAAGCATCTAAGAATAAATGTTTTGTTGATGATGTAGTAGTGCAGGATCATTTCCGGGGTATATCAATCACTAAAATAACTAGATGAAATTACTATGGATGTTTTATGATTCAACATCATAATGTATGATTAAAAATCATTGATGTTAAGAAATCTCATGATGATTATCTAAATTATGATGAAAGTCAATGGTTCACTCAAATAACTAAAGATCATAAGAAAATCTGACATTTCCATCATTTTAATGGTTATTATGAGCTTATTTATCATTTTCAGTTATGAATGTTGCATGTTGGAGATGTGATCCCCACAAAACTACAGGAGTATCTTGCCTTATGATATCTCATTTTAAAGATCATGACATAAACTTTAACCATCAATCCCCCCTGAGTACCCCTTTCCATGTGCCTGGTCACATATGGTAATTTTAACATGGTTAACTTTATCGCAGTGACATTGACTAGATATTGCCGCTTCCATGAGATTTTATTTTGGTTCAGTGAGTTTACAGAAAACTCGTTTATTTGACAAAGAACACGTTCTTGACGCGGTAGACATGCCAACATACATACTGAATTCAAAAAAGAATATGCCAATGTTCAAGTGTATCAACAGGTACCATTTTTGATTGTAACAATTTGTATATTTGAACACATAGAGTCATTAGCATTTTACATGATGAGTAAACATTTCAATGGGGATGAACAAAAGAAAAAAAGTGAAGCAAGTTGCTTAGACTTAATTCTATCTTAAATCGATGTATTTTGAATACTACCAACCGCACGGTGTTAATAGTACAAGTACCAGTTTATCATTGATTTACAATTTTGGTATATTTGGTATAAGATTGGTATAGTGCGTTACATCACAGTAGATCCAGGGCAGTTATACTTCAAAATTGAATTTTTGGGTTATTCTAAAATTGAAATAATATAATATTTAGCATGTGATTGACATCACGATTGACTCATGGTAAGGGTGATGTGATGATTGAATTGATTGATTGGCAGATTGAAGGTGTAGGTTTTGGGAGCAATGAATTATATCTCAATTATCTGAGAGCAGAAACGTTTTCCTGGTTCAAAATCACCTTTAAATCATGTGTGACACTAATATGTAATCACATTTCAGGCAAGCAAGTGGGTGGTGGCGAGCGGGTGTCATCCTGATTATGTCCCCACTGGAATTGAAGGCAATCAAAGTGTAAACAGAGGAGATATCAACATTTTCCTTTCGCCATGTGCCCGTTGCACCTAGCATGAGTCGACAACACTTGTATTTTACGCAGACCCCGCAGGACACAGGTGCCCTCTACTTTCCCTCTCTCACATCCCTCTCACTATCTACCTTCTTTTCTGTAAATGTTAGCAGCACACTGAAAACCCAGAGGAAGGTTCCTAGTCATTATGACGACCTAGGTTGTCATAATGACTAATGGAAATTGATCTGGAGAATGGTGTATGAATAATTATAGTCTCTAATTAGCTCACCTCCTAACCAGAGGCATCCCTTTCACATATTTGGTTTGCTCTTGATTAAACTGAGTAGCTTTACTTGTTATAAATAAGTTGAGTATGGTTGAGGATTATGGCCTTGAAGGTATAGAGACTACTCTGCTCCCTGTCACCAGTTTATATCTCATGATAGAAAATTTACTTGAATCAATTTACCCTGGGTGGCAGTACGTGATAGGGCATGTCCCATGTCCAACACCCAGATATACCCTAGGTTGTCCCCATGACTACCCAATGATGTTGAGAGTTGTCATTACTGATGACTTTAGGTCTTCAAATTTACAATACCTAAATCAACAACCTTAAGGTAGTCATTCTGACTACCCAATCCATGTGACTACCTAAGGTCGTCATTATGACAACTTTGGTCTATATGGATCAGACATGACTACCTGTCATCACAATGATGACCTAAGGTCGTCACCTTGACAACCTGAAGTTGTCGATTTTGGTATTGTCAATATGACGACCCTGAGGTTTTATTGCAAAAATCGTCTTAAATAGCATCCCAAAAGGCGTCTCACTTGGATTTAATAGGCCTATAGAAAAGAAAAGGAGTCTGTACAAAGTACGCACTTTTGAAGGTTAGTTATTTATCTAGATGCCTATCCTATAACATAGAGCAGAAATTGATGTTCTGTTCAAGCAATGTGACTCTTTTTGAAAGTACAAATTGGAGCATTAATAATGCTCGTATGTATTTGAATTGGAAAGGTATTGATTCAGGCTATCAAATAATGCTATTCCTTTGTTTGGCATGGATTTTTAAAAATACATTCAAAGTCACAGCAACAAGCGTCAAACTTTCTGCGCCATATAAGACCCTGTGGGCACTTATGTGCCCTGGGTCAATCAGCTCTATCATCTAATACTGTAGGGATGGCCAGACATAAAGGAGCAAGTTCCACATAGTGTTCCACATTGCGTTCAAGGAGCCTTGCTTATACCTCAAATCGCAAGGGTTCTTACAATACATACTATTGCAAGTTTCAAATCCAGTCTATACGTGCCGGACACCGGCTATAGCCGGCTAAAAGCCTGCTGGACTGGCAGAAAGTCTGTGTCTGCCGGTCCCAATGACTGCACTGTAAAAAGTTGTTTTTCGTGAACAGCAAAATTTGCTGTAAGTGTACAGTACTTTAGCTGTAAATAATAATACAGCAAATTCTACTGTACATGTACAATTCTGTTACTGTAGATGCAGGTTACGGTAGTGACTTGTAGATCCACAGTACTTTTCCCTGTAATATGTACACGAGAGGTCGTGGGATCGATCCTAGGTCTAGCCACCTCTCATCAGGGATCTTTAGCAACAAGGCTGTAGCTCATTTAATACAGACATGGTAGAGGTAGCTTATATCCCAATATGACCATTTGTAACACCGGCTCTGTGGCACAACGGATCAGTGCCTGCCCCCAACACCACAGGTGGTGAGTTCAATCTTTGGTGGAGCCACTTCTCTTGTTTCACCTACATCCACCTAAAATTCGTTTTTCCCTCACATGGATGATTAAAAATATCACCAGCACCGGGAGGCGAACCCTAGACCTTTACAAATTATTATTAATCAGTTGAGAAGTAGAGTAGAGATATATCCCAATATGAATGTTTGTAACACCGGCTCTGTGGCGCACCGGATCAGCGCCTGTCTCCAACACCACAGGTGGTGAGTTCAATCCTTGGTGGAGCCACTTCTCTTGTTTCACCTACATCCACCTAAAATTCGTTTTTCCCTCACATGGATGGTTAAAAATGTCACCAGCACTGGGAGGTGAACCCAGGACCTTCAGACTACAATCAAGTTTGCTGTACAGTAACAGAAGATTCTGCTGTCCCTATACAGTACATAGTACTGTAAATATACAAAAGCTCACTTGCTGTAGGTCTACAGCACAATCTACTGGAACCAAAGTTGCCCCCAGTATTTGGTGTACAGGAACACCACTTACTTCTAACAGTGTGGCTGTGATCCTGGGCTACATGCCAGTTTTTACGGCTTGTAAATCGGACCATTATTAAGGTTTCTAGAGAGTTAACTAGAGAGCCTGAATATTATGTAAAAAAGACACACGAAAGTTTAAAAACTATGATTTTTTATGTGATTTAGATATACTAGTAGCCTCTATTTAACATAATTTCCTCTCTATATCAATTCTTGCTTATTACCGTACTACATTTCTAAATACAAACATTTCCCCCGGCTGTCCGGACCTGCAAACATTTAGCCCGGCCTGCAGATTTACAAATCTGCAGGACCGAATGTCCTGCATGGTGAAAAACTTTTTGTATAGATTGCAAATCCCACTGTTGCATGTGTACAGCCACACGGCCTCTGCATATTGGACTGCATTGACTCTATATGTGAGGGCTAAGTGTTATATTTGGGGGAGAAACATTTGATAACTGTGCTTACAGTTGGTTTACTATAGAGGGATAGCCATTACTTTATCCTTTGAAATAATACATCATGTGGGACTAGTGGTAGGAAGATTATATGTATGCTATTGGAAAAATATCTAATTATTTAGATCTTATCTTGTGTCCAATTTACATTAAATCCCTTTCAGTTCTATCTGCACGTTGGTGTTTATCTGTTGCGAATCAGAGGGAGGTCCCCAATTTGCAACAAATCCCCAAAATCGCGGAGATTTTCCTGCACAAATCGCCCTGTGGAATTTGGCCTATACAAAGGATGCACCTTGGAATCACAAAGTGCAAGCAGAGGGCTAGAGAATCACTTTATTGGTGAGGCATGTCGCAGCAAATGGAAGATCTTCTCAGCACCCATTCACTGAGGCACGAGGGGAGGGGAGCACCTCCATATTGAAAGCTCTAGGGGTTTCTGTGGGCAGGATCATGACAAAAGTTTTGTCATGAGATTATTTATTGACGCATTTAGTTTTGCGTTCCCACATATATAGTGCTTATTGTAACTCACTGCAATAAAAATGTTACCTAAATTCTCCACCATTATCACCTACACTTTTCATGAACGCTCAACCCAGATATATAGGTGATATGATCATAATCAAATCAGTATCTAGAGCAGAACCCTGATGATGGTTTGCTTGTTACATGGTAACTACACTGAAAATAATGAATCTCAAATGTTAGTCCAAAGTTAGTAGGTTGTACTAAGGTTTTACTAACTTTTATACAATCATTAACGAAAAACACATGCCCAAAGTTCCTATTCTATCTTAGTGTTTTGCTGCTAACCCTTAGCTAAAGGTTAGCATTGCCCAGGTCACCTAAACTTATGAGGCTACCATAAAATCCTGTGTACACCCACATCTCACATATAACCCACACCCCGACTTTGAGAGAATCCTTTAACCTCTACCTAGGGCTTGAAAATTGTGGTTTTACTACCGTACTATACTTTCAAAAACCCTTGTATTAGCCGCCCCTAGACCTGGGAATATTGTATAACCTGCATTAGAGGTTCGGTTCTAGTATAACCCACAGGTTACACACAGGAATTTACGGTAGTCATTTATTAGTGATTAGTACATCTATTGCCAGTCAGTGGCATGGCCCTGGTTAATATGCAACAACCACAGCATGAGTTACCTGTGCAATGGTAACTCCATCCACTGAAGCCAGTTTGTCTACATAACAGTTATTGTCCTGTAGAAGTGGCCATATGGAGACTTGAGTTTGTCTTTGATATATGCATTTTTCAAAAACACATAAAAGGTATCCCATTCAGAAAACCTCATTGAAATAGGTTGATCAGTTTTCAAAAGAAAATCTGGCTAAGTAGATACATACAATACATTATGTTTACACCCCATATCATATTCAAAATTAGAAAAGGTTACCTCTAAGCATGATAACAAGTGCAATTACAATCTACCATATAGATAAATATCTCATGATTTGCTTGTGCTGTCACCTGGTGTGGAGTTCCTGTGGGTAGCTGGTTAGTAAAAAGTTAGTCATAGTTTAGCAAAATCTTAGTTCGATTTAATAATGCTGATAAGTAAGTGGTTTTGACTAAGATATATTAGCATTGACTAACCCCCGGAATTGTCGGTGTATGTGATTGATTTAACCTTGTATTAAGAAAAAAAAACATTAAGAAAAGGTAGAAACTTTTTCTTACTGTATGGTGTACAAAGGAGGAGATGGATCAGCCTGAGGGGGGAATGCAAATTTAACCCATCGCTGCCAGTAGGCCAAAAGAAAAGGTGTGTCTCAGGCAGTGTAGTGTCAGTAGATCTGATTTTTCTTCACTTTTTTTTTAATATGAATGCATTGGCCGGCCTCTGAGTTTAACCCGAAAAAAACAAAGCCTAAATGTACAGTGTATATGAAAAGTTGCATAAAAGGTTTAAGATCGGCCCTTTCTGACCATAAGGACGGCCGGTTGACCTGACAAGCAATCTTCTTTTGTAATTTGACCTCATTGCAAGCATCCATGTGGCTTACTCTGAAATAGCATTGTCTCCTCTAAATAGTTTTTGTGCAAGCTAACTCTAGGATATGAGATTTAAACGGAAGGGAACTTGTTCCCGGGTCCACCACGTGCAGGTTGACATTAGCACTTCTCGTGAGACCTTGGTTCTGTCCACGGAATGCAGCTTGTTCCTGACATATCGTGATGTGTGTGTGTCTGGTACCAAGCTAAATATCGCGAGAAATTCCGTGGATAGAATTTCTATGGCCGCCCATACGGAGAAACCAGAATCATCGCTATATCAATGGTATGAGTCAGCATGTATTGAATGCTAGCTAGATCACTTCATCATTCTGCATAGAAAAAGGTAGACCCTATGAAAGCGACCCTATAGGTTTGCAGGAGTATACATTTATCTTGGTGCATGGTGGGTAGGTTAACGAACTGATAGATACTCATGATGGATGATTCTATTGTCAAATTACGTCTTGGTGTGTACACATCTAGTCCATCGAGTGATGGCACTCCGTTTCAATAATGAAAGTGAAAGCACCTCTAAACGAGCGACTTGGATGTCAATTTTCTTCCAGCCATAAATCAGTCATGTAACCCAGGGATATACTACATTCTGTACTCACAAAACTCGTCGTTTATCTGCGTATTTAAGATGCATTTATTTTTACCCTTATAGTATTATAAGTTATGTGAACCAAAGACCATAGATTTAGGTATAACCGATATAAACCCCTCATAAATTGGTTTATTCAAACCCACTGGGAGGTTACCACCATAGTAGCCACTGTAACATTAGATCTACATACTAGTAATGTATTTCTGTATACAACACATATAATTATATGAATTTACAGGCCTATATTTAACCGGGTTAGCCAACCAAGTGCATCCATTCACGTATTACTTATACTTGGTAAATTCAACTTCCAAGTACTTAACCTTCATAGAAACCTTTATAAATAGCAAGGGAAGCAAGCCATGATGCTTTGGTATCGAACGTCGATATTATAAGGGAAACTCAGATATCAACTTTTGAAACTTAAAAATATCAAAACGTTTATATGAAAAACATAATACATGTACCTGATACCAAAATTGGAGAGCAACATCTATGGCATTCACTTGACGCCTATATATCACTATGCATTTTATATAGGTTTATATCCAAACATAATACTTAAATATCTATATCAAAGTCTAGGTTTCATGGTAATAGGTTGATTTCCGCCACTATGGTAGCGAGTTGCAATACTGGCCACCACTTCCAAGCAGATCTACCAACTGATACAGCACATAGACTGCAGTAGTTTTGATATACATGCAGCCTACTAATTCCCATGACTGTGTGTGTGCTCTTTGTGCCATCATATTCCGTTTGACAATGTTATTGTGCCTCTCTACACGGTGCATTAGGCAGGATCAGGCGAGGCGTATACATGCATCATAGGGGGAGGCCTTTGGTTGCAGCACACTGACTTCTACCACCAGTGCTGTTGGGCTGTTATACACAGTATAGATACACTTACAGATATATATGTGGGCTGTAGACCTGGTGCGGGCTGGCGGCCCACAGACCTATACAGAGGATCGACGTGGTAGGAGGTGCCAGCTCTTTACCACTACCACCACCAGTTGGACTTTATCCTCACCGGGCCTGTAGCCGTTAGAGTGAGGCCCAGGGGCGGCACGCTGAGTGGAGTGTTGATCACACGTATACTGGTGGTGTGTACTACTACTACCACTGGGTGCACCAGAGATCCTCCTCCTGGGAGTCCGGTCAACGGTCAAGCATCTCCAGTGTGTTGTGAGGTCCCCTCCTCGTGCAGGTGTAGAGCGTGTACAGGAACCTCCTCCTGGGTCGAGTCCTTTACCAGTACTGACACCCCGTCACCTGCAGTGCTCCTCCTGGGTGTAGAGGTAAGTGTACCCTGTATACAGATCGATAATTCCAGTGAGTAAAGACACAGGGCATTGTCCTTAAAGGGGGCAGGTCTCCACGCCACTATATAAGTACACATGGATCATACAGGAGAGGAGGTGCATTATGATTGCAACATTACCGGTTCTGAATCTTTGGCTATTGAACATTGCCTATAGCATTATGATAGCTCCTAATGTGACAGTGTTATAATAACGCATATGTGACAAGACAACTGTACACTCCGTCGCTTAATAGTGTGCCACCATCACCACGTATATAAACCACGTAAAAAGAAAGTAGAAGAAGAATGCGTATAACTTAACCTAACCTTGGGCTATTGGCTATAAACAATGTATATAACCACACGACTGTATTGAAGCAAGTGATGTTGAACAGTTACAGCATGATACACGATACAATAATTGCTTGAATATAAGAAAGTAGGGCATGGACCAAAGCTGATGTCTTTCCATGGGATAGTTGTTATAGCCTAGTAACACTTGTGATCGGTCTGCATCACTTGGCTTGAACCTCGCCTGGAACTTCTTTTTTTATTATCGGATGGCAATTGTCCGACGTGTATCGTCGCCTTTCATTTAAGAGACGCAAAGCTGCAGATGGAGAGAGCCCACTTGGTTCTTCGTAGGGGGCCATCATTAATTACATATGAAGAGTTTGGATGCGAAACGACATATCTCCATCCCAGAATTGAAGCACAAAGTGCATTTTGTAAAGACACCCTGAGGTCAACTATTGCACTTTGGTAAATGAGTGTTGACCAAATAGGTCCTAATGAGATGAAACATAATATATCTTGGAAAAATAGTTTGAGGATTTTATTTCACTTTACCAAATCTAGATTTTTGTGAAATGTTTGTCCCCATTTTTCAAATGGCGCTTATGTCGTTTTGCATCCAAAATGATTACCTGTCCCTCAAATGCCCATGGCGCCCCCTGGTGGATAGAGTGTATGTCCAACAAAGTCCACTCAAGCCCTATTTACTAAAGCCACAGATGAAAATTTCAGTTGCTGGAAAAAGTTGTTTGCCGCCATATCTTTTTTCTATGTGTTTATTGGCTTTGGGACCTTGTCCCCAAAGCATTTACACCATGGAAGGAGAGTTTGTATAAATGACAAGATAAGACTAGCATAGGTCCCCTTGTTCATTGTTAGATAAAGCCCTAGTTGGCCTTTCAACCTTGCCCAGGCCTGGTCTCCCCATGTGTCTGTACAAGTGTGTGCAAGACTAATTTAGCCTAGATCTGGTTTTCAGTTATTGCATGTAGAACCAGTATACATTGTGGTATGTCCTAGACACATGGTTCGCAGTCATATTTTGAGTTCTTGAATGGGCCTATGTCAAGTCAAGCTGTCAATGTCAATGGTAATCCCCATACTATGTGGTGGCTCTTGAAATCACTCAAGCCCACCCAAAGACAAACTGTGAGCTCAGACATAATTACCCCCCCCCCCCCCCACCACACACAGAAACACAGGCAACAACATTTTGCCATCCATAAAGGAAGGTCATCACAAGTCCTCCCTCTGCCCCTTCCTCGTCCTCGTCCTCCTCCTCCTCCTCCTCCCTCTCTCCCCTCCTCCTTTCAGCTCATAGTAATCCAATAAAAACTGAAAGCCACTACGGCTCTGCCTTAAAACCATTGAACTTGGCTCCTTGTATTGATATTCATGTTGAATTTGGAAGAAATCTAATCAGGGGGCCTGTCAGTAAACATGGATTTAGGTGGGAACAGTGGACTGTACACTGCATCCACTAGGGGGCACCACAGGCCATACATTACCATGACTCTGCAATAATCCAATGAAAAAAAACGTCCAATCAACCATTCTCAAGCTATACAAAGTTTACAGAATAACATGAGTTGACGCCTGTTGGAGCTACACTCCAAGCAATACCATCACCCTTTTGGGGTATTTTGAGGTATTTTGATTAATGAGTGACAATGCTAAGCTATGGTAGAGCACCTA
Organism: Harmothoe impar; assembly: GCA_947462335.1. Classification (NCBI taxonomy): domain Eukaryota; kingdom Metazoa; phylum Annelida; class Polychaeta; order Phyllodocida; family Polynoidae; genus Harmothoe; species Harmothoe impar. Next base: position 50,575,209 of record OX381705.1, read on the forward strand.
GGTGGACCTTCTTAGTATTATTTGCTCTTTGGGATTAGGAAACAAAATTTCATTGGGGGGGGGGGGGGCAGGAGGGCCTACTTGAACCAGAGTTAAGTGTCAGCTATATGCATGATGTCACATATGTACGTGTACACGCTTATATTGGAACTGTATAGAAAATTAATGTTTGAGCCCAATTTAATTCTAATAAGTAGTCCAGACCCCTCTGCCTCACTTTTCCCTATGTAGGATGTAGGAGAGGTAAGGTTTGAGAATAATGTGTACTATATTGTATGGTATTGACACCCCCCCCCCTCTTCTCCTCCACCCCTGTTTGAGCCTGGGTCCGGGCCTTGGTCATAAGGTGGGTCCCAGGGCCAATCTTTTATACTTTTTTTAGGCAAGTGCAATTCAGATTATGCACAATTATACATCTACGTATATACAATAGGCCTATGGCAACTGTTTTCATGTGTTGATATACACTGACATTGAGCAAAGAAATTGATAATACAAAATATGCATTCCGGAATGCATCTCTGGGCCGGGGTCTCTAGGTGACCCCCGTATGACGCTCCCTGTTTTGCATGCCAATGATTAGCACATGCTTTTCTATAATGTCATACATTGCGCAACAAAAACGCGATGGCCCATGAGCATAGGCCTCTATATAAACTTGATAGAGACCATTTCCTCGGACACGGCATGGATTCCTACCTTTGCAGGGAATAATTGGCATGTTTTGAAGGTACCGCGGACCTATTAAAACTGTGAGTGAGACATCGACGTGTAATGGCAGGATCATATATTATCACAGCATAGGGAACGTTTACAAATAACATCACATGTTTTGTGACACCACCTATTTCGTGGCACTTTTTAAGCCCAATCCCCTTGTCACTATTTTGAGCAAATTGTCCCATATAAATGTAAGACCCGGGGTTTTTCCCAACTAACACCCCCCTACCCCATCCCCTAGCTGGTGACATCGGTTATGAACGTTCCCATACCAGTTTGACAGGCGTAGTAAACACACCTATATTATATATGGCTACTTGTGGGCGGTGAGACCTGCCTTGTGTGTATCAGATAGACTCATAGTGGAGAGAGGATGTAGAGATAAGTACCCAGGTGTGTGTTTGATAAGGGGTGTCTCAGTACTAGGGCTACCATTTATACTGGTAAATATGTGTGGCTTCATAATTATGTTCTTCTACTTCCTCGCGCAGCATACCACCTTGGGTAAATATGCACACGGAACGGTTCTTGACGAGAGCTACCCTATACGCCACGGAAGTTTACTTTACTCTGCGTGATGTCTAGTTCCATAGTTTAATTATTCAGCAACTGAAAACATCAAAGGCCACTCCATAAAACAATCTATGGAAAATATGACTTGAACGTTTTTGCTTAAACTATTCATTTTTATTTTTAGGGGTACAAGTGAATAATCCTATATATTAATTTTTAATAGCATATGAAATATCGGACATTAAATTTTGTTCAGCTCTATCTTCAAAAATACTTTTTTCTCAAGCGTATGGTGATGAGAAACATGACACTTTTTTCTCAAGCATATGTGGACGAGAAAAACGTTTTCTAAGCGGCCTGAATTGCAGTATGATTCTCTCATGTACCCGGATGATGCCAGGGGTCTTTTGGTGTCTTGAGAGGTAATGCAACAAAAAGAACTTACTACATATCTAAATAAATTACTCTTAGATCAAGATTTTATCACGAAATCGTGCTACTTAAATCTAAAGTAGGCAGTTTATCAGGTAAGACATTTCAAATCTGAAGAGTTATAGTCGTCATATATTAAACCGCCCATGTCAAGAGTCACCTATCTTGGTCACACATGCAGGTGTGCTGACATGCAGGTCAACATGAATAATATGATGAAGGACGTTGAAAGACGCTTACATCAAGTATCGTTTGGTATGTTGTTGGCGGGTACGGAAATCAACCATTTGCCTTAACTTACATTAACTCAACTTAACAAGTCGGGCGGGAAGGGGGAGGGGTTGTGGATTTTCGCGTGAGAGGGATCAACATGTTTTCTGCTACCCCCCCCCCCCCCAACCCCCAACGGCGGGTTCAAATTAACTGTGGCCGACCCGACCCCTTGGAGATAATAGTAAGGCACTGGTTATTTCCCAAAAGGGGTGAATTTTTTGCCACCCCCTTTTCAAGGGGGCTGCAAATTTCGTTTGCCCCCCCCCCCCATAAATCCACAAACCCCATGTTGTTAAAAATGGTACTCCCTTAGTGTCAGATTTAATATCTGAACTAAATGTTAGCTCAGTTATATACATGTAGTAAGCTATTGTTATTCCTATTGTACTGTGTCTACCACGCGCTCTTGTTTCTAAACTAGAATCAAATTGGAAAACAGTCTGGACTTTTTACTTGGCGAATAGGTCATGAATGTACTAAAAGAAGAAGATACATCGTATAAAGGAAAATGCATGGGAACTTCATCCCATGTAGGCCGATGCTACCCTAGCCAATGTCACTAAGTCTGATTGCCCCCAGTCTCATTCAAATTGACAATATGCACGGTCATTTTCACCTATTGATGTCTATGGACAACATCCTAGACGGATGTATCTCTACCATCACTCGTGGGAACAGTTAGGTCATTGCTGTCAAGGCGAGTGCATGGATCGAGCAATCGAATTTTTTTCAGGATTTCATTTCTAGAGTCGAAGTATGCAGCTGAAACTTTATCTATTTATCGTGCCTAACCTTAGCCTTGGAATGACCTATGGGTTTTAAACATTGTGTTACCAAGCGGGGGAATACTGTCTGTACACTGTGATACGGTCATACCCCTTTAATAATAGAAGTGTCCTGTTATACAGCTGTGTGTAAACTGGGCAGATACGTAACTTATCTAATTATACCCATCCATCGCACAATAATTAAACACCCATCATGTCAAGGTACATAATGCCACTGTTTAAACTATAGTGCTCCAATTTGCTCAGCTTTCATTTTAAATTAAAATTCTTGAGTGGAAGAGTTGAATGTTCTAAGAGCTACATCTAGCAACTGTCCGATTACGAGCACTCAATGAACAATGAGAGTTATCTAACGTGGATATATAACAAGATGTTGCCTGGGGCTGAGTAGTAAGTGCTATTATATATTATATACATACAGTTGTATCAGGGAGTGTTATATGTATACGTTTAAAATAGAACAGCCTCTATCATGTCAATGAGATTATAGGGGATTTATCTACGTTATGCAATAAGATCCACACTGCGTAAACATACATACACAGATATAACGAGGGGACGTATCGGTGGTTACTGCGTATGTTAAAGGGACGAGCCATTATATTAACATAAAATTATAATGGGGAGGGGGGCATGGTCGGAGACATGAGCATAGAAACATCTTATTGTAACCATACTACGTGTAGTTACTGTAGGTTATTCTTGGTACATGGAGCTAATATCGAGGCCAGTTTCACATGTGCATACCATTATAATATAACCCGGGTCATAAACTTTAGTAACTATGCAATTAGATGCCACTTTGCTCATCTAATTCTAAAACAAAACTGCATGCGTTACCTTGGTGGTCTGGGTGATGAAACTTGTATAAACCGTTCGATGGTATTACTCAAACCCGAGGAACTGCTTATGATATATTTCATGAACACTGAAAGTATTTTCAAACGTGATACATTTTGAAGTAAAACTGTTCACTCCTGCCAATGCACCAAGACCGAAATGGCAACAATATGAACATGCTCAATTGACCTCTAAACTTCATAACTTGTACTGCCAAGGTACATATGACACATGATTGATACATGACATTGTATTCTCAGTTTAACTGGTTCACTTATCAATGTGATTTCACGGAACATAACAACATGTTTGGTATACAATTAAGTAACTTGAAATGACCGTCCTTTCCGTGATAAAGTCTCATCAAGTTGCAACTACACATGCCAACGATGGGACCATATCTATCATAAAGTGATAAACTGGCTATATATATATACTTGGAAACACATTCCCTTTTCAGCAAGATGCGATTGCAACGCCTACTGTTTCCAAGCACATAGAAAGGCGTTTAATGCATAATGATTCTCTCGCTTGGTTCAAAAGAGCGGGAATGTAATAGAATAATACTAGATCCAATTGGTTATCATATGAGGATGCAGGAGGTCTCCGATGCTATTGGGAAGGTTCCCCGGAATCATACCGACCATTGCTCTCTCTAGTACATGCACATGTATTTTCAGTTATCAGAAATACCAATGCACAGATAAAAGAGATTCACCAACTCCTCAGCTACTCTGAGCAGCTCACACTGGGTCATATTGAACTAAAGGCTACCGGTACTGGGTATCCTAGATCCATAATGTTCAAGGTGTCCCGATAACTAGGTGGTCGTGACATAAACTGAATGGTACCTTTGTGACAAGCTGTTGGATCGTGACAGGTTCCACCATCACCATTCACTGCTCAGGTAGTGCTTATTTATAGACTGCCGTTATCTAAATCCACCATGCCTCGCATCGCCCCTATCTTATCACTCTAGCTTTTGGGGCTATGGTTAGATCCGCCAACAGATGGCACAGGTCACCAGAAATGACATTTATGGTAGTGGGGCACAAGTATAAAAGGAGGCGCGTTATATATATGTAGTTCAAAGTGTGCATTATACATGGTTGTAGGGGGAGGGGGTTGACGAGTATTGCTGGATTAAGCCCCAGACGCGTAGGAAGCAAAGCATCATTGGTGGGCCAGGGGGCACACTCCAACCAATATTAAATTTTGATGGAAAATATGTTAGAAATGGACAAATATGGGCATATTTAATCAAAGCTTAAACTGTCGGTAATGCAATGGGCTAGGAATAACATACATTTTTCCAAATGTTATTGATCGACAAACTCTTAACTACTAAAATGCGAAATTTGATCGCCTTGCCCCCTCCACTTTCCTACACCACTTGAGCCCTTTTTTCAGACTCAAGGCCGGCCTCAATGGCTGCTTATCTCACCATAATAACATAATTAATGGTCACGTTTTCGAGTCTAATGGATGGTTTAATTCTAGATATACTTGATATACTGACCGGGTTATATGGACGAGAGCACAACGGGGTTACGTGATACAAAACATGGGACAATATATACGGCAACGAACGACTAAACCTAATGCGATGTTAATAGAGCGTGAACATGTTAAGCCCTGGGTATTAATCATGGATCAGACAGTGCGATATTTACCCCTGGGATGTTACACTCGGACATAGTAGAGCAAGATGCAATATGGATGTACATTTGTCAGGTCAAATCTACGACACTTGTGTAAATAGTATCCCAGCTGGTTTCTGTCTTAGAACGTAGGCACCATTGCATTGAGAAAGAAAAGAATGCCAGAATGTCTGATTCTTTTTCCAGGGTCAGGCCTGTCCACAGAGTTCAGACTTGGCTGACTCCCTTTCAAAATGAGTATGGCAAAGCTGGATTATCTCTTTATATAGAGTCAGGTATACTCATGGAGAGTCCAGCTGATTGGCCGCTATCAAAAGTGAGTAAGAAATCCTGGATCGGTGAAGGAGTCTGGCAGTCTATATGCCTCCGATTTCAGCATTTCGGACTCTTGCTCCAGAGTCCAGCATTTTGCCTCTCAAAAGGGGGTTTATGTAATACTGGGCTATTCAAGGGATAGTAATTTCGGTAACATATTAGCCTGCATGGAAGGAGAGTCAGGCTGATGCTTTCTTTACCCCTCCCTGGTTGGCTACTGGGGTAATCCCCATTTAGCAGAGCTTGGCGCTATTGTAAATTTCAAAACGATGATCATAACGATAATCCCACACTTACGATGAACATGAGGCTTAAGATGGATCGCTACCTGTTGAAAATGAACCCACTGCGCATGCAGCTTAAACGTACCAGAATTAGCCCATATTGCACAGTCTGGTTCACATATGAGGCCCCTCTGTCATATTCAAAAATTAGGTAAAATTGAGCATTCTATGGGACTTTTAATATTTGGTATATTTGTTACTGATAATATTTCCTATTCATGGAAGTTTTCACAATTTTTTCAATTTTTTTTGTGAAAAAAGAAAATACTTTAATTTTTCAAAATTCTGTATTTCAGAAAGTAGCTCGGGACCCCCCATTTTCCTTTGCATTATCCAATTCTATATGATTTAGACTGCATGTAGGAAAAAAATAGAGAGATTCTGTTAACTTTGTTCAAAGGGTAGCGACCCACCTTAACTCTTTAATATCAAATAAGGAAAACTGCAAATTTGATGTAATTGACAGTGTGTAGCTTGAGTAGGCTAAGTCGAGTTGGGCCCTGTATCTTAGGAGCCATGCCAGGTATTTCATATGAGACCATGACAGTTGTAAGTTACTTTTGCCTTGCTGATTAGAGGTTGTTTGCAAGCTGCCCTGGAGCTTCGTGCCACCACCACCAGTGGGCGACATGGGGAGGCACAGACGTACGGCGTCATCTACACAAAGCTACGTGGAGGCTGGGTTTTATCATTACATTGCCAACTGGAGCATGATGGTCCCTGGGACGATCCCCGATGACTATCATTATATATATATATAGCTAAGTTGTAACGCAATCTCCGAGGTTGAAGTGTTGGGAGGCATTGATATTTTTAGCATTGTATCGTGGGTGAGTTTCGATGTATCGTCATGAGCCAAAAAGATGTTGAGAGCTCAATAGTTTTATTAATGGCATAGTTACATATTCATTTGACAACATATTCTTCCAGAGATACCCCAATTTAACTCATTGATAATCCAATCTGATATCCATATCTCAGTCCCTGGCTGCTTATCTAAAACAAAGGGAGCATATAGGTGAGATAATACATACAAGGATAAATGTGGGACCAGATACAGTACAAATAATCACAGATGGACTAAAGGTCGTCAAAATATGTTTATCAAAATCCTATTATATTGCACCTCGTGAACTATATAGAGACATCCCAGCTAACAAAAATAGCATAATATAACGTTTGGCCATAATAAGGACCCACAGAGACAGGTTCTGAAACGTTACATAACGTTTCTCTGTTTACTGGGATACGCCAAGTTCCACAAAGCGTGTCGGGGGAGGGGGTAAACTACCCTGTCGTCATATCTTCATAAAATGATGCATAGTGGATACAGTATATCATATATATATATATGTGGATCAACAAGGGAAAAAGGACCTCCGCGGGGGATTTTTAGTACCAACTTTGGCCACCAGGGGGCTCCATATAGCCAACAATGTTCAAAATATCATAAAAATTGTTCTATACTACATTTTGATGGAGAATACAATAAGCCACTTTGGAAAATTCCAACTTTAGTGAAAACCTTCCATATTTGGAATGTAAAAAGAACATTTTTGGGCCTAAATTGGTGTTTTTGCACTTGTTGGTTGCCATGGAAACATAATTTTCATTCTAAATTGAATTTTTCAAGAAATTAATGATTACAGGGCCCACAAAGATTTCTACGCTGAAAACGGAATGTAAATCCCATTTTAAGATTAAAAGCTGTGACCAAATGTTTGGAAAAATTTGGATACTTGGCAATTTTCATAATTATGCTAATTAGATAGAGATATCTCTAAAACAAAGTAAGATAGAGCTTATTGGCATCTGAGATTGGACAGTGTCCACACATATTCAAGGAGCCAGTTCTCAAAAACTAGAAGTGGTACCTGCTAATGAAAGATATCACTGGAAAGCTGATGATATATATATATATATATATATATATATATATATATATATATATATATATATATATATATATATATATATATATATATATATAGGCCCTAATGTCATATTCATATACTCATTGACCAACGATTATTGTAAAGATTAAAGTGCTTCTTCCGGGCCTACTGGTCCGATTTGGGAGCATTGGGTGCAGCCTCTTCGCTCAATGACTAGTAGGTGTGAAACGCGCGTGGGAGTTCCTGAATCGCTCTATGTCCATATTATCCTGCAGGAGGCTGATATTTAGGGACAATGATTGTAACCCCGACTAGTCTAGACTCAGTTGGCAGATCCTCCAGGGCGGTTATTTCCCCTCACCTTTCCTGGAGGGAGCCAAGTGCGTAAACAGCCCATACACGGGCTAAAGCGGTCAATCGCCACCAATGCAGCTATAGTTGCAATCGATATAGGTGTTGTGATTTACGTAGTGTTTGGGAGGTAAAACATTAGCACATTTGGACCAAACGTGTGAATGACCATTAATAAAAATATATATATTTAAAATGAAATGATTAAAGTAACTGAAGCTAAGAGCATGTTTTTATTTTTTTATTGTTATTCGGGTGGCCATGAGAGCAATGAAAGATTACGACCAATTGTATGATACACATAGCAATAAAACATGTATACTGTCAGGATAGTTTGACATTACCATTTCAATAGACATTCCAGACCTATCTCTGAAATTGAAACAAGCGAGTTTCATGGAATCATATATACCATAATCGCTATTCAAAATATGTTGAGCCTGATATCAATATCAAAGGGCAAATGTAGTCCCATCTATGCAGTCTGTTTATCAAATGGTGTAGGACATACTACCTCATGTGAAGACAATTCCCACCGTAAGGAGGGGGATCTATTATTCCAGGTCGGTTGCCCCGTGGCTGTTCCTGCTGCCTGGTTAAAAACTCCAACTGGCCCTTTAAAGTGGCTTCATTCCAAGCGTAAATGTCGACGAGTGGATAAGTCGAAGGACTGAGCTGCTACCCTGGCGTCCCATGCCTAGTATCGTACCATTACTATGTACAGAGAGAGTGGAGACGGGTCTATGACATTCTATGCTAGATCCAAGGATTCTGAATACATGTATATAGTTTCTGTGCAGAGGAACTTTATAGTGACGTCTAGTTCCTTCTTAAGGGCGCCGTTCAAGGGGCCGTACCAACAGGGGGGGGGGGGGGGCAAGCCAAATGAGTACAGATGCATACATGCATGGCGTGGGGGGTCTATGACCATTTTGGCATACACATTGTGTATGCTTAGGTTATAGCCCGAAACTCAATTTTCAAATTGTGAAATGCTTGCCCTCTAGACACCCACCCCCTCCGCGCAATCCATATATCCCTCATACTTTATATTTCTGTTGGAATTTGGCCCAATGTAACAGTATCCGATTCAAGATGAAGTGTCTGCTCATAATTACAGTCTAACTACCCCTGTAGTTACATTGAGGTACATGTATATATTATTTTGGAGCAGTCTAATGGACGAATAATTTTTATTGCCAGATGGGCGGTTTGGTTGATGTGGAGGTGGGGGTGGGGGGTGGGCATAAAGAGACCCTCGGTTGGGGGGGGGGGGGCTAAATAAACCTGCATATTTAGGGAGGAGGGTCAAAAACTGTTAAAATAAGGATCATTCTGGACACCTTCAATTTTAGGGTGGGCAGTATTTTTTTTAAATGCTTATATGAGGTGGGGGGGGGGGATATACTAAGCCACCCCCTCCCAACAAATAACACCTAAATAACTCTAAAGTGATTATGTTGCCCTATTTCTGCTAATGAATTTTGACATGTTAGACACATGTATGATTGATATGTGTAATTAGGTCGTTTCATTTAAGTATAATTAGTTACCTTTCGAAAATAGCAAAAGAAAGCACTTTGATGGCACAATTAGTTGAACAGTTCCACTCCAAGATCATATACAGATCAAGACCATGGGGGGGGGGGGGGGGATCTGGACCTCCTGCATGGGTCCGCCCATATAAGGGTATCAAATTTTGTGTGCACTGAAAACGTACGGACTCTTCAGGCCAGGCACAGCATAGTCAAGTTTGAAGACCCATCTGGCACATGCCAGCGCTAAACATGTCTACAACTGGTTCATCATTTTGCCTGTAGGTGGCCAAACTCTAACATACAATAAATCGCCTGGGCAATAATTTGATTAATAACTATCTTAATATGATACTAAATATTGCCATATTATGTTAATATGGAGCATTTTGTGAAATATCTAGTGAAAAAATAAAATAATGTAAACAATGAATGCTTTTGGCAACATTTAGGAAATAGGTAGATGATAGATGTAGAGTAAACATATCTTTTGTGCCATTCACCACGGCAGAAGTAGGTAAATGTCATTGCCACTGGTATGATCCACACATAAGCCTACAGTTCATTGCTGATGAACAGCCTATTTTCAGTAAAGACTTGGTGGCACTAGTGTATATTGAATATCACTTCTATATTTTAATAATAGAGGTGCCTACCTGAAATAACTGACCATTTAATTAACTGTTTCCTGTTAAAATGCATTAAATATAGAGAAAACCAGGTCACAATAGGTCAGGTGACCCATCAATATTACATAGAGGAGTCCCCTGACCTGGTTTTCTCCATATTTAATGCATTTGTAATAATCAGAATGATTTTCAAAGCTACATCCATATTTATATTGCCATTATGAACACAAATATCTTGTGTAGCTGAAATTTAAGAATCGAGCAAAATTAGGTCCTAACCCATCTTTAACAATGTAATATACAGTAGACACCTGTAGGCATGCAGTGTCTGACCAAAGTAGTTATTTAAGTGATTAACTCTAAAAAGTACTTCGATAATGTGGAAGAGATGTGCATAATGGTACCAAAATCATGTTTCTTAGATTACATGACTTAAAAAGATCCTCCTCCCCATTTAATCCTCCCATATATATATAGGAATGTCCAGTGTTTTCTAAAATAGCGAATACTAGTAGACATTGATCCAAGTTGCCACTTGAAGGGCGGCCATACCTTCTCCCTCGCCTCCAGACCTGGTTGGGGTCGGGGCTCTACCCCCGTATCGGGGACAGCATCACTCAGGATAATTAAACCCCTGGAGGAATGTGCAAGGCACCCCAGCCACAGCCACATCTCAGGCATACCTCAGGGCTCGATGCTGGCTCCTCCGCCTGTGTTGGGTGGTTACTTAGATTTTGACGCTGGTGTTTTACTCGGACGGCTCAAGGACGCAACTGGTTCATAGCCCACCTACTATTTATGTTTCCTGCTAGCTATCGCTCTCAGGACGGCCACAACTTGGCATGCTCAGGGGCCATTGTATAGGCATTCTGCTGGGTTATTGAAAAGAGTTGCACATAACATCTAAATGCACTGACAGTCACCTGTTTTCTGAATAGCCCCATATTCCTAGATAAATACAGGCTTTGTGTATACGATAGGATTAGACACATTCAATATACCACATTAACCTCATTGGGCAATGTGGTATTATACACGAGGGTTGCAATACAGGCAATCTTAAATGTTAGATGTTTTAAAACGTGTATGTGTGTGTGTACATGTGTGTGTGTGTGTGGAGTGGGGGATGGTTAATGCACGTTGCGGTGAGAGGACATTAGAGACGTGAAAGACCCTCCTCGATGGCGGCATCAGGCCACATGTACACATGCATCCCACACCTGCAGCACTACCGCAGGTCTGTATAACTGCCGCAGGTACATTATACAGACATGCCTCATAGATGGGCAGCTGCATGCCATATTGTACTGTGGTGTCTGCGTGGATGTGGCACATAATTGAAACATACTGATGTGCTTTAACCACAGGAAAGGTTCATATTTCACATTTAACTGAACGGTTTTTAAAGAATAACATGTGGCACCGTGTGAGATGGGGAGGACCTCTAATATATTTCATCTAACAAAGCCCTTATGCTACGGGCCCTTGGTGGGGAGGTCCCCATATGCCCTGTCGATTCTAAGAAATGCTCATGTCCCAATGACCATTCAAAAAAATGCCCACGTCCCCATGTCGATTTTTTAAGAAAGATCCAAGCCCTATGTCAGTATTTTTTATTTCTCCTGTCCCATGCCACTAAGCATTAAAAATATCCATGTCGCCGTTTTGAATTTATGAGTCTAGAGCCATATGCTAGACACGCTCCTGATACGTATATGTACCACACGGACTATACACTGCTGTAGGCCACAGAAGACCAAGGCCAATACGAGATATATTGCTGTAATAGTAACTCTGTAGAAAGGCAGCATCAAGGTGGCATTGGGAGTGTGTCCTTCAGGCTGGCCGGGTGCTGACAGGTATGGCATAAAGGTAGGGGTCAGTCCCACGTGCGTTATCACTGGGAGGGGACTGATAACACCCTATCAGACCCCATTGGGGGCTGGGCGCTGGGACCACGTCTACCACTTAGTCTGTCAGCCTGCCCCCTAACCAGATCCCCTCCCCTCTAATAGACCGCGCGCCCATGGTGCGCCATGGCATCTTGTGCAGGCTGTTGGTGGCGCCAGGAGGCAGTGTGGGATTCAGAGAATATGATTTACCCCTGCAGCGGGGTGGTGGTAGTAGGGGAGGGTGGTGGCTGGGGTAGAGGATCCATTACTACACGGCTTGTCGGCAGGCACACATGCAACCCTAGCACGCTCAGGCAAGCCATCATGGACAGCTTGAAAAGGCCCGTTTTGCTTTTTTCTCTGCTTGGTCATTTAGTCGTGCAGTATAGCTATTCCCTGTCACATCTTCCACTATAGCAGACACTGCTAGTGGATGTCCGGCACAGAGTATCGTAATGATACGTTTAGTGTCATGGTGTCTTGAATTACACCAATGTTGACGATGATAAAGTTGACCGTTATAATCTTGTGTCATGGATTTCATCGACTCTTAGATCTCCAACATGATATGAGCAATCTGTCTTTTTGTATCATATACCTTTGTATCTCATTTTTGAGTGCTTTACTTCTGGAGACAAGTGTTTGCCTTTTCTCTGTACTGTCTGCCGACATTGGCAATTATGAAAAGCTTTGCTGTACATGATGAATTGGCCAATAAAAATCATTCAATTAATCACCATTTATCCTCCGCACGAACGCACGAACTGTTGTGCTTCCTCAATCATATACTCCTATCACATTGAACCGATTTTTTGGTTATCCATTCAAATAAAACTTGTAAAGACCCACTCAAAGAATGGGGTTTCATCTATTCACCTTAGTCTGTCGTTGTCTGGTGTTAGGAAATGCGATTAGATATCGACACTGAAGCCAAAATCCCACAATGAGGGAGAGGGCTGCAAAATGCTTCATGTGTATTAGAAAACGAGGTCCCCAAAGCCGATATCGAGGGAGTATATCAGCTTAGAGGGGGCTGCTAACAGCCGCGGATGGGAGGCTGTACAACCGATATCTGTGTCATAAACGCTATTCGTAGGCCTATCAATAGCAGAAGCCCCGTGGTGGGTTGGAGCACATACGACTCTGGTGAATGAAAAAGACTTAAGTGTAGACTAATATTATGCAGGATTTAACTGATATCAGCCTTTGAATATCGAGGAAAGCCTTTATCACAAAGAGCACAGCCTGATCCTAAGTGCCCTCTCTATATACTACTCAGTTCGAAATACATTCGCGTCACATGTGGCACATTGTAACATGCAGAGACCCTATCCATGACCGTGGGGCATACGTTATCCCTGGGCTAATAGGGCAATGAGATGCACTAACTGAAAATTGCAGACATCGTTTTATTGAGAGAAAAAAATAGTATTAGAGTAAAGTCTAGGTATCAGTATTGCAAGTGCAAAAAAACAACTTGCATTTTCATAACAAAGTCATTTGCAATTCAGTTTACCCTGTACATGTACTACTAAAATGTGAACTTTGTTCTCGGAACGCCAATGTTCAGTTTTTGACACGTGATGTACAATGAGTGAGCCCCGAACCAAATGGATTGGGTGAAACCTGATGATCCCAATGTGACGCATTAATCTCAAAAGTAAAACCCAAAATTTCCAATCATGAATTAGGCGTACAGGGGATTCTAAAATCAATTATTAAGATGAATTAATCGACGATAAATTAGATGGAATTTCACTAATCAAATCTGAGGTTCTTGCTTCACGGCACAGCTCACGACAATTAATATGCATCTGATACACAATCATAGTTCTGGAAACACTATAACAGAAGGGAGATTACTTTTACATATAGTATTTTCTCTTTCCAATATTTAGTATATAATATGTATATGTATATGTGTGTGTCTAGATAATATTTCACTTTGCAGTATATAGTGGATTGGGGATAACTTCCTGATTCAAATACGTCAATAGAATTCAGTAATATAGTAGTATTCTAGTCACATATTAAAAAAGCTCCTGTACAGTAACATACATTGTGTACAGTTATATACTATTGGTGGTGGGCCTTACACTGAGACGGTATTCATGCCATGGGAAACAGATGTACATGTAGGGTAGAAAAATGTCCATGAACATGTGGAATAAGGAAAAGCTGTACCTTGCCTGTGGGCTGCTCAACAGGCAAGACATCCCTGCTAAATTGATACCAGAGTCTGGAAGATCTAAGAATAGCGGCGGATCAACAGTCACTTGATAAATTGACTGGCAGAGCGTTCTGTGATCAATGTATATTAGGGTCGCACAATTTGCCTCATTGATAGATTGGTTTAACCAGTGCATAAACTCCCACATATAACCTAGCTAATGGTTACCGAGAGGAAATAGAATATATATGATATACTGTTAGTACATGACTCCTATATATAGTATATCTTCTTCTTCACAAGGTCTACATCGTATACGATATTCTTTCATCTCTATCTCCCTATTTAGCTTTATATCGATATGTTTGCCTATTAGGGTGAGGTGAGATTGTCTAAAACACAAAATAAACTAACCTACGTATGTATATGCGCTAATTATGTTCGCTAATTACGTCAAATCCGGTGTATAGAATCTGTACACAAGTATCCCTATATGTGGGGGCTAGTCTTAACCTTATTAAATGCCACGCTATATATATACTACAGGATATTTCCATATTACTACCAATAATTATTATAAAGGCCGGCTAGTCCCTGCAGACATTGCTAAAGTATCCCTCAGTTAGACAGAGAGATGGCTGTACAACCACTATCCGTGTCAACCCCCTCCCTTCTCATCCATGGAAATTCCATAATATAGAGGCTTATCATCCAACTGCTATTGCTGTGTGAAAATTAGAAAAAATTGAAAACCAGTGTGTATAGGGCTCACCAAAACAGCTCAAACTAGTCGATGGCATATATATATAGAGAGAGAGAGGCCATATAGGTATATCTTTCATACACTCCTGCATGGAGAGATTCATCCGATTCTATACAGCCACATCCGCAGCTGTGAAGTAGGGGCATGGCCCACGCTTCAAAGGCACGTGTATCTCGTGTTCCGGTGTCATTACCCATCCAGGTACTGTACCTTATACCCTCCTCCAGGGCAGGCTGAGTGTATCATCCGGGGCAAATGCCCTATGAGAAATGCTTCTATTGGTCATTAACATCTTGGATGGTAATAATATGGGGGCTTTTACTGATTCTAACACAGCATGTGAGGGTATCGGGTAGTGATAAAAGCACAATACTATGTGCATATTATGCAATAGCATACATGTGTTGTCGATAGTCCTACATGCATGTCTTATACAGTGTAACAGTTGCCACTCAGTAGGGCTCATCTTTGCACACGTTAGCAACAGCATTATCAACATGCAGGCATTTAGGAAACAAATAGTCCTAGCCAATTAGCAAATCAAATAAATGCACGTGTTTTATGACACGTTTCACTCATAAATGAGCGTATGTAATCTATTATATATACGGAATATCACTTTCTATGCCCACAAACATACATTCCAATACACCTAAAATTGTGTTTGTTAAAATTTGCTTGCCCATCCTGTCAACGTTTAAATGCACTGTGGTGTTAGTTTTATTGTTTTAGTTTCCATTGCTGACAGGACAGTATTGAGACGGGACCTGTCAGTGACTGACAGATTTATGCAGGTTAGCCTTATTGAGGATGCTCACGATGGACTTATATTATCTGTAGTGGCCACAGAGCTCCACCTTGATAACGTGTGCTCCATGTGAAGGAGAGGATACTCAGACAGTAAACGATGCTATACTGCGTATATACCCAGTAGTACAATGTTCCATAAACAGGTCCAAAACATACCACGTTTTACAACGTAATTATAGGACCCACTTTTTGGTTGCCATATGATTCTAATTGGTCTTTGGCTTCTCGGAATTCCATCATTAAATCAAAACCGGAAACAGACATTGAAAATTCCTGTCAGAATCAAACATACTTACCGGTAATTGGTATGCATTCATTTGGTAGGATTATGACAGAACTATCTGCCTATTCATCTGGACCTTTTCCTATTCTTTTATTCCTTTATCCGCTCGCGGATCTGAGGATAATAATTAGACCTCTATATAGCCTGTAATTTGCCAATTGCAGCCAGGGGAATACCATTTAATTTTCTGACCTCACCTTCCCCGCCTTCCATTATCAGTAAAGACATTTGGATCTGGGCCTACTTGATCGAGTTCGCATCCCCTTGAGTTAGTATCAAATGGTTAACAGCATTGCCGATATCATAGGTTCGAAAAACAGAATTTCTTCATGAACAATGTATAGTATAGTGTTGTTTGTCATGTGAATTTTATGGTAACAACATATTTTAAATTCAAGTAGGCCAACGCATTTATAATCAAACTAATTTAGGGTCATATACTTTGGGTTTCTTTTCACCTCGTAGAAATAGTAGGTTGGGAAGATTTGTTTTCTTTTATACATTTTCATAATATAAAATGGACAAATATAGACATCTTAAAAATGCGATCAAAGCTAGTTTTCCAATAATGCATTAAGGTAAGAATAGCCTGCATCTGGGGATAGTCTCCTCAAACTGCAGCGGTTGCAGAACAGAGGACTCAGAACCTGCTTGAACACTAGTGTACTTGTACACAGCGTTGAGGCACTGCATTCTGAGGGCAACACCATCTTCCTAGCCAGACGCTGGGACGAGCTGTTGCTCACACTGATGAGGAAGTACTATGCTGCGTCTGTGGTAGACCAGGGTCAGATGCGAGAGTTGGACGTTCGATCTAACACCCGGCTAGCAAGCAAAAAGGTATTCGCAATGAAAAGGCCTATCACTGAGGGCTACAGAAAATCCCCGGTTTACCGAGGCAACATGCTGTGGAATGTACAGCCTGAGTGGCTGAAAAACAGTGTGAACAAAGCTCAGTTCAAGCGCAACCTGAAAACAATTGCTGACTTGAGGGAGAAATACCCAAAGCACAATAGACTAAGACCCTAGTTATAAGACAAACGGTACATGTCCTATCAATGACATAAGACTCATTGGTGGGAAGACTTAATATGCTTTCTTCATTCTATAATCTATCCTCTTCTCATCATCACATTGCACTACTACATTCATCCAAATCCAAATCGACTGTTACTAGCTGTGTGTGATAACGTTAGAATTGTCAAATCATTAATAGTACATGCTACATACACTTGTAACGTCATTGATTTTTTGTCTCATATGTTGACATAATATATACCACGATTCGTACGTGAATTATGTTTAATAAACGAGTTCGTTTAGAGCTCATTGAAACAAAAAAATTTACTTTTGCAGGTCAATAAACTACTAAAATAGTAATTTTGTTGGTGACGGCTCTATACATTATCGCCCTCCTCATTATTTGCTTTCTTTAAACCACGTCAGACGAAAGCCAAGCATTCTAGATGGCTCCTAATTTGTTAGACCCATTAATAATATTAGCAACCACAGTACTCCCTAGGTGGCGCATCGAGTGTTTGTAGTGTAGTCTCCATAAATGAACTGATGACTATGGCGGCCCTATTTATGACTAATAATTATCATAATTAAATTGTTTTGACCAATTGGAGGGTTGGTAGACACTCCCTTCTTGGCGCATCACACCAAAAGAAGGGAAAATTCATACCATTTCACCACTAGATATGGATTTTCGATTTTATCTCTCAATTTTCCCATTGAAAAACATATGATGCACAATCCTAAACTTGATCAATATAATGCCAAATATGTCCTTGATAAGCCTACAATGTGATTTAAGTCCATTTCAGACGCCCCTTTATTCTTTAAGCCTCAACATGCAGGTCCCTCAAGGCAATTTCGATTTCTATAGGCCTTGTTTACAGCATAAAATAAACCAATAGTTAATTATCTCATGAGCAAATATTTTTAGACATCTAATAAATAGTGTACATAACAAACAAAACAATAAAGATACAGTTTGGAGAATTTGGAAAAAGTAAAAAAAATTAATTAAATTGAATTAAATTAAAATATCCCAATTTAACTGTTTTCTGTGGTGAAAAAAAGCATAAGAAAGCATTCCAATGGGTATTTCTCTTTTGGCTGATGTTAGAGAAATATGTTAGGAATAAGTACAACGAAACTTAGGTCACAATGGGTGAAAAATATGGATAGGAGGGGTGGCTAGCATTTTTTTGCCGATTTCATGAAATTGATTTAATTACTTTTTTCGGGAAAAAAATAGAAAAAAATATAAATTATGTCCATATATGCTTGCGCCTTATGGTACAAAACTTCAAATTTTATGACCTGTCTAGTGGTGTATACATTAAAATTTTCGCATTGTAATGTCCATTTGGCTTGTGGTCGCTACCATTATGGCCCTCCTCCACGCCCTGCCCCTATGAAATGCTAGGCCCTAATATAGACAATATCACTTACAATTATGCAGTTCAGTCCCCAAAATGACTGTCATATGTTGTCCATCCATCAGGTCATTCTGTCCATCTACCCACCAACCCACGTTTAATTCATTAATGAATCGGCCGTTTAGGGGGGCCTATTTGCCACACAAACAACGTTCGACATTCCGTGATATTACATCCACCCCGGGGTCCCCCGAGCAATTCTCTGGAGTAACCACAGGAGGCCTAACAGCAGTTTGGAACGGTTAGAAATCGATTGCGGTCGCCATTAAGACTGGTAAGAGACAGGGAAACTCAAGTCTTATGTATCGAATCAAGATGCAGATCAGGGACTTCTCTCCTATACTGACACCTACATCAATATCAGACTGGTGATCTTTCATATACATGTAAAGGCATGTAAAGCCCACTAGATCCGGAAATAGTATAAATGACTAGATCGGCTATTCTCCAACATCGTAGGATATCCTAAAGGATAGGAGAAACAGTGTGTCGAGATTGTGTCGAGATCTACCAAGATCGACCCCTTGTTGACAGCGATGTATAGCAGTACAGTCCTTTTGAGGATATCAAAGACGACCATCTGCTAAGGGAAGATGAACGTGCACGGCCCCCACTAGGCCTCCCCTTCTGTCTGTGCTCTCAGGTGCACCCAATCAATCACGTGATCCCACAGACGCTCATAGTCAGTCGGGTGCACAGACCACATGATGAAGTGAGATTGGTTGGATCTCGCCACATCTCGGCAACCACGTGCTACATACAAAATGTTTCTAGGTCTGCCGCAGGAGCCATCAGCTATATGGTGTATGTAATCCTATACAGAAGGGCATAGCCTAATTGTCTGAATGAGTGAGCGCCGGGTGTTCTGAAAAATAAGCACCGGGGGTGGAATGACTTTCACCTAGGCACTCTGCCGATAACCTTTTCGGTCTTGTCGAACCGCCTGGGGGGTTATGCGCGTAGTACACCTGCAGATTGTCTTGTATTCAAAATACTGTTGCCCCTTGAAATAGTTAAATAGCTAGGTCTTTTAATAATTGGTTAAAAGTTCAAAACTCAAATTAAAGTTCTGGTGCCTTATAGCCCTCAGTCCGTCACTGAGCATGGCATGAAAGCCCGGGGGCACTTAGTATATTTTGTACATTGTGTATACATAGTAATTATGTGTGCGGCTGGCAAGAGCACTTTTTCTAGAAAATCGCTCTAACAAGGGTCCACTTTTCAAGGAAAGGTCGTCCAAACAAGGGTCCACTTTCATGAAAATCGCCCTAAGAAGGGTCTATTTTTCACTGTCCAGGTTATCACTTATATTGTGTATAGTTTTTGAAAAAAATCTTTACACGAGGGTAACGTTTTCAGCAGATTTTCCTTAGCGTAATCTATGTTGCCGAAAATTCCCTAACAAGGGTTACTTTTTGGCATCAAAATCGCCTTAACAAGGGTAAGGGTTACCAAGGGTTACCAGAGGTCCAGCCGCACACCTATATCCAAAAAAAAAAAATCAAGTGCCCCCCCCCGGGCCTGAAAGTGGGTCAACTCCAGCTGCTTCGTCAAACCTGTTTAAACCACAGCGGAGGGCTAAGACAAAGGAGTTCACACCTTGGTTATTTCTGTGTAGACTCACATAACCTCACAGCTGTGGTTTAAAACAGATAGACAATGGTTATGTGAGGCTAACTCAAAATGTGACTACTGTAGAGTGGCAGGCACCCTATAAGGGTGCCAGCCAGTTTACTGTGGTTATTTTGAGTTAGCCTCTCATAACCATAGTCTATCTATTACATATACTAGTACGAGTTGGAGGTACCTAAGTTGTGGCGTAGACGAATAGCGCATGCAGTGCTCTCTGATTAGGGTCTTTGTCTGCTAATTGCAATACGTCATGTGGGGCGTCAAGGCATGACTTCTTACGTCACCTTCCTAGAGGTTAAGGACTGTGAATGAAGGGTGATTGGATATTATGTGTCTGAATGACTCTTGAGGGTTCTCATCGTGATGCACAGGCCGAATCACCCCATGCAGTATCTATAGATCTCTCGCGAGTGCTGCGTGAAATAAACTTCTAATGTTCTATTTAAATAATGATCACCTGATTTCTTTTTCTGCTGATGTTCACGGTGGATGATTCGTAATACACATTATATTATCAGAAATTAATATTGTAATGATTGCAGTATCATATAGTGGTATTTTAGCAATTTACTGTACTGACGTATATATGAATCAGCATAATAAAAACGACAATGTGTACAGTACATTTCGTCTAATTTCAGATTGTTGTGACCTTCCGTTCGATGATACCAGTGACATTTTGAATCTAAAGGTAGGTTACATTCTTTGCGACATGGCCCTCTTGTGTGTTTCAAGAGGGACCATTGTATTTTGAGAAGTATGAAACAAAAACGCAATTAGGAAAAGAGACGGGGAATCTGATACAATGCAAATTTGATATCCTACCGAAAGAAAATGGAGAGAAAAATAGTCAGCCAATATTTCTGATTAAGTTTTGCCTCATATTCCATTTCAGAACAATGAGATAAAACATGAGTCATAGGGCCCTTGCAATATCTTTGTATTTGTGAGGGGGGCGAGTCTCTCTGTGATTGGGTGAGGGTCCCTCCTGTCCACTCCCCTTTTCCTAAAATCATTGTATCAGAATTGGCACATGCAAGGGTTAAAAGACGTTGTTTGATTCAAGTGTGGTAGTATTTAGTCAATATTAGAGTATAATATAAAATTATATAAGGTAGCAGTAAGTGTCCCTCAACGTGTGAGCGCGGATGTGTTAGAGAGAAAGCGCGATAAGTGGTAAAAGGGCTGCCTCTTACTGGTCTCCTTCCGCGTCCTGATATGTGCCCTTTAAACAGGCGGGCAGACAGGATTGTGGACACGCCCCAGGTGCTGATCAATTCCTTGTTATTATCCTCTCGAATGGTGTGGCTCTGAAATATTGCCCCCCTCCCCTTGCCAACAGCTGCCCGGATATTGCCCGTCGTATAACACAGCTCTGCCGACCAGTGATATCCCTGCAGCTCCCAGGAACCCAGCCAACAAGCTCTCCAGGTGCTGCAATGGTTAGGTAGGGGTGGGAACTGTTACTGTCCTGGCATCAGATGTCCCCCACACCCTGACTTAGCTGTTCAGGTGCTGCAGTGGTAAAGCAGGTGTGGGTATGGTTACAACGAGTCATGGTATGATATGTCCCCCCACACTCTGACCTAGCTGTTTAGGTGCTGCAGTGGTAAGGTAGGTGGGTGTGGCTACAACCAGTCATGGTATCAGATGTCCCCCACACCCTGATCTAGCTGTCCAGGTGCTGCAGTGGTAAGGTAGGGGTGGGTGTGGCTACAACCAGTCATGGTGCCATATGTCCCCATACCCTGACCTAGCTGTTTAGGTGCTGCGGTAGTAAGGCAGGTGGGTGTGGCTACAACCAGTCATGGTATGATATGTCCCCCCACACCCTGACCTAGCTGCTCAGGTGCTGCAGTGGTAAGGAAGGTGGGTGTGGCTACAACGAGTCATGGTATCAGATGTCCCCCCCCCCCCCACTCTGACCTAGCTGTTCAGGTGCTGCAGTGGTAAGGTAGGCGTGGGTGTGGTTACAACCAGTCATGGTATCAGATGTCCCCACACCCTGATCTACCTGTTTAGGTGCTGCAGTGGTAAGGTAGGGGTGGGTGTGGCTACAACCAGTCATGGTATCAGATGTCCCCCACACCCTGACCTAGCTGTTCAGGTGCTGTAGTGGTAAGGCAGGTGGGTGTGGCTACAACCAGTCATGGTGCCATATGTACCTCACACCCTGACCTGGCTGTTCAGGTGCTGCAGTGGTAAGGCAGGTGGGTGTGGCTACAACCAGTCATAGTATCAGATGTTCCCCACACCCTGATGATAGACCTACCTGTCCAGGTGCTGCATCCAGGTATAAACATCATCATTTTATTTATACCTTAATATTGTGATTTCTGTAGAAGTTATAATAGACAAGTTATATATACCATGGCGACCAGCCTGTGTAGTGTTTAGTAGCAGTAGTAGTCAACTAATAGGGTTCCACAACCATTCAGCATCTTAATTTTAGCATGCATCAAAATGTCATTTCTATGACTAATTTAGTTCAGCACAGAACACAAAGACGCTCATAGACTTGTTATAGACATCGAATCATCACTTTTTCTTCAGTTACAAATGAAAACATCACATTTGCTTGTCATATGTAATACTTTGTAACAAAAGAGTCTCGTTCAGAGCTCACTGAAACGAAATGAACTACTGGTATGAGGGTCAACTGGAAGCGGGTCAGATTGAAACAGCTGTACGCTGACCCGACATCTACCTTTGTAATTAAGTAGGCATATGCCACCAGAGACACTGGTAATACACGTAGTGGTATGGATAAGGATCTTAGAGAGAAGATTGGCATTATTGTGCAGGTGGCACGTAGCTCACGTGAATGCACGGGCAAGCGTTTTGAGTGAGTCTTAATGAAATCTTACTGAGATCTTAGTCTTAGAATTTACCATGACACAGTTCATGTGTATAGTCTTAAATATGTCTTAAAACCTCTTTAAAGTGTATTTAACTGGGCTCCCACCATTACTATAGATGGAGAAAAAAGGAAAGAAAAACGGGGGCTGGGGGCAGAGTCCCTCATCTATAATATTAAGACTGTTGTAAGACTTCAGTAAGACTCAGTTCAAACGTTTGTTCATGCACTTGTGTGAGCCAGGTCGGTCGTGCCATTATTGCAGTTACCACCACTTTCTCCCAAGGTATATTAAAAGTTGTTTAACAACGTTAATTCCCTTGGCAATCATTATACGTATAGCTTATACTATACAGCTGTGAATTTAAGACATGATATACCGTCGTTGGCCTATCTTTGTGTTGTTTAACTTTCAGTGCTGTGAGCCGCTCTGTGTTTACAGAGGAGCAGTTGCCTGGGCTAATTAGCACGCGCTAGTTGGAGGGACTGGTGCCAGGGGTCGCTGTGGGCCGCCTAAATGTGAGCTGCTCGGTCTAGCTCTATCCATCAGCGTGGGAACGGTCTAGATAGCTCGTTATGGTGAGGTAGGATTGTCGGCCTGACCAGAGTGATCCTTAGCGGCTGCACTGGGCGATAATAGCGGCAAATAAAGACACAGCAAGGCAAAATAACAGTAGCCTCAAACGAACAGGGGAGGTGATCTGTGACCTGGAGGAAGTGATTGTGGGGGGGGGGGGGGGGGGATAGCTTGCCTTGTGTTCTCGGGCATCATTTAGCCGTGCTGCGGGCATGACAAGTCAGGTAAACAACTTCTAGTATGACAGAGTTAACGTGCTACGTGTGCTTTACCCCTAGGTCCGCCTGGTACTGTTACTGGGACTGGAATTTGGGACGAGTCATCATAGATTTACCTGGCAAATAAACTACATTTAATTTTGCCTCCCCACTCAGGTGGTGTGGTTTACGGGTTTAACCGCCCCCCCCCCCCCCTCTCCACACACACACACACACACACACACCATGCGCCTTTCTTTAGATTATCCCACCACGTCACCCTGCTTATATCCACAGGACCCCCTCCCCAAGTTTGGTAATAAATGACGGTACCAGTATGTAGGACAACAGACATCATCATGGGATGGTGGTGGTGCACATTGGTGTCTAAGAGAAGAAAACACGTCTGTTTGTATGACCTCTGGCCGCAGTGCTGACGGAGGGATGTGATCTATGTCCCTAAAGCAGGCCTTCTGTTGTTCTCCCAGCAGCCTACTCATCGCTGCTGCCCGGCACAGCTCCCCTGACCCCTTGACCCCCAGGGTCAGAGGTGAGTTGAGCTGATCGATAAGCTCTGACCCGTGTTTACTGCGGCGAGAGGTGCTGTGTGTTACTTGTGTCGGTACCTGTAAGGCCATCTGCACCACCCAGGCATGCACACAGGGTGTGTTACTTGTGTCGGTACCTGTAAGGCCATCTGCACCACCCAGGCATGCACACAGGGTGTGTTACTTGTGTCGGTACCTGTAAGACCATCTGTACCACCCAGGCATGCACACATGGTGTGTTACTTGTGTTGGTACCTGTAAGGCCATCTGCACCACCCAGGCATGCACACATGGTGTGTTACTTGTGTCGGTACCTGTAAGGCCATCTGTACCACCCAGGCATGCACACATGGTGTGTTACTTGTGTTGGTACCTGTAAGGCCATCTGCACCACCCAGGCATGCACACAGGGTGTGTTACTTGTGTTGGTACCTGTAAGGCCATCTACACCACCCAGGCATGCACACAGGGTGTGTTACTTGTGTTGGTACCTGTAAGGCCATCTGTACCACCCAGGCATGCACACATGGTGTGTTACTTGTGTTGGTACCTGTAAGGCCATCTGCACCACCCAGGCATGCACACATGGTGTGTTACTTGTGTTGGTACCTGTAAGGCCATCTACACCACCCAGGCATGCACACAGGGTGTGTTACTTGTGTTGGTACCTGTAAGGTCATCTGTACTACCCAGGCATGCACACAGGGTGTGTTACTTGTGTTGGTACCTGTAAGGCCATCTGGCACCACCCAGGCATGCACACAAGGTGTGTTACTTCTGTCGATACCTGTAGGACCTTGACTTTGTCTCACAAGCGAACAGTATGATACAATCAATTGCATTTAAGATATGGATGTTAAAGCAAACCCGGTTCTTCTGTGACAGGTACACTTCTGTCATGATGTTTAAAACTATGTTGCTCCCTTACTTCGATTATGGGTCTATCTTTTTAATGGGTTGCCAATAAGCTTCACATATATTGCAACATAGCGATAAGGATTTGCCTGAATGTACATGACCCCACTTCTGTACCCATTAAAAGCCTATATACTGACATTAAGGTTCTGCCCCAAGACCTACATAGAATATATCTACAGTTAACCTCATGCCATAGGTTGGTGTATAGCGGACAGCTGGATATAATACCACAGACAGGCACCAGATGCACAGGTGCCCCAACAGCCCGTCTGGCCCACCTAAAGCTGACAGGGTTAATAAACTCCCCCCCCCCCCCCCATATCAAATGCTGTCCCAATGGAACGCTCTCCCACCTGAGATGAGGTGGAAAGTAGACAAACAGGACTTTGCTAAAGACATTAAGGGTCGCCTGTTCAACTTCCTGAGAGACACTTGGACTACGAAGGGGCACTATATCCTATTCCAAGGAGCCTCCATTCTGAGAAGTAACCGAGATTTACATTGCTCCCAGAACTGAACTGTTCCACAACTGTTCGGAAGTCCACAGTGGTAGATGGCACATAGGATATGCGCCAGAGACATTAATACGCAAAAACCACTATGACTCTGAATACAGACCCCTCCTATTATACAGGTAGGGTCAGGGAGAATAAAAACACAAAAGTGTTTTTATATACTCTGCCCTCAACCTTCACCTTTATTTTGTACCCCCCTCTAATGATATTTACATGACATGACTGTACTTAGGTTTAAGCTAAACAAATTGTAAGCCACTACCTAGGAAGTAGAGAGCAGATGAGTTCACATGTACCATGGTTGCATATTGCCAAAAATGTACCTAACTGCCCCCCACCCACCTGTCTTGTCCTTGTACGTCCTGTCCCTTTTTATATCATTCCAAAAACGGCAATCACCTATAAGAGTAGTTAGTTAGAGGGTTGGAGGTCACGGTGCTTTATACTTGTTGCATAGTTGGATAAGATAATCGATGGGATGCACCTCCTTTTCCCCCCAACCCTGGAGTCATACGGTAGACCGGCGAAAACCCGAGTATGTCAAACCAGGTTAAAATAAAACTGTATTAAAAAAGGCAGAGCAGAGGCATGTTAGATGTTAGACCATCTGCACCACCCAGGCATGCAAACAGGGTGTGTTACTTGTGTTGGTACCTGTAAGGCCATCTGTACCACCCAGGCATGCACACAGGGGGTGTTACTTGTGTTGGTACCTGTAAGGCCATCTGTACCACCCAGGCATGCACACAGGGGGTGTTACTTGTGTCGGTACCTGTAAGGCCATCTGCACCACCCAGGCATGCACACAGGGGGTGTTACTTCTGTCGATACCTGTAAGGCCATCTGCACCACCCAGGCATGCACACAGGGGGTGTTACTTCTGTCGATACCTGTAAGGCCATCTGCACCACCCAGGCATGCACACAGGGTGTGTTACTTGTGTCGGTACCTGTAAGGCCATCTGCACCACCCAGGCATGCACACAGGGGGTGTTACTTGTGTCGGTACCTGTAAGGCCATCTGCACCACCCAGGCATGCACACAGGGGGTGTTACTTGTGTCGGTACCTGTAAGGCCATCTGTACCACCCAGGCATGCACACAGGGGGTGTTACTTGTGTCGGTACCTGTAAGGCCATCTGCACCACCCAGGCATGCACACAGGGTGTGTTACTTGTGTCGGTACCTGTAAGACCATCTGTACCACCCAGGCATGCACACAGGGGGTGTTACTTGTGTCGGTACCTGTAAGACCATCTGTACCACCCAGGCATGCACACAGGGGGTGTTACTTGTGTCGGTACCTGTAAGGCCATCTGCACCACCCAGGCATGCACACAGGGTGTGTTACTTGTGTTGATACCTGTAAGACCATCTGTACCACCCAGGCATGCACACAGGGTGTGTTACTTGTGTTGGTACCTGTAAGGCCATCTGGTACCACAAGGAAGGGCGAGGGCAGATATGATAGCACAAGCAATCTATAAAGGCCAACTCCTCTTTATAATGAACCGATTGCACTTGTTATACAAACCGATCTCCTATCGGCGTTAAGGTGTGGGTGGGGTTATATTGTGGGGAGGAGGCAGTGCAGCTACTGTACGATGGTGGTGAGGATGCGGATACTGCGGGCGGCAAGGGTGACGGAGCGAGGTTATTGATCGGGAAAAAAGGCCAATCATGCTGTACTTGCTTTTACGGGTCAATAACTTGTCTATTGGTGGCTGAGGGGCAGCTGGCTGTCTGCAGGCCTGCATACTGCAGGGGGATGTGTCCGTATACAGGAGCACCCCTACCCCCCCCCCGACTGCACACACACACACACATACTCCAGCACCACCAGCCCTCGTGTCTGGAGTTCCTCCAACCTGGAACCCTGGGGTCAAACGCCACAGGGCTAAACACAGAGTAAGGCTCCACCCCCTCCCGCCAATACTTTTGGCACACGCACACATAGCCCTTTGTTATTTTATAATTCGTATACTTGCATATTGACTATTGATAGCAGTAGTCCACATTGACAAAACCATACTCAGTTAGGTTAGAATCATGTAAGGGTATAAAATTGTTATGCCTATATATAGCCCACCGGTCAGTTGACTTAGGCCTTCGCTAAATGATTAAGAACTAAATATGATATATCTGCTTATGTAAATTTCCATACATCATCAAAACTCTCAAATGCGCTAAAAGAACGTTCAAGATCACTTCTATCTAGAAAGCCCCTCCCCTGGTTATGTACTCATCACGTGATATTATGTATGTCATCATGTATGATGTAGCAGATATGGTACAAGTGAGTTGCTGTATAAGTGTTGTAAGCCAAGGTAAGGGTAATTGTCCAAGGCGCCAGCTGAGGATAATTAGCATTGTCCAAGGCTGATAACACTTGTACAGCGACTCAAGTGTATCATATTTGACTTACACTCACAGTGGGAGAGGCTGCTCAATGAACCACATCCACATACTGCCAAGTATATAATATGCATTCAGGCCATTTCTTGTTCTCTCAACCAACTGGCAACTGTGGTGTAATCATACCCAGCAAACTGGGGTGAGGCAAGGACATGCTAGTGCCAGCTTGGGCGAACTACTTTTCAAGGGGTGAGGTAGTGTGAGCTTTGGGTGAGGTGTCCTAGCCCTTCCACATGCCCACCCAATTCCACCCAGTGGCTAGCTAGTGGTGGGGCAACTTAGGTAAGAGGTGGGTAAGGGCTTGCACAAGGTGTGGGGTTGTGCAATGTGCAATATATATATATATATATATATATATATATATATATATATAACATATCAGTTACTTATATATATATCATCACCTCATACCCACCTGGGCTCCGACTCTCTGCCATGTTGCCCAAATCCAGGCTTGATGGCTGGGATTGTGTGGCACTGTGGATGAGTTGCGACAGGGGTTTGCAGTAGCATAATGAAGGCCCTTATGCAGCTGTGATGCGAGTTCTCCCAGTTGCCCCTTGTTTTAAGAACAATAGACCAGTGAGATGTATTTTGTGGACAATTGTAAAGTTAGGTTCGTAAAAATAGACAATTAAAGATAAAATGGTAGGTAGGTTGACATGGCAGAGTCTCGAACCCTGGACCTTTCACATACAAAGCGACAGTGATGACCACTATACTATCGGATCTGTGTTGGGTGGCCATAAAAGGAACCTCTATTTATCCACAATGGCAATACACAACCTACTACTAACTACTGGTGTACATGCTTGGGTGAACTTGGGTAAGGTGGTGTGTCAGCACACAGACCAGAGGGTCACCCTCAGTGTTGGTTTGGGCAGAGGGGGCTATAGGCACAAGGCTTGCCCAGTCTAGCACATATAAGGTGAGCCTCATCACACAGGGCTCACCCTACCTTGCTCTATGGGCATGCTCGCCCTAGTCTCGCCCTTCCTCACCCCAGTTTGCTGGGTAGAGATTACCCGGATAAGTCGACATGGATTCATGCAGTATAGTGACCATGAAACTGGTCATTCTGTAACCATGATAATAACCTGTTAATCTTCAGTCATGAAATGCTATCTCCCACCTAAAGTTATTCTACAACATATCCCTGGCCAAGTGGAAGTTATTACATTGGGATCCAAGTCATGATGGCAACTTAAGAAGCATACCGATAATTCCCATAAGTTTTGAAAATTTTTGGGGTATGTCGACTGTGCTCATTTGAGGCAAGAATATCTTAAGTATGAAGCAGGGAAATTATGATGTGTAAAGAATGAATAAAACATAGCCCGGCTAACATAAAATGCATCAAAATAAGAAGGAGCCATAGAGAAACGTTCTAAAACGTTGTGTACATGTATCATAAGTTTTTTTTTGTTTACTGGAAGTCCTATGTTAAAGGGGATATGTGGAGGGCGAGTGGGGGGGGGGGGGGGGTCGTGGGCAGGGTGGTGGTAGCAATAACATGCACTTAACTGGGATGGGCTCAGAGCCATGGGCACAGTGATGCAGGGAAAGGGGGATGTTACAACTGGGTTGTCGCCTCCTCTATTATACATGGCCCCTGGCTGAGATGTGCCTGGCTACTTGGCCGTTACTATGAGGTCAAATGAGACATGATGTGAGGTATAGCCTTGGAATAACAGCGTTTCTACACACAGCTTTGTTGGGGTTCAAT
Organism: Harmothoe impar; assembly: GCA_947462335.1. Taxonomy (NCBI): domain Eukaryota; kingdom Metazoa; phylum Annelida; class Polychaeta; order Phyllodocida; family Polynoidae; genus Harmothoe; species Harmothoe impar. The sequence continues at coordinate 50,605,197 of OX381705.1, forward strand.
GGGTGGCAATGGGACATGGGGAACCTTGCATGGTTGGCTACTACATAGTTAATTCTCTCTCATCCGGCCACCACTTGGGTTAAAGAAAAGCCATAGGTTGGATGATATGCATTCTAATTTATTTCAGCCGCATTGGGGAGGTGGTCGTTGGACGTGATTTTCTTCTATTTCAACTATAGTAAGAACTCTCTGGCATCTTGACTTTGATGTCGAATTTTCTCTTGTGATTCGTCTTATGTGTATGATACTTTAATGCAGTCCAGTGCGTGCAATACAATTGGTAATTGGATTTTCTCTCAATATCTTTACATAAGTCTTTATCAGGGAGTAAACTAGATTCCTACCCCGAACAGCAAGTAGCATTAAATCAGCCTGCATGTCTCTCACTCACATGATGCTCACATTTAGAACCATGAACTGAGTGTGGTATGGTGCAAGACTGGATGCTGAAGCATTATTCTACTGCCTCACTGGGAAAATGATAAAAAATGTGGAAGGGGAAGAGGGTGACTCATGCAAGGGTATGTAGCAGCCTCGTCAGGCTTGGACGGAGATGCCTACCCTTAGCAATAGGGAAGATACACGGAGGGGTATACAAGTGCTGAGACACTATAAGTAGGGCACTTTCAAGGTCGGAGACCAGCATTATATGTTTAATAGAAGGGACCCACATGTCAAGGAAAGGGAATTAGTCCTTGTAACCCGAAATCCACTGCTGCGATCGTTTTGTTTGTAGAGGCACAGAGGAGACATTCGTTTCGTGTGTTTCACTTGGTATTGCCTTTGCAAAGTATCTGGCAATCTGCCTGGATGTCTTAATATCTATGTCAGCCTTACAGTCCCCAATTGGCAGACATCACCCACAGGCTTTTATACAGTTTGACCTACTGCCTTGCTGTCGGGAACTCAGCAAAAGTAATGAACTACATGTAATAAATCGGCTTCAGGATCTCTCTCCAACCGGTTTAATCAGGTGAATAGAACGGTAAAAACTGGGCATATTATGTATATGTGTGTATATATATATATATATATATATATATATATATATATATATATATATATATATATATATATATATTATATATATATATGTATATGTATATATATGTATATATATATATATATATATATATATATATATATATATATATATATATATATATATATATATATATATGTATATAGTGGTGAGCAGGGTGGGGCAGATGGGGATGACGGGGACACCGAGAGGTGCGCCCTGGAGGATCCACCGACCCCAACGTGCGGACTGTTTGGGAGGCACCACTAGGGGGTGCCAGGCGTCCCGGTGTCCGGAGCAGGCGCTGTTATAAAGGGCTGCACAGACACCGAACGGCAGTTTAGGATTGGAACTCAATACATCAAGATCAACACTTAGCTGGTGTGGACGGACAAGTGCCTAGGAATAAAGAAGTGAATTGTTAATCATACTTGACTGTGTTCTGTGGTTCATTATAGCTCCTTATAGTTTACGGTGAACGCTACTATATATAACTACAACTACAACTGCCCTGCTCTTCATAACTCTTTGCCGTGATCTGCCTTGCCCTATACTACTTTACATGCCTCTGCTCTGCCTTGTTCTGTCTTAATGTGCCTGGTCCTATTCTAAATTATGCTACTCTCCCTTGCTCTGTCTTGCTCTGCCTTTCTCTGCTCTGCTCTACCTTGCATTACTCTGCTCTGCTCTGCTCTACTATACATTACTCTTCTCTGGCCTGCTCTACTCTACATTGCTCTGCTCTGCCTTACTCTGCCCTGCTCTACTTTACATTACTCTGATCTGCCTTTCCTTATTCTACCTTTGACTGCAATGCATTCACTTAATTATTACTTTCCTCTGCCTGCATTGTGCTGTCTGTCCTGCTTTGCTCTGCTCTACCTTCACATAAGCATGTCCTATCTATACATATCTTCACCTAAATACCCTGCCTCACATTCTATTTGTCACCTCTCCTACCTTTCCCGACCCTATGTTCACTGTGAGCAAGGGGACTATGGTAACTGTAGTTACCAGATCACCCTTGGGGATCCCTACTGTAGCATAGAGAATCACAAGTGGTGATTACACTGTGTTTATAGCAGCTTGGGTATTGGTCTACAATAATAAGTACTATGGTAACTGTGTGAAGGCTACTAAAACAGTTACCACAGTCCACCTGATTCTATAAACCCTTATACTGCTGTTCTAGACAATTCCATGATATATTCAGTGGCTCAAATGATAAAGTATGGTACCAGCTGTTACTATACAGCTATGCAGTACCAAAGCTGCTATAAACACAGTGTAATCACCATTTTTTGTTCTCTATGCTACAGTAGGAATACCTGAAGGGTGATCGGGTAACTGCAGTTACCATAGTTCCCTTTCTCCCAGGATGTTTCTCTACTCTGTCTTCATGTATTTGCTCATTTCCCCAGGCTTTGTTTTCTTCTGCCTTACCCTGCATTGAGCTACGATTCGCCCCCTGCCTTTTATTGCTCTACCTTTCTTTGCGCTACGCTGCCATGCACTATACTATCCACTATGAGAAATTGAAATATCGCAATGGTCATGATACAAATGTAGTAGGGAGGGGTCGACTAATGAGTAGTGTAAGAAAAGGGGGAAAGCTAGGACCTGACCCACAGCCAGGTAGAAAGAGGCCAACACTCTGAATAGATGGTCCCATTATCATTGATCCATCTGATGTTCGATCTGTGTTATTTGGTGTAGCATGTGTCAATTAGCAGTTTTGGTACCAATCAAGACCCTAATGAGTACTGCTTTTTGAGAAGAGTCACAGATATAATTCATGGAAAGTAGTTCATGTTTAACGCAATCAGCACAAACCATACCACTTACTATTTTAATCAGTACATTTCAAACTCCTTTCATTCTTTATTGACCGGCACCATTTCCAATGGGTCCGGTCAGTTTACATGGATATGAACCTGCGGTAAGCTCAAAGAGAAGAATCGCGTCCCATAGGTTTAGCATAGCGGCCGCGAACCGTAGGCACAGACCAGTCTCTAGGCTCCTATGTACAGCCTTCAGCGGCAGGCAGTGGTGCGTGACCTGGGTTCTCTACACTAACCCTTTAAGGACAGCACACTGCTGCAACTACACAGTGATGCATGAATGCATCATAACTTCTCTACACTAACCCTTTAAGGACAGCACCCTGCTGTAGCTACACAGTGATGCATTCATGCATCATGACTTCCGTGAACTAACCCTTTAAGGGTGGTACACTGCTTTAACCACACAGTGATACATTCATGCATCATGACTTCTCTACAGTAACCCTTTAAGGCCAGCACACTCCTTCAGCTACACAGTGATACACTCATGCATCAATACTTCTCTACACTAACCCTTTAAGGACAGCATACTGCTGCAACTACACAGTGATACATTCATGCATCATGACTTCTTTAACCCTTTAAGGACAGCACACTGCTGCAACTACACAATGATGCATGAATGCATCATAACTTCTCTACACTAACCCTTTAAGGCCAGCACACTCCTTCAGCTACACAGTGATACACTCATGCATCGATACTTCTCTACACTAGCCCTTTAAGGACAGCATACTGCTGCAACTACACAGTGATACATTCATGCATCATGACTTCTTTAACCCTTTAAGGACAGCACACTGCTGCAACTACACAGTGATGCATGAATGCATCATAACTTCTCTACACTAACCCTTTAAGGACAGCACACTGCTGTAACTACACAGTGATGCATTCATGCATCATGACTTCCGTGAAGTAACCCTTTAAGGATGGCACACTGCTTAAACCACACAGTGATACATTCATGCATCATGGCTTCTCTAGACTAACCCTTTAAGGCCAGCACACTGCTGCAGCTACACAGTGATACATTCATGCATCATGACTTCTCTACACTAGGGTAAATGTGGGTAATATCGCGCACCTTGTGACGATATTACCCAAATGTTCCCCATAATTCTAGTCTACTGTCACTTAGAACAATTTTTATATGCAATTTAAAAAAAAAAAAAAAAAATTGAAAAAATGGAGAAAAAAATAAATCCCAATTGCAGTCACCTGTATGGTAGGCAGGGGGTTAAAAGTCTGGCTAAATATTTGGGTTATATCGTTATAGTTGTTGTTATATCGCTCACACCATTGTATTATATCGCTCACCCATTGAAAAACAATGCATTTGTCCATATGGGTAATTCCGCTCACCTGTTTTCACACCCGAAAGTGTGAAAACAGGGTGCCTCACCCCAAATGCTCTCACACCTGTATAGTCAGTAGCAATATATCCAAATTTACACCAGTGTTAGACAACATACAAAGCTACCCTGTGACACTAGTCCACTTATTTCATTATTATTTGATATATTATTTTCTATTTTATAAACATGTGAGCGATATAACAACATGCCTGAGCGATATAAGCTCTATGGGAATTAGTATAGAAAATGCTGAGGTTGCAAGTATTGAAAATACCAATTATTAGGTTATTTTGTTAATCTCTGGATCCTGACATACATGTATAGCACAGGTGAATGAAATACATTAAAATGATGTTTGATATAACGTGGCCAACTAAAAAAAAAAAAAATAAAAAAAAATATTTGAAAAATGTCCCTTTTAGGGGGGGTGCGCGATATTACCACATGCGCGATATTACCCACATTTACCCTAACCCTTTCAGGACAGCACACTGCTTTAACTACACAGTGATGCGTGAATGCATCATGACTTCTTTACACTAACCCTTTAAGGACAGCACACTGCTGCAACTACACAGTGATGCATAAATGCATCATGGCTTCTGTATACCATCAAACACACACAAAATCCTTTTTTTTAAATCCTTAAAAAAAGCCGGTCACCACACCTATGGTGTGCAAATCCTAGATCAAAACCATTGCATCCGCGTTTTTGACGATTCGGTGAAATATACCAGTTACAGCATTACATTTCGATCTTTAGACAAGGGGCTATCCTCGGTGTCCCAATTAGGCAATGGATGTCGGTAGTAAACCCCCATTCCTATAAAGCACACGGACGTCTCTCTATATACCAGGTCTGCGCCTCTTGATGATGAGCACTTTGTATGTGCATATTCATTCACCTCATACGTTGGACGTGTAGAAAGTCTGGACGTATATTTTTTACCTGGCTGATTGAAGTCGTGACAACGATTCTATTTGTGTGTACCATTGGCAAATGCCAGTATTTATGATATAGAAGAAAAAGAAAGATGATGCTCGGAAATATGATGCAAACATCCCACTATGTGCTTGCTCACGTCCCAACTTCATCTGCCAAAGGTTACACGCACACACAGAAAGTACCAATTCCTCAATATTGACAATGTTGGGTATGATTACCCTATATATAAAACGGCATAAGTTGGCCGCTGGTCGCCACCCCATTGAATTAGCTCTGTCACACTCGCCGGGAACAGATAAACCAAAAGAGGCTACCTCAAATTATGTGTTTTTTTCAAGGCTAACTCGATTTATTTCCACAAATGCACCAAAAAAATATTTCGAGAGGTTTATTTATGCTTTTCCTTCTTCTCATCAGACCAATTGCTATAGTTAACCCGCCTTTAAAAGAAAAAGTAGCATTTTTAATCATAATCTCGGAGCAGAGCCCCTGACAACACTAGCCAACACTTTTGATAAATGTTCGCCATTTTTTTCTCCAGCTGGAAGGCATTACAATAGCATAAATACAGTATAACTGTTGTTAGATACTACGCAAATACATAGTTAATACCGAAACCATGACTAAAACCAAAAATTGTTTAAAAGTAACTTTAAATAATTGAGATATCGAAGCCTAAACTTTTAGACCGGTGCCCTCCGAGAGAATATGTTTGGAGAGTGAGAACCGCGCTGGTAGGCACGGACTCATTGCCATGGTGACGCTATCTGGAGCAGTGGGACGCTGCTATGTGCAGTTCCCGCGCCCTGCACAAGCCTGCACTCAGAGTCAGGGGTGTGTGTGTGTGGGTGTGTGTGTGTGTGTGTGGGGAGGGGGGGGGGTCACGGAATATGCTTGTACAATATTCCCCCACCCACAATCCCAGTCCCCGAAGGGGCTGGTTTATTATAATACGCCTGTGTGTTATTCCTTTAAGGGCCGCATATTACCCTAATGTGCTATGCAGCATGCAGCATTTTTATACAGGGTTAGCTGTTTTTGGATACCTTCGTCTCATCGTCCAACAGTATTGCTATTAGGGTCGACTCCATACATCCGGATGTCTTTTGGCAGTGCGAACGGGACCGTTTTTCTTTAAGCTACACGTATTGCACAAAGAACTACCATACTGATACATATGACTAGGGAGGGGAGTATTGGCAGATTGTGCCCACCCAGTATTCAGTTCATTTTATGTATTATTAAATGAAATATTCCTCAAAGTTAGGAAAGTTAAAGCCTCAATTTTACTTGGTATCGGACATATCGAGTTATAGTGGCAGTTTCTCCTTACTTATATAGCAGACCTACTATGATTTAACCAGGGTCTGCATATTGCTAAATGTATTTAACATACACCTGAAATATAGCTGTAACCATATTGAACCTGCCCTATCTGGGAAAAACTATTTATGCGTCGTTTACACTGAGAGTGAGAAGACTTGATAATTTCTTACCGATGGGATTAGAGATTATAATTATATTGAATAATAATAGGAATTTAGTCAGATTTACTGCTTTAGGAGAAAAAACAACACTGGGCGGTGATGTACGGCTCATGGTGAAAGCATATTATATTTTTGAAAGATCTGCAAATAGCATTTCTGGCAATTATTATATTTCTTTTATATAATCTACTGTATAGTACCTTTCTGTCCAGGTATTGATACAGTGCCTGGGCGTGGATATTACAGCAAGGGTTAGAATGACAGCAACCATGTCCGCCATGTGATACCCTGGTACCATGTAATTCTACACATAAGGCATCAGTTCCATAATCATGGAACAGCTAGGCCTACTTCACCGCATTATCAGACACATATAATAGTGATTTGCATTCATGCCCTTTTCTTTATTGGTAATAAGAACACTTCAATCACACTGTGATACCCATACTTAGGGGATATAATGGTCAATACATAACGCTTCCTAATGCTAAAAGTGTCCGATTTAAGGTGTGTGTCCGACCTATGGCGAATCTACCCCATACCTGGACCTCGTTCCTTCTTGTATGATTTGCCGCCTGTATACTTCCCCTGGCTATGGTCACGTCGGTGGGTTACCTCCGTGGTCGTCCATGGCTGACTACCAGTGGCACTCGAGGCCTCCCCTCATTACCCATTAATAATTGGCCGGATTATGGAGTGGCGTTGGGCAGTGGCCTTTCTTAATGAAGAGTTTATCTGCCGTTTTGGCACCAGGCGCTAGTATTGATGCGGCGCTATACGCGGCAGGCCCGTCCCGCGCTCCAGCCCCGACGCCCGCATCACACAGCGTGCCGTGGAGGCGGCGACTGGGTCCCGACCTCATTCACAACCGTACTTTGGCTGCATTCCGTCCAATTCACCGCCCTCTATCCCACCAGCGTATAGGGACGAGTGTACTCGCACTAGCAGGCCACCATATATACAATTGGCTGGGTGACTGTTGGTGTTGGCCTGTATAGGACCGTGAATTTAGCTAAGCAGGGTTGGTGCGTGGATAATGGTATAATTGAGGTCTTGAGTGCAGAGTTGAGAGAAGGCCGGGGGGGGGGGGGTCTTGGGACTCAGAGGGCAAAGGCGATATTTGTGGTACATGTATGTTATTTCGTGCAAGACTGTCTAGGAAATATGATGGGTGTAACAATACTGCTACAAATCACTCTGGGATAGGCATTCTTAACTCAAGACCCCTAGTATGGTGGTATGATATCGGCCACATTTTGACCAGAAGTAGATATTTTATGCTATCAATATAGACCTAATAGAAACCACATCCTTTGACATCGCTTACAAAGTGCCAAAACTGTTTAACCCGCCTATAGTCAGACACATCGAGTGTCCCACATGCCCCTGCTAGTAATAAGCAGTATATGGACATTGCCCTTTAATTCAGGTATGGTAGTTCAAACACGTGTCAACATCTTACAAAGATACCATAGCTCTCAAGGGTTCTGTAAGTAGTATATGGAAATAACCCTTTTCGTCGGGTAGGGTCAGACAAACCTGTTGCAACATCGTAGTACAAATACAAGATGCTACACCTGGTGAACTCGGGAGCCATAGTAGCAATAGCGTTAAGGGTTCTGCAAGTAGTATATGGAGTTTTTCTCTTTTTTTGGATGTGGTACTGGTAGGATACACCCGTTAGCACATATCACAAATATGTCGCATCTGGTGGGCTGGAACCATAGCTCTAAAGGGTTCTGTAAGGGCGCTTCCATAAAGTATGTATGCACAAAGGGGGTGGGGGGTCTATTTTCTGAGTAGTATACGGGAATTGTCCTTTTTTTGTCGGATATGGTAGGATACACCCCTTAGCACATCTTACAAAGATGTCACATCTGGTGAACTGGCGCTATAGGTCTAAAGGGTTCTGTAAGTAGTATATGGGAATTTCCCTTTTTGTCGGATATGGTAGGATACACCCGGTATTGTAGCACAAATCACAAAGATGTCACATCTGGTAAACTGGAGCCATAGCTCTAAAGGGTTCTGTAAGTAGTATATATATGTGAATTTCCCTTTTTATCGGATATGGTAGGATACACCCGGTATTGTAGCACAAATCACAAAGATGTCACATCTGGTAAACTGGAGCCATAGCTCTAAAGGGTTCTGTAAGTAGTATACGGGAATTTCCCTTTTTATCGGATATGGTAGGATATACCCGGTATAGTAGCACATCTTAGAAAGATGACACATCTGGTGAACCGGAGCCATAGCTCTAAAGGGTTCTGTTAGTAGTATATGGGAATTGCCCTTTTTTCGGATATGGTAGGATACACCCCTTCGCAAATTTTAGAAAGATGTCACATCTGGTGAACTGGAGCCTTAGCTCTAAAGGGTTCTGTAAGTAGTATATGGGAATTGTCCTTTCTACCCGTTAGAATATCTAACAAGAATATCGTCCATACCCTTCCTCAGCTGGTAAATTTGCAACTATGTGTCACCAACCAGAGCTCAATACTGGATTTGGCTAGATTTGACACTTGATGTAATGAGTATCAAATCGTCACACTCTGTCAATTGTATTGACAGTATAGATGGTCTGGTATATCGACTTTGGCCCTGTAAATACCCATGTAGTATTCTATGGGGGAGTCTCCAGGTAAAGAAGTAGATTGACCAAGACTCCACCCCTCACCCCTGCATCCCCAACCCTGCTGGCACAAAGCAGTATACACGTGGTGCTCGGCAAGGCCGGTAGGGGTCTCTGTGTAATGGTGGCAGCGCCGCTTGGTGTGACTGGCGGCAGCAGGGGGTACCACCAGCCGCCAGCACAACGCCACGCCAGGGGTCGCCACTACAGGCACCAGGCACTGGAGGAGGTGGAGGCAGCAGGCAGTAGTCTACATGTGGCAGCTAGCAGCCAGACAACGGACAGCAGCCACAGACTGTGGCTGTATATAGCAGTGAGTAGTAATAGCCACAAGGGGTTGTGTTATCGGTGTGTGCACCCATCGTCTGGAGGATATCTGTATTAGAGTATAGCAGCAGTCCCTGCACCACTGTCAGTGGCCTGCTGCTCCAGTGAGATACCCCTTCACGCGGTCTGTACAGTCTGCCGAGCTGCATGCGCCTATTCCAGGAGGGGTGGGAGAGCCGTCTTCCCTCCAGTCACTGCCGCTGCCGCTGCCCTGTGGACGGCACGAGGGGCGGCTGGAGGCCCGCCACGCTACCCACCCACTCTCAGTCTGGAGCCGACCCGATAAGGACAGCCGCTGTGTAATATAGGCGTATACCCTACACCCTCCCCACCCCATTCATCCCCGTCCCTGACACCCCCAGACAACCAGCAGTCACCATACCAAACACTAATACCCCAGCCTCCAGGGTCTGTGGATAGTACCCCACCACCAGTGCTACCCGTAATCACCTCCACCTGCAGGCTTGTCGACGTCTAGGACCGCGTGTCAGTGACTGGTACTATTACTACAATGTACTATGACGGTTGCTATTGTTACCACTCCCGGCAGTGGAGTATCACTGCTCCACCTCCTGTGTATTTGGGGAGGCAGGTAATTTAACTGTACACTACTATGATACAGTATGCACTGTGTGGACCCACCCTCTCCTCCTCCTCCTCCACCACCACGACCTCTCACAATGTACCTCTTCTAACTTACTCTCTTGTGTTTGCAGACCTGGCGCTGAGACTACTACTACGACGACAGCAGCAGCAGTGTCAGCAGTATCAGCAGCAGCGGCGGCAGGATCAGCTGGATCAGCCTAGAGACAGGAGACGCACGTCGTAGAGGTGGCAGTCGTGGTCCTCCCCCCACTGCTACCTCCTCCTGCTCCCCTCCACACCCAAGCACTTGATTCTACTGACGCCGGCTGACGCTTATAGAGCGGCGTTTTGCTGCAGTCCCTGGTGGTGGTTGTTTTGGTGGATTACTACTCCTGCTGGAGCGCTACCAGTACTACCAGCTTGTGGTGCTTAAGGATAGGCCCTCCTCCTCCTCCAGTAGCTACTGACGCTACTACTACCCCCACACCACCACCCGCCACTGGAGGGGTGTATGTGAGTGGATGACGCTTCGGTGAGGCATCTCATGCTGTATTCTAACGGGGAAAACACTGGCCCCACAATCATAGCGGATTAACATCAGCATTTTTACTAGTGTGTCACAAGGGAGTCTACTACTAATAGTACTACTGCTGTTATTTGTCCCGCTGCTGTAGCAGCGATACGGCTGTGAGAGACCACCAGGCCTTTGTAGTACACACCTCTGTATGCTGGAGACACTGGAGCCTTTACAACACTACCATACATGATAACTCTCACTCCCCCGCCTGAGTCGGATTGCAAAAGCAGGGTGAGAGGAGGAGGAAACGTGGTGGAATCTCCTAACTGTTCTTGTTGTCATTCTTGCCATATCGTCAACATACGGCAACAACCTCGAGTTAGGACTACCAGTGAACCGCGTAACACGCACAAAGCTATTGTCTTCCACAACACCTCTATACATATCTAAACCATTGCCCAGGGCAGCAGCACTTGACCGAGTGGATATATTTTTCTACTACTACTACACACCTAGGAGTTATCACATTCCCTGTTGGAAGGCCACACCATGAGTGATATATTCGGCAAGATCTTCGGCAAGGACAAGGATAAGTCCCACAAGGAGAAGGGCCACCATTCTGGAGACAAAGGCAGTCAGGTCGTCAGCACTGCCAAGTGGAACGATTTCTGTGAGTACCCCCTCCTAATTGTCCTTTGCCTTCCCGCTAAACCACGCACAGTGCGTGTTACCTAAGGTTAGCAGACGACAGCCGCTGTCATTAGGCGGCAAAGCATGCACGCCTCGCGGCAGACGACATTTCTTTCTTCAGATCTCCGTTTTTTTTGTCTTTTCTTTTATATAAAGATAAAGTGGTGATTTCCTTGCGATCATCAGATGTGTCGTAGCATAAGGGTAATGCTGTAGGTACAAGTGGTATACACAAGGGGAACACGAGGGTTGGGACGTAGTGACATGACGTCTTGCCGATAGCAGCATGTCAGTACTCTTGACAAGTCGTCTGCTGTGGCCACCTTCAGGTGCCAACTTATTGAGTGTACCTAACTCTTGAGACGTGAAGGAGTCTCCTTGTTATCCGATTAGACCACCAGGACATGTGCCAAGGCTTTTTTAATTGTAGCTGAGGAGTCATAAAAACAGATGTGGTACTGACATCTTCCTAATTATATCAGTAGGTGCAGACATCTCCTTACTTTTATACCCTTCACGTGACCCCCTCAATGCTTCTCATATGCAGTAACTATTAAATTAGCTGTCCTCAGGTGGACATGATGGCTTTAAGGCATATTCTCCACGAGACGGACACATATTTTGAGACGGCCACTGGAATTTGTGGTTACTCATATATATGGTGGTTCTCGTTGGAAATAATAACACTTAAACTTTAACATTATTCACAAATAAAGCGCTTCTAATGCTTGAATAAGCACCAATTAAAGTGCCCGTCTCAATGTATGTGTCCGACTCAAGGTGAATCTATGTTGTATATCAGTCCCACCTTCGAGTAGAAGAGAATCCCACGACATTGTCTTATCATTCTCTGATGTTCATACATGGCTTTTATTAGTCATGGGATAGTGACAAAACGTGTAGCAAGTTACCACAACGCACATCCTCTGGTGTAATGGGCATCAGTATGCTTATCGGGGTAAGTTTGTTTTGATGTCAACGAGGCAGAGAGAATAAGGTTTTAAAGCTGCTTAATGCGTATATACATTGAGCCATTCTAAAACCTTGTTTCTAGAAATGCATATGTGCCATTTCAGCCTAAATATCGGCCTAGCATGAAATTAGCTTGGTATAATCCCATAGCTCACAATTGAGACCAAGTTACCAGTAGTGCACAAGTGTGCAGAGTACTTCTAAGAATACAAGGAGGATCAGTATAGGTGTTGCGCAATGCCAAGCGCAATTGGACCAGATGTCATCGATAAGTACTTTTCCTGCCTCATACCTGCCAGTGCTGTACGTACGGGTAGCCTCCCTAGATGGGTGTGTGTGAGGGGCGGCGGTTTAATACAGAATGTACTCTACAGATTCAGAGGGAAGAGATCGAGACTTGCTTTTAAACTCAACTTCATGAGGCGAATAAGTTGGTCCTCTTTCTACAGAACCTATAGGTGTGACTAAGTATGGCATACCTATAGTCTGTATGCAGGCATATTTGCAGAGAATCTATAATCATCTCTGATATTAGACTGGAGCCTACGTACTTCGTCCTCATTATAGTACACGAGTGGTATACAATCCGCCTACTACATGTAGTACAAATTTGAAGGAGTGGAACATTGTACGGACTGCTGTGTACATTTTTGCATATATGCTGATGTATCCTAATATGTTACGTAAAAGTATAGCCCGAATGTCATCATTGTTGGGGGATTAGGATGCGTGCACAAATAGGCACACTCAACCCTGCATAGCATCTATACTAAGTTGTCTATGCTATCAAAAATAATACACCATCCCATTAAATACATGTATGTAACTAAGGCGTGTTGGTAAGGCCACCTGACAGATAATTCATCTGCAAAGCGGCAATTCCTATGCGGCAGCAGCGTGTGAAAGAGGCAGTGCTGACTGTGGTGACATTATGTATTATTGTTCAATGGCTTCTGCCAACTGCAATTCTATGGCGGTTGGCGTGAGGTGGATGGCGAATTGGTGTGTGCCAATGAGGAATATTCAGCCCGCCCTACACCCTCGACGACACGGGGTCATTGATATGGAATACGATAATGATACGATAGGCCCTGGGGAATGCTAGCGGCAGAGCTATTCAAGGCTCTCCTATATAGGGGAGATTCTAAACCAGACCTATGTATAAGATGACTATGGATACCGAGGGGTTAAGCACACCAAGAATGCCGAGTTTCCTCAGAGAGCTGGGTGTATCAGTGGTATCAGATGATATGCATGCCGGTACCTCCACCGTCCTTATACCCTGCATAAAGTACCGCCTATATAACAACACACAGCTTCTCCCAGACACGAGAGCGGCTCATCTGGCGAGCTACTCACCTTAAACAACATGTAGTTAAAAGCAGACCTCTGCCTGCTGATGACGCACATGGTCTTTTGTTCACGGGGGGCTGGCGGCGGCTGCTGGAGGCGACCTTTTACTGGCAAGTTACTAAACAGGCGGACTCCCTCCCCACCAACTCAGTCCTCACCTCCAGCATTATGTAACACACCTTAACGACCACAATATGGGAAGTGGATCTGGGATTGAGTAGCAGGTCAATTGGAGATTTTTCAGGTAGACTCGGCCGAGCAGTTAGTTGGTAATGGGGAGCGGGCTAATTGAAAGGTATCCTCTGGACATCTTGGATGATAGCAATCAGATTTACTGATTGATGATTACCACCGTAGGTAGTGTTGAGAAGAGGCCCGGAAGGCACATGTATATGTATATGACATATGTGTTGGGATCCTGGGCGACAAATCCACATATTACAACGGTATGTGAGATGACATTGTTGTCATGAGGGTACTGGGACAGCCCCCCCCCCTCTCCCAATATGATAGCCGACTGTGACAATAATATCCTGCATCTCCTAGCATATCTCCTGGATTTATCTGCATCCATTCGACGTGAATGCCAATATGATCAGGGCTAGTTGACATAATAGATACATTCATCTTCCCTGTCCTTCTGCACTGGTCGTTGTTCAGTATACATATATACAACAGGCATAATAGTGACACAGACCCGTATAATACTTGTCATCTTACTACGGTATGGCATAATACATGATTTACGTGTATGCATATATACCGGTCCATTAGGGTCTATCCTATAAGAGAAGCCCATGCAATTCTATGAGAGTACGCTGCGAACATTGGACTATACAAGTAGGCCTATACACGCAATGTAAAGATGGATACTCTGAAACCAGAGTGATTTGCACCATGGTGTTTCATCCTGAAATAGTCGGGGAGAGTGTCTGCTACTCCAGTACCAGTACCAACCCCCACCCCCTATAGCACGTCTCCTGCTTCAAACGCCCCTCCCGGTACACTACTTACTACCCACTATTAGTCCACCTTATACCCCCTTTGAGTCATACATCTGTATACATTCCCGCACACTATACCCCGGCCGTCTCCGCCCTTCGCCCACAGTGGTGTAGTCTCTATATTGGGAGTTGGTGTATAAGGCCTCCGGGGCCATATATACACTATAGATGTATATATTGATATAAGAGGACGTGAGAAAGATGGGGCTGGCAAGAAAGATATGATAGTCTGGAGCAGAGCCTTAATGTCTACTTAATGTCTCAGGCGGGTCAGTTCTCATGGTATCTGATGTATATTCGTGTTTGTATAATTAAAATTACTACAACATAGCCTGCCAGCTCCCATACATAACCTGCAGTTCATAGAACATAGCATAATGCTTTATACTCTACTATACCCAGCCTTGGGCCTGCCATAGGTTAGATACATAGTAGTCTGTTTACTATGTGTGGGCATGTGTCTTTACTTGAACGTATGCATTAAGTGTCACTGGGGGACAGCAGCCTAAACCACATAGGCTTCAAAGGATTGGAGGCAAAGCCTCTTTGTTGGTGACTTACAGACAAAGGGGGTTGACGATAATTGGGGTCACTTTGATCACCACTGCCGTCGACTAGATAGCAGCCATGCAAGAGTCTCTGCCTCCCCACCGACTGCTTCCGGAAAACAAACCCACCTACATGTTCAACTTCTATTTCAGCTCAGACATTTCGACAGATTGCAAAGTAATACCAAACAAAAGTTCTGATCCGGAAACCAAACAGACCCTATTATTTTGGCCCGATCCTTTTATTTTTGCTAATCTTCTTTTTTAAAGATTTTCCCCAGTATAGAATATCACCAGAGGGGATAGGACGTAGACAATGACCTTCAGCCATCCGAATTATATTCCTTTCAGCGATTAGGGGAGAGGAATTCTTTGTCTGGCAGAGACTGAACTGAAAATTAGACAGTTACCTGTATCATACACAATGGTCACATTATAATAGAAGGGAAATCAACATTGGAATCTATAATTTGTAGTGAGAAAAGATGGGTCAATTCTTCTAAACAATGTTTTTAATCTATTCTATTTCTCACTGATAGGGTTCGAATAGCGTTATAGACTACATTTACTTTTCAATACTTCCTTCGTCATAAAAAGGTTGCATTGCAATACGAATTTGAACAGAGATGAAAATCATCATGCTGCACTAAAAGGGAACCAATCCATATTGCAGTCACCCTTAAAACGTAGCTGATGAATGGTCCTAAAAAATGAATCGACACACCTACCCTAATACTTTTGGCCATGTTATTTTTTGGCCTAAATAAGTAGGTTGCACTGTAACGTGAAGTCTTAGTGAGAAGTCTCCAGGGATTTATATCGATTGATTCATTGACAGAATAGCAGAGGGACATTGTATCAGTTATACGGGTTGGCATCAACATCGGTCATGCCATTGGGCGAAGACAGAAGGCAATCCGATCATCAGTCAGGAATATATAATTCTAACGTATTATTTATAGCAAGAGCCTTGCACGCGACGATGGCACATGGATCCATTCTGTGTAAGGTTTTTCACAGGCCTGGTTGTTGACCTGGATAAAATGGTGTTCTTGGGGTACTGGTATCAGTGGAATTTATTAAGGGATCATTATGCCCGAAAAAAACACCTTAAAATGTAATATCCCTTCGTAGTAAAGGACGAGTATGGTTTTATGGGTCATCAAATTAGTATTGCTATATCATAAACTATAGACCTCAATCACATGATAAGATAAGGTCTGAGGGTAGTTCCCTGTAGTCTAATTCTGAAGATATGTTTTATGGTATTTAGTATGGACAGTGAGAGAATAATGAGAAGCTAAATACTACTCGCGGAAGCCCTTCAATAGCAGCTCATGAGAGTACAAGAGAGTACACGGATTGTGGACAGTCTACTGCTTAGTGGGAGAACAGGTTGCTGTGGGACAGCCTGTGGGCCAGCTGCTGGGTGGGAGAACAGGTTGCTGTGGGACAGCCTGTGGGTCAGCTGCTGGGTGGCAGAACAGGTTCCTGTGGGACAGCCTATGGGTCAGCTGCTGGGTGGGAGAACAGGTTGCTGTGGGACAGCCTGTGGGTCAGCTGCTGGGTAGGAGAACAGGTTGCTGTGGGACAGCCTGTGGGTCAGCTGCTGGGTGGGAGAACAGGTTGCTGTGGGACAGCCTGTGGGTCAGCTGCTGGGTAGGAGAACAGGTTGCTGTGGGACAGCCTGTGGGTCAGCTGCTGGGTGGGAGAACAGGTTGCTGTGGGACAGCCTGTGGGTCAGCTGCTGGGTGGCAGAACAGGTTCCTGTGGGACAGCCTGTGGGTCAGCTGCTGGGTAGGAGAACAGGTTGCTGTGGGACAGCCTGTGGGTCAGCTGCTGGGTAAGATAACAGGTTGCCGTGGGACAGCCGTGGAGTGGGAGAACAGGTTGCTGTGGTACAGTCTATGGGTCAGCTGCTGGGTGGCAGAACAGATGGATGTGGGTCAGCTGCTGGGTGGGAGAACAGGTTGTTATGGGACAGCCTGTGGGTCATCTCCGCTGAGTAGGCGACCATAGGGGTGTGGGCCAACATATGGATCATCTGTTGAACGGGGATGCGGCACTCTCTATGGGTCAACTAATGGCTGAGAGAGAACAGGGATGGGGGAGAGTCCCGGACAGTCTATCTGTATGGGTCAGCTAATGACTGAGATAACACAAGGATGTGGCCAGCTGATGGTTGGCGCAGAACAGGGATTGTTCATTGGACTTTCCCCGAGCGCATGCCAGTATTACACGGTAACACCATCGCCAGTTAGGCAATGCACCCCCCCTTGGATATACAGAGAAGACTAGTGTTGTGTGAACCTGCTGGGTGTTCAGAGGTTCCTTCCCCGTTTGTCAGCATTCCTCCACAATCAGACATCAAAGGACAGGGAGCTGGCGCTCGGTGGCCGGCCTGATTACGGAGCAGCTCGCGGTCTGCTATGAGCAGCTCGACGAGCAGGTCGTGCCGGGTGGTGTCGGTAATGAGTTGGTGAATTAACGAGCAGCTGAGGCACACCGACACGTCCCCCACCTACTGACTCACGCCACCGCTGTTGCACATGGGCCATGGGACGGAAAGGAACAGATGGCAGCCACTAGCTGCATGAGAAATAAACCTTGCTTAATCTATTTCACCTATACATTGACTGAGTTCCCATAGCAATTCCCCGACATATGTTTCTAACACGTATCTTTATGTTAGTGACTCAGTGACCGCTTAGAGTGGTTTTGTGTTAGAATTAAGGCATGTAAATCCCTCAAACGTTGTCGTGTAGAAGGTCAATAAAGGCCTTCCTCAGGGGACAGGAATCCTATGTCAATTTTGATTTCACCTCACATATTTGAAGACCAGTTATAACATGAATTGTCAGCAACTCTCCCAGAGTCGCCAGCAATGTCAATTACACGCTGAATTCATGGGCCACCACTTTTTTGCTTTTAGGAATAAGAAAGCATGAAAGGCAAAACAGGAGAATAATTGTGTGACCTTTGCAGGTGGCCCAGCGTCTGTGAACCTGGCAGTGTGCAGCCTAGTTGTTGTTGATAAAGGCTGCTGGGGTGAGGAGAGGCTGGCGTAGTGAAGTGCAGGGAAAGGGCGATCGAGGGGGTGGCGATGGGGTAAGCTTATGGCCCGCCCGTAACACGGGGGTCAAAGCTTATGACGTCAGTGCAACCACTCTCAAATGCTCTGCTTTGCCAACATTTTGCTCAATTAACCTTATTCGCCCTGGCTAGTGGATGACTCGCTCCAGACGCTCGAAGGCTTTATATTATGTACACAAAGAGGGATCGCAGCAGCGGCCATTCCATCAGTTGCCTTCTACCTTTGTTTATTGTCCTACTGCACGCTCGATGCAGTCATCTGTTAACCCTTTAAGGGCTGCGTCGTGTTTTTATGCGCTATGCCATTTTTCATCATGATACAAAAATGCATCCCCGGCGAGTGTGCTTGCCAGGGCCGCATTGATGCCCTTTCTAAGTGTTGGCATGACGCATGAATGTGGCCCTATTATAAAGTAGACTCGCCTGGTCTCCATTCATGCATCATGCCGACAAAGGGGCATTACACAGTAAAGCAGTCTACAGGTACCCAGGTATAAAAGGGTTAACACCAGCATGCTTCCACCCACAGTGGCAGCTTACAAGAACCTCTACGACTCGCCCGGTATAACTCAGACCCCAGAACAGTCCCCAGCCTCTTCTATCTTTTCTGGCCCAGACTTTGTTTCTTCTTCTCCCTCCGTGCTCAATGCCGATCGATACAGTTGCTAGACTGTCTGGTCGGCAACCGTGGAGACGGCGCTGGGTAGCCCTCTGTGTGGGTGGCTCGTGGTGGTGGTGGCTATAGCGGGTGGTATATTGGTCGTACACGGGCGGGTGGAGGTTGGGGTGTGAGGATGGACGATACCTGAGAACAGGTGGTAGAACATTTGTCTTTAAACTGGTCTGCTTGTTTGTTTTTCTGGCCATTATAACATTCAGTAGCGATATATCAAGACTACCAACAGTGTATATGTCTGCGTCCTACCCGGTGGTATCCCCCTTTATGTCTGACGCATTTTATTTCCCTTTCCAGATTCCCTTTCTGGCAATGCATGTCTAGTACTGTGCAGAGGGAATGTTCACAAATGACGTCACCGGTCTTTGTGGTTCGTAACCGGGGCTATAAATACATTTGTGGAGGAGAAAAACCAAAATAGTGACAATGGATTGTCTGCAAAAGGGTGTCAAATTAGTAAAATAATTTCCGAACGTTCCCATAGCCATCTCTTCCTTACACACTGTAATCCTCAACATAAGACCTCACCGAATTGTCTAACATGGTCCTGATATGGTCTTCCTCCTACCTCTAGTATCAGACAGCTTAAGTACTAAAGGCTGTGACCCACTAGGGTAAACTGCCCCTGAGTGGGCCCCCTGCAGATGGATAATAACCAGGGTACAGAATCATTAAAATGTAACGTGTTCACCACACATCTGCGGTGCGCTCCCCCTGAGTATCTCCACCTTTAGAGTCTACGACCTTTGAGTGCACGACCTTTGAGGTAGAAACCTTTCTGCATGGCTTCATTGTACATGCCCTGCTGGCTGTTGCTTTCAACCCAATACCAGACTGTGCTCCACCGACACATACATACACCAGTTCTTCCCTCTCCATCCCTCCCACTGCTGTCTGGTACACCTTAACCCATCCCTCTTCCACACCCCTCTCCCAGTATCTCCACCATCGCCTCTTCCATATCTCCACCCCCCCCCCTCAATGCAGTCGGCGTAGACGTGACTGAGTGGCAGGTTTTATTAAGGCTCCTGACATGTAAAAGCACTTCCGCCTGCCTCCATGCTGCTACTGCAATTGGTGCTGCTTTTTCAATGGCTGGCTAGGGCCGGACGTCCTCAGAGCGGTGATTATTGCCCACTGAGCCGCTCCCCCGAGCTGCTCATGGCCTGTCCCCGTGGCACCATACCTCTGCACAACCCATACCGTATAGGCCACTTGCACTGCCCGAGGAGGACCACCGTCTCAGACCTCAGTTATCACAATCACAAAGCACGGGCAGGGGTCACAACCACATCACAGCCCCGGTAATGTAAGAGCCTGCAGGTCCTAGGTGCCAGCCCTGGGCCATACCCTGGAGTCACATCAATCCCATTACTGTTCACAGCCATGCTCAGTCCCTTCCCTGCACCAACCACCTGGCCTCCACCTTTGGTCCTTGTGCTAATCCAGCCCTTCTTCTGTTTCTGTCAGCGGGGTTTTCTAGTCATGGAAAATTGGTCAGGTCTGCATGTCATACATGTATGAATTTTTATCCAGAACCCCGCCCAGAACGTCTCTACAGTCGACCAACAGAGGAACAATATGGACTCTATGACCACCTATAGGTGGTGGTCTGAATGTGACCCAGATCATTGTTATTCAACTCATTTGACGCCACTATTAGATGTGACTCTAACCTAACCCAGGAACCATCCGATATGGTTCCTTAATCCACTGAGCCAGCCCGCTTTTGCCTAATGTGATTAGACACATAATCCTCTGCCATGTTACTATCTGTATGGCACCTACCCCGGGGAGAATAAGGACCATGGGCCAGTATGAGGACATCCATCAATGTCAGACTTTTCACTGTCAGCGATACATCTACAGATAGATGATAAAATAGTTCAGTGCCATTGGCCTAGTTACCTCGACTGACACATCAAATCAGAATCTGGGTAGTATTGTCAGATATCTCATTATTCACTGCACAATATGTCTTTGTATCTTGTACAGTATAAGACCATTAGGTTGGCACAGCAGACTGTCACCCAGATCGCCTTCTGGCAGTGTTGCACATAAAGCCTGCTTTAAACCAGTCTGCACGAGCTGCTCAGAGGTGCTCAGAACCCCTTTGGTGGAGTAACTCACGCTTAAAGCCCATCATGACCATGGTACCCGACCGTTGCCTGTCGCCCCTTTTTATCACGGTGCCTGCATTACGGGTTACACTTTGGCCGCCATATTTTGGCTAATATGCGCCTTTCGCGTGCTGAATCAATATTGTGTGTGTGCCCTGGCGGCTGTGGGGTTAAGGGGCTGACAGATCGGGGCCGCCTGCCCTGGGTGGCCACAGAGTGGACGGGCTGCTGGCCAGGCCGCCCACCTATTGTGGGGCTTAAGGCCTGAACCTGGAGAATGGGAGCTGGAGGAGCTGATAAGTGTGGAAGCAAGAGGACGGGAGTAGGGGACAATATGGGAGGGAATAGTATGCTGCGTGGGCCAGGGGTAAAGTGGAGAAAGTGTCCAAAAAATGGATTGAGTCCTCCTCTCAACTGGCGGCTAGAGGATTCGTGTCTCATGCTGACTGTAATATTACCTGTACCAGCTCATACCTGGGACCCACTCTGGGACCCACTGGGACCCACTCTACGACTCATTCCCTCTGTCTAGGTCTATATTGAGCTGACTCTCCTTGTATATCTTTGTCCTGCTCTATGAATTCTCCTCATTTAAAGGTCTAATCTACACATGCCTATACCTGTGTTTTACGTATGCATGTATGTGCATAGAATTATCTCTACAACTGAGGTACCCATACCATTAACTCCCCAAGCTTACAATATCTAGCTGCGCTCAGCTACATATGGAGTGTTCTCTAGATGCTACAATCGGGGTTCCAGCAACCACTGACATTGGAGGCTGATGTGATTAAATCTACATCACTACCCCTTGTTAATTACAGTAATTAATGCAGATGGGTTGGCTAGGTGATTGTTCTAATGCTGAGAGCCGTAGTACACATCTGGCGCCAGCCCAGCAGTGCATGTGCTGAGGACAGCAGAACAAATATAACCCTGTATAGGCCGCACCGCACTCTATAGGTGTATGGGTGTGAGTGTGGGTGTGGAGTTTGGGGGCGGTCATTTAACCGTGGGAACTGTAGTCAAATCGATTACGCAATCAATAAGAAACAGCCAGCCAGGGAAATTGTACGTCTATGCCTGTTTCTCGGCTGGAGGCAGGGGTAATGGCCCACACCTAGTGCCCCACATGCAATATTGAATGTTTCATTTCCATATCAAATAGGGACGGCCTTCCCTGCTTCCTCCTCCTTAGCGGGTCACGTGACCGGATAGGGAAGGCTGAGCCCTGCAGTGGTGGGTTGTTTTCATCTGACGTCAGACTCATTGTTTATGTAGTGAGTTACTCACTACAACCACAAGCAAAAATGTGTGAGTCAGATCAGGTGTTTTTAGGATACCAATCGTCTCCACCCTCCCAATCAGACGTGTTGAAATATGTTCTCCTCGTACCCCTATTTAGCCAAGGTACATATTGTAATACACTCACCGAAAAAAAAAAAAAAAAAAAAAAAAAAAAAAAAAAAAAAAAAAAAAATATATATATATATATATATATATATATATATATATATATTCACTATAGATGAGATCTAGCCCTTACTAAGCAGGAGCTGCCCAAATAAAAGCACTTCACATATCTGGCGCGTGCCGAGTAACCTTGATATCCTAATGAGGTGAAGGTCTATTATGACGGGGTCATTATTCATAACTGAGGTTACGCACCTTATGCTGCATTACGCAACTTCCAATCAGTAGTGCTGCCTAGGCTCACCCGTGGTAGATGCCTGCATACTTATGCTGGTTTCTGGGGTATTCTAACCATTCGTTATGGATCTGTTACTGGTAACTAGCGTTGACCCTAAAAAATGTAATTGCTTAAATTGCCAAAGCCTCCTAGGGGTTGTGCTGTAGAATCGACCCTGTGTAGCTGAGTGTTGATACAAGGGGTTAAGTTGAATGTAAACTGGATTGGGGTGAGAGGAACTACCTGTTGGCCTTATCAAGTGTTGGGAAGAACATCAACGAAGGCCCTAACATTTATTCCTATAGTTTCCTCAGCAGGCAAGCATCGATTTTTGTCTGTTGCCCTGATTTAATATAGTGAGTTCACGACACGTTGGGTTTACGACATACAATGCTACCCAATCAACAGACTATGTGTACTGCTGCCATATCACTGCTGGTGAATGTAACACTTGTAGTATGAGCTATACATTAAAAAAACCTACCATAGTATAGACATAAGACTTGTGCACGTCTCATTCCTCACATAGTGCAAAAGGACAACAAATCGTTATTTACCTGTACATGTCCTTGGAGTCTATATATGTAACCACAATAGAGTTAGAAGGGCATGATATGCCTAATACTGTTAGTCGCTGGTCAATATTGATATTGGCAGTCATATGAATGAATACATGTAAACAACATGAACTATAACAGTCAGACATGTTTGCTGATTTGTAATTAACAAGGATATGTATACAGTGCGCATAGTCTTTTAAATATCGCATTGTTATAGATTCATACGATGATCAAGTACACATAACTGCCCCAAACATATCCACCACCACCCCTCCTCCCCATAGCCGTGTAATATGAAGCTGAGGGTAATATGTAGAGAACAGTCCCTTATTGTGAGAGCAGCTCAGCTAATCTAGAGCTGCTCGTCCAGTAACAGACGCCGACCTGAGCTTTTCATCCCCACCCAACCGTCTTTGATTAACCACCGGGGCGCCTCTGGCGGCCACGTCAGGCTTTAATTGGCGCCAGTGGTCGGCCAGAAAGACGATAGAACCAGCCCAGACTATTGTCACAATGTTGGAATTCAGACCGGTCTGCTTGCAGCTAGGATCTGGGATCTACCTATAGCTGGAGGCATGGATGGGTCCATATAACACACAGAAATCGTCGATAAATCAAACGTATTAGTGAGACGGTGACTGCGGGTTGGCATTGACATTGTATAGCCTTGCTCCACTAGATGGCATTGCCTGGGTTGACTGATATGATACCAGTGTTTGTAATGAGTATAATTAACGACATGGGTTATGTTCTACAATAATGTTAGCAGCAATAGTAGTTATCTACTTTAGCAGGCACATAAGAGAAGAATATACCTCAATGACTTCAATTGAAATGGTCATGAATTGCACTTGCTCATGGTGACCATGCACATACCAGATAGATATTATCATGTGTCCCTAGGTATGTAATGATGTTAACGTGGCTCAAATGTTGCCATCGCCAGATCGATATTTTCATAGTCTGGCCCCAACCAGACACACACACACTGATTTTAGATAATGATAGTAGCCCACCATTCCAGCAGCCGCAATAGGCATTTGAGAACATCCACCGTGTTCCCACAATCATGTGTAGCGATAGTGACAATTGTGACAATGCATTATGTAAAAAGTGTACCTGTGTGTCTAGTATCACTTTGATTAGACAACTTGTCACATGTATGGTGACAAAAGCGTACTAATTAAAGAAAGCTGACTTTACAGATATAGGTGACCCGTTTTAACGAAATGGGTCGAAAGTCGCATATTAAAAATGTTATTATATTTGCTATATAAGTATTATATTGCCCAATATTCACTCTTAGGCGACATTTTTATATTTTGTTTTTGATTTAAATGGAAATTAATTGTCGATCCTATGTCTATCACTTTTGGGGAAATGGGGGTAGAAGTTTGGTTTTTAACTTAGTTTGCGAGAAGATGATTATTTATATGTTAGAAAAATGTCAAAAACTCATTTTTCAAAAATGATATTTTTCCACACTGTGCTACTTAAAATGCCCATATCCAGGCTCTTAAAGTGCGACTTCCGACCCATTTCGTTAAAACGGGTCACATTTATTAGATGAAATGTCGCCCATATAGACTTCTCAGAGCATCCGCCCTACATATCTTGATGTTTAATTGATTAATTGAGGGTATGGTGATGGGCCTATAGAAGAAAGTTGAACACAGCTAATCATAAATTGTATGCGTTATATATTATGTTCAAAGGCTTGTAGTCATTCCTTTGTCATTAGGTACCAGTATGAAAATCAATGGTAATTCACTTAAGTCTAGTCTAAGCACAAAGAGCAGTTCCGTGTGTTGTGGCCATAGTACAGAGCTCAGTTCAGTGAGGTGTGGCCTTATTACACAGAGCAGGTCAGTGTGAGGTGGCCATCGTACACATAGCAGCTGAGTATGAGGAATAATGGGTTGCCATAGCATAGGCGAAGTCCTGTGTAAAGTGGCTAGAGGTGTGCATAACACATTGATAATTGGGGAGCAACTCAGGGGCGGACCCAGGAATTTGAAAAGGGGGGGGTGCACCAAACACCAAAGTACCGAAAAGTGACATGCCGCGACTCGCGGCGGATCACATTATCATTAAAAAATCTAAAAATGTTTCCAAAAGGGAGGGGTCCTGACCCCCAGGACTCCCCCCCCCCTGTATCCGCCCCTGTAACTCAGTACGAAGTAGCCATGGTACAGAACGCAGCACAGAGAGCAGCTCAGATTGTGGTAATGGTTGCATAGCATAGGGCTAGCTTAGTGTGTGGTGGCTGGGGATGATCATGAGACGAAGACCCTCCTGTTGGTCTGTGCCCAGTCAGCCACTTCAATCATACCCGGCGGAGGGAGGCCCTGTCAGCTGGAGTAGTATAGGAAAAAGTAATTTGTAGCGGCCTCCAGCAGTGTAGAAGATATAGTAGGTGGCTTCCGCCGTCAGGTATCCACCCCGCCTACTTCTCAGCGTACAAGCCATCCACACTACGTAATCTTCAGGGCAGGGGCCACCCATCTCTCTGACCTCCAGGCCATCTGATATATACATATATATATATATATATATATATGGGTGGGGGTCCAGAAAATGTCCATTTCCAGTGAAAAACAATAATATTTCTGAATTGCCCAATGTTGTTGCAGATTTGTCTATATATAAAGGAGGCAATGAACCATCACATTCCCAAATTTTGTGATACTAGGATTCTTACTTTTTTTTCTATGTAAGTTTGAAAAATACAATTACTAATGAAACAAAATTGTGTTACGTTCACTAGATATTATCATAAACATGAGAATAGTGAAAAAATATGATGACATATTTTAGTTATGAACTTGATTCACTGAATTAGGGCAAAAATGTGTCATTTCCTACCATGTAACAGGGTGCTGTACACTCTTTCTCTATTTTTAACTCCCGATTGTGATAGTTTGATAGCTAGAGTCAATTGAGGGCCAGTTGGTTTCTGTCTAAATCGAACCTATAATCTTTTTAAATAGGGAAAAGTACTAACATGGAAGAGTATTGAACTAGCTGTGAAACCCAGATGAAAGTATACAAAGTGCTCTAACATATCTGAAGATATTTTGTATTTTCTGCCATTCTATTGTGTATATTTTACTATTCAGATGTGTTCAGTGGGATCTAGTGAACGTAACATAGCAGAAAAATAGAGGAATTATAATGAAATATTAGTCAATAATAGCATTGTTTTCAGTTGGTTGTGATATAATACCTTTGCAAAAAAAGTCCCAGCATGTCCCAGATATCTAATATAAGAAAAATAAGACAATTAGACCAAAATTCTGTTGTTTTCAATATATCTGGTGAACGTAACATCTAGTGAACGTAACACAAAAATTGAATAGTTTCTAGAATGAAATATGTTTATGATAAAATGATGGAAACAGGTCAGTGTCATTTGTAATGCTCAGATATACTTGGACAATTTGTGTTACGGCTATATTTTAATTATTTATGCATATTTCTGACTTTTTCATATATCTGGTGAACGTAACATTTCATAAAATAAAGGACATGTTGTTTTGATTTGATAGTTTCCCGTATTGTATTTTAATAAACTAAATATTTCTTAGAGAAAATTTAGAAATTACTGATTTTCCAAATCATTTGGAACAGAGACTTCACATAGAAGATACAACTAATGAATTTCACTTTGGAATATTATTAGTCACAATTTCGAAATTGTTCTCTGCAGTAATACCCAAACATTGGGACTAAATAAATTGTTGTTTGACCTGAATAACAATTTGAACCAATGAGAGAGAGTCAAACTGTGTCACAGCTGAGGTCGGTGACCAATAAGACAAGGGATAGGTCCTACCTGATTCAGTTCTGATTGAGTAGTGGCAGGGTTAACATTGTCCTCGTCCGAAAACCGACATGTTGTTTTGATAGTTCTTAGTATTACATAAATCATGCATTCTTCAACATACATCCTTGCTGATAGGTTTGTCAAACAGACATACATGCGGCCTATCAAAAGAAATTAACAAAAAAGGACATATTTTCGTGACAATTTACTGTCTCTGTGGAACCAAACATAATTCTAGTGAACGTAACATAATTCTAGTGAACGTAACATAATTCTAGTGAACGTAACATAATTCTAGTGAACGTAACATAATTTGATATCTTAATTTACAAAGACAAAGACATTGCACCGAGTTACGATTCTTATTGTATATGGTGCATGTACTATGTAGGCACCACATGGATATTTCCCTTCCTCCTTAGAGGACATTTAGGCTGATATTATTCAAAATGTTTAAATAAATCTAGTGAACGTAACATCAATCTAGTGAACGTAACATCCAGTGAAAACAATTGTTTTTGCTTGTTAAATGTAAATTAGAAAAAATCTATCGATATGGGAATGTAGAGCTCACACATACGCTTATCCAATGCAGGTAATATGTAATTTTATGCAGGATTTGTATAATTAATTACCTTTTCAAGAAATTTGGCTTAAACAGGTCATTTTTAATTCCTTCTTTGGGCTCTAATTTCACCAAGAAAATGATCAATTGTCTTAATTTTTATCATTCTGCCCAAGAGTATAGGTGCCCGGGATATGCCTGATGGCACGAAACATCCATCTAGTGTAATATTTTTCCAAAAAATTCAAGTGTTTAAAAAGATATATGAGATTATGAGAATAATTGCTATTTTTGTAATTTAAACAATTATAAAAAATTAAAAAAAAATTAAATATTGAAATAAATGGTGTTATAAAAAGGTATCATTTGTATGCAACACATATGAAGCAAAAAGTGTAAATCTAATATCATTGGCAGAAAATTTCCGTTAAAATCAAATTTTTTCCAGGGGACATCGATTTTTGGTCATTTTCCCCCTGAAAAGTAGCTAAAATCTAAAAAAATCATGAAATTATAATTAATATGCATATTTTTCCTATTAGTACTCATTGGGATTTTTGCAATTATGTAGTTATCCCAATACATTCTCTTCATTTAAAATGATTATTTTAAAAAAATAACTCAATTTGTGAAATGGACATTTTCTGGACCCCCACCCATATATATATATATATATATATATATATATATATATATATATATATATATATAATTATATATATATATATATATATATATATATATATATATATATATACAGAGAGCAAGAGACAGAGAGAGACAGAGAGACAGAGAGACAGAGAGAGACATAGAGACAGAGAGAGAGACCCACATCAATCGGGAGGACAGGTGGGGTGTCGACGTCCACAGGTGGGGTGCCTGGAGAATGGGGTATGTAGGTGTGCCTGGTCGCTGCTAGGGTGTTGGCTATAAACTACTGAATGCACAATACACTGCTGCAAGCTTTCAGTATAGTATGCTTGCAGCAGTGCGAGGGTTAACGTCTGAACTGCATATATAGCCTGAACGCTATGAGAGATCTAGAGCGTGAGTCGAACCACACAGCATGGGCGTGTATTGAAAATAACCACTCAGGCACCCGGTTCTAGGCTGGGTACCCAAAAGCACCAATAGATACCATGGGGGTCAAGCTAACTGCATCACAGTCCTTGCTCCTTCCATAGCTGAAGCCTGTGTTTAATACCCTGATTTCTCTGGTAGAATCATAAGAACCAATGACCACTCCATGGAGATTAACAAAAGTGCACATAATATTATTCGCTTCATGGTATATCATACAAATGCGTTATCGAGATAACCAGTGTCATTTATTAAGTGCAAATGAAAAAGCATGTCCTAAAGCCAATCAATGTTCTCGATCCATGTAACTCATGTTTCGGCCATCGCTATTCTCACAGTGCCGATTTACATGCCGACTTAACCGCATGAATGGCATTTGTTCAGCAAGCAATCCTGCACCACGTCGCACGGTGGGCGGTGGCAGCTTTAGGGCTGGCGTGCGGAGGGACACATATAACCTGCCAACGGCCCCAAGCAATATACGTGGGGAAAGGCCAGTGGCCCCCGGTGGAACATCGTTTTTCAATCTGGCACCAATGGACGGTGGCAAAATCATTATGCGTGCGCACAGGGCCTGGTGCAGCCAGCAGCCCATGGTAGGACAGCCCACCCGCCCTGTACATACCAACCCTGCGACGACACCACTCCCATCCTGCAACATGCCCCACCCCTACACACCGACCCTCTGACGAAACCACTCCCATCCTGCAACATGCCCCACTCCTACACACCAACCCTCTGACAACACCACTCCCATCATACAACATGCCCCACCCCTACACGCCGACACTCTGACGACACCACTCCCATCCTGCAACATGCCCCACCCCTACACACCTACCCTCCGTCGACACCACTCCCATCCTGCAACATGCCCCACCCCTACACACGGACCCTCCGACGACACCACTTCCATCATACAACATGCCCCACCCCTACACACCGACACTCTGACGACACCACTCCCATCCTGCAACATGCCCCACCCCTACACACCAACCCTCTGACAACACCACTCCCATCTTACAACATGCCCCACCCCTACGCACCAACCCTCCGACGACACCACTCCCATCCTGAAACGTGCCCCACCCCTACACACCGACCCTCTGACAACACCACTCCCATCATGCAACATGCCCCACTCCTACACACCAACCCTCTGACGACACCACTCCCATCCTGCAACATGCCCCACCCCTACACACCGACCCTCTGACAACACCACTCCCATCATGCAACATGCCCCACCCCTACACACCGACACTCTGACGACACCACTCCCATCCTGCAACATGCCCCACCCCTACACACCGACACTCTGACGACACCACTCCCATCATGCAACATGCCCCACTCCTACACACCAACCCTCTGACGACACAACTCCCATCCTGCAACGTGCCCCACCCCTACACACCGACCCTCTGACAACACCACTCCCATCATGCAACATGCCCCACTCCTACACACCAACCCTCTGACGACACCACTCCCATCCTGCAACATGCCCCACCCCTACACACCGACCCTCTGACAACACCACTCCCATCATACAACATGCCCCACCCCTACACACCGACACTCTGACAACACCACTCCCATCCTGCAACATGCCCCACCCCTACACACCGACACTCTGACGACACCACTCCCATCCTGCAACATGCCCCACCCCTACACACCGACACTCTGACGACACCGCTCCCATCCTGCAACATGCCCCACCCCTACACACCGACACTCTGACGACACCACTCCCATCGTGCAACATGCCCCACTCCTACACACCAACCCTCTGACAACACCACTCCCATCACCTTGCAACCATGTGATAAAGATAGGATACAGGGTGTACACGCCACGTACCTCCATACATCCAATGTGTCTCCTCCCTTCCCACACAATAGTCAGCCATGCACTCAGGGCCATGGATATAATTATTGTTTATATAATAGCCTGCTCGAGTATTAGTTATGTATGGCTTCCGAGAGAAGGCGTCTTGAAATAAATTTAATAGCGAGGGCTCTCTCAATTAATTTCCTTAAGGGGTTCGCCAATAAACAAAACTGCTACATTGTGGCGACTCTCTGAGACAGATAGTCTCAATAAAAAAAAGAGAGATCGGAAAGACCACCCTGTCAAACACTGTAGGCTTTCTATAGAATGAAATCAGATTCAACGGAAATCCTCGATGAAACACGTGCAAGAAAACAGTATCCCAGGCACCCAGCACATATAACTGTCATTCCCTACAGTAATGAGAGTGGCCAGGAGTCTGCTAGCTGAACAATGCCCCGGCTAGTGCAGTATAAATATAGTTGTAGTGATTGCATAGCACTGCATGTAGTATCAGGTTTATTCACCCAACAAAATATCATGGACAATGGAGCACAATGTCCAATAGGATGCCCGTACATCCAAGGTCCAGTCTTTAAACTAATCAAAATCAAATCTAATATGCTACATTGTATGCCTGTAGTCTACATTCAGAGACTATACGTCACATAGATCCACATGCCCGATATTATCATATTATATGTTATGCCACTTATATGGCTGCACGGGCTGACTGGCGGAATGAATGGCCTCCAGCCTGGTAATTGAATCAGTTTACAAGTCATGACCCTGGAGTGACGTCAAACACTGGCCTGGTCCCACAGGAGGACGGGCCCCTACGTCACCGGACGGTGAGACAGATGTGGGGACGGTCCCATTATCTGGGTGAGCACCCTCCAGTCAGACGTTCATCGAGAAAGCCTATCTGTAATCAATAAATCATTCAGCAGCCTTTGTGTCTGGGATCTAGCTTTCTTTGGGTGCCAGTGACCAATATTAGAGGATGATGGCCCTGAGATAGCATCTTAACCCTTTAATGACCGCCCAGTGCTTTAATTACAGTTAACCCTCACTTCCTCGAACATCTGCTATACAGTGGATCCCTTGTTTGGTACGGATAAGTTGCTTCTCAGACATTTTTCATCGGATTTTCCACTTCCAGCACTTTTTCCAGTGCTTTAATTACAGTTAACCCTCACTTCCTCGAACATCTGCTATACAGTGGATCCCTTTCTTCCTCAGACATAGGCCCTTGCAACTGCCCTCCGGACTTAAAACCCGGATAAGTTGCTTCTCAGACATTTTTCATCGGATTTTCCACTTTCGTGGAAGTGAGGGCCGACTGCAAACGCATGAATGTGTTACGTCCATCCTCGTTACGATGCAGAAATATAGGCTATATATCCCTAGCGAAGGCCGCATTCATGCATCATGCCGATCCTTCTGGAGTGTATCAACCCTACACGGTTGGCATGATGCTTGAATGCAGCACGGGCGAGTTATTCGCCAGGGCGAGTGGGGGGACCGGGGAGAAACGTGAGAATCAAAATATTGCTTTGTATATAATGCCAGTCTGTGAGAGCTTACAGATATACGTACTACTATACCACTCCCAACTATAAATATGTACATCAATATATTGCAGGCATCATGAAAAGGTTAGGCCTATGAAGTAGGAGAACTTGTTATCGAGCGCTTTGCCTGTCGGCACTTGTATTCTGGTATGATCAGACATAGTAATTCTTTTGTATGCAAGTTATATTTATAATACACAGTCATGTCGATAGGTACCTGACCTCTATGAGACGGAGACGGCTAGCCCAGGACGTCTTGGCGCATTGACTGCCACGTATACTAACTGACTTCGAACAGACTGACTTTGGAGAGATCGAGTCCCTCAGAGCTGCTCTTTATGGAGTCATGAGCATCGTCGCGACCCTGGCGGCGCTCCACTGCACTCAGCCTCCCTCTCAGGAGTCCATAGCTCGCGATCCAACAGTCTCTCCTCCCTCCCCTTTACCACTATGACAAATATGTTTTCATTAATAATGAAGTCTCATAAAAGGCCAAGTTCACTATGTAGTAAAAAAAACATTATTAAAGGCGATATGACCACTGGTCCTATATTGTACAGTCACACTGTATCAAGACTCCCAGCTACGTCAATTAATGCTCAGTGAGGGTAATGTTCTGATGGATTGCTGAACTTTGTAAGCATTGTGATGCCATTATTCTCTCTGGTCGGAACCCGTGAGCCCCCACTGTGTAGAACTGGCACCAATTGTCTGTGTTGCCGGCGCCTAGACCCTATACAACACGGAAGCACACTTGGGCGTCACACGCGCCTTGATGTCCAACCGCTAGGCTCCTGCACTGGTTGCCAGACAGATCGACAAGCGTTGCTTATCTCGGGCCGGCAGCTCGCGGGGGAGCAGCGGACATAACGTGAGGCCTGGTTGATATGCCAAACGTTGTGATCAAATGTCAGTTTGAGCGTGCACCTTTATTGGTACAGCCTCAAGGTGCGGCTGTGGTGGGATGGGAAAGAAGCCCAGAGAGGCCGCCTGGCATATTGTACCTTCGTAACACTGCCATAAGGGTCTGACATCTGGAAATCCAGGAATCCCATGTCTATTTATACTACATGTCGTTGGCTGGCAGAACAAAGAAACTGCCTGTCTGTATATTAAAGTTAATAGACGTGCAAAACAATCACAAAGCAATCACTGGGTATATATAAGTCATATATGGATACGCGTGAGTAGCTGCATAAGTGTTGTAAGCCTTGGACAATGGTAATTATCCTCGGCTGGTGCCTTGGACAATACCCTGTCCATAGCTTATAACACATATACAGCGACTCACCTACCATATCTATATATGACACTAGCGGCATACATTTTTGACTGAATAACAAGGGTCACAGGCTGGAGGAGGGGAGGTTGGGGCTGGGGTTGAAAAAGGGGCATTGTTTGTAAAGGTTCCCCTATCCAACTCTAGAAGGATAGACGCTAGCCAAAGCCGGGTACAATGGGTCTAGCACTCTCTATACGTATCATGTATACTATGCGCGTGTAGATTTTTGAAGCAGGGATACACTGTATCCCCTTAACACAGTGCCGACACCTATCGGGTAATTGCAAATGCAATAAATTCTCAATTTCATGCCCTCATCCAAGAGAGTGCACAGACATAAGGCCACAACAAGGTCAAACCTTGTAAAAGTCCTATAACTACTACATAAAGTGTCTATACTGCAATGCAGAGAGAATGTGTATAATAACAACTTTCATATTGTTTTATACACGTACAATGTTAGACCAGGGGGGGCCTACATTTCCCTATATACACATGAGAGGCCCCTAATAAAAAGATACGTGGCTTGGTGATGGGAAACATATTCTTGGAGTGGCCTAAGACCGAGGGTACTAAGGACTTAATTTCTCCACGTGGTTGCCTCTCTCCTCTCCCACAACACACTAAAGGAGCCATTACTTACACCAATAACCCACTTTCTGTTGGCTCTGTTCCCTCTCAGGACAACGCCATCAGGCCAATGCTCTCTGCCTCCGGCCTAAAACCACACTTACTGAAATCGAATAAGCCTAATTTTGCAGAGCCTCTGTAATAACATGCCTATAGATTTTCTCCTTTATCGTCCAAGAGCATAATATATACTTGATGGTTGTTTTGGGGTTGGTCTTAACAGTGAATTTATTTGTGTCTCTGCGTTTAATGTAGATACTTTATATCAGACTAATCAGTTCATCCAATGAACTCATCGTCATCGGAGAATGGTATATTCAACTGACTGCACATCAATTAACCATATACATGTAGATATTCCTCATCCTTTACCATGCATCTACAGGAGTAGACCTGGCAGCGCCCCTGCCTATATACCTGGCCACGACGTATTGCTCTAAATGAGTTATTGCTAGCCGAGGCGTGATATGGGGAGGCCACAAAAGGAGTGGGTTCTGGCCGGGTGGCGGCGCCGCTCGCCGTTTGACCTTTAGTGCCGTGTGTCCGGCGCCCGTCGCGCCGCCGAATTTCGCGGCGGCCCGGTGGCGCGTGTCAGCTATTGTGGCCTGTAATGACGGGGTTCCACTTTATTACACCACGGCGCGTGGGAACGCCGCTCCCACGAGGATTAATGC
The DNA here is from genome assembly GCA_947462335.1 of Harmothoe impar. Lineage (NCBI taxonomy): Eukaryota > Metazoa > Annelida > Polychaeta > Phyllodocida > Polynoidae > Harmothoe > Harmothoe impar. The sequence goes on from OX381705.1 coordinate 50,640,093, forward strand.
CGGCCAATCGGCGCGCCTTATACCGGGGTCTTACCCACCACACCCAGCCCCAGCCCTCCCCAACACCACAGCCGAGCCTTCAGTACCCAAGGCTGTACTCCTGGCCCCCAAGGGCTGCGACATGGCCGCTTGACATCAACAAGAAAAGCAGCGCGCAAACCCGATTTCCCTACCACCCCCTCCAGCTCGCCGTGAATAGCCTGACAGGACTGGGGCCCTTCCAGGGGTTATCTGAAAGTGGCCATGGCTTCCTCCGGTGGCTCCCTTCCTTTCTACCAGCCACGTTGTCTAGTGTCTTCCACTTTGTTTATTACCCCGGGCAGTCGTCGGTTCTGTTCTCCTCCTGTGCCCTACCTGTGTCCCCCCTACTCACCCCCCTATACATCTTGTGGTGGGTAGTTCCTGCACCTGACCCCCCCCCCCCCCCCCCCCATCCCTCCACTCCTCCCTCGCTCCTGTTTGCCTCGGCTTAACCCAGTCATGTAGGGGCGGCCGAGTGGACAGCGACCTCTTGGCTCTGCAGGTTTGGGTTACTCCACGAGTTGCTCCGCGTTGCCTCACTATTACTGCACACACCAAGCTGCAGGCCCGGAAGTAGGCTGGCACGCTGTGCCTCGTCCGGACCTCGTCCCGCTATGGGCTCGTTATCTCATTACCCGATAGGTGGGAAATACGCCACACGCCGCTAACGCTCAAGGGGCACCAGCGACAGGCCAAGGCTTGCGCGCGCATCGACCGGAAGTTGGCAAGCGGAAACAGTGACGGTGAGATATTCAAGGTGACAGGTGAATGAGGCAAAGGGATAGTCGAGGAGGCTGGGGAGGAGAGGTGTGTGGTGGTGGGGTGGGGGGGGGGAGGTGTAGGGCTGTTTCTTGCACATTCAACCGTTACTTTTCCTGAGAAAACCTTTCCCTGCTAAGTTCCTGGAAGTACACGGTAGCATGTTCTATCACTCCAGTGCAGTGGGGTACCATGGGCCGCAATGCTTAAGCGCCCTTTTTGGACAGACGGCTAAGCCTCCGATTGCCTGGAGAAAACAAGATGGCGTCCTATGTGTTGTTGTCTGCATTTTGAATCGCTTTAATAGTTATTTACTATAATTCCGTGTCAGATCCGTAAGAAAGGTCTTCAATTTGACTTTCTGTATTGCTAGACATCCAAGTGCCCTCGTTGGTCGGGCTGGGTCGGGATGGCTGTGCCCTCCCGCAACCACGCCCTAGGAACTCATGATACTTATGTGTCCCGACAGAGCCGCACTGGCGTCCTTTGTTTCTACTTTATTATACCTGTCACACATTGGGGACTGGTCGCCAGTGTTGAGTTAATGCTGGCATTGTGGTGTATTTATTAGGGCTATTGCCGTGTCCATTACACAAAGTCAGTACCTCTGATAGCTTCATCCCAGCTCAATCACCACTATTGTATTGTGGGGGGTGCTTTACAGTATGCCACCCACCTGGGGGACTGCTATGACAGACCCCCCCCCCCCCCCCGCCCCCGCCTCCCCATTTCCCATGGGCTACGTGTTGATCTCTCCCTGCCTTAACGTACCGGCCGCTATGTATCAATTCCATTTACGTAGCCACCAGCTGTAGGCAATATATCTGTATTCATTCCACTAGGGATACCTTTCAGCCTCTATGCAGTTCCCCAGAGGCAATTAGAGAGTTTGATCAAGGGAACAACAGACGGTAGGGTCCCGAGAGTTTGTATTTTTCTCTGTGTGTTTTAGCTTTTTGATTCCGAGGTATTTCAAGCTGAATAACAATATATTCAGAATAAAACGATTGCAAAATTGAAGATCAGCATGCTAGCTTTAAAATCAACCGTCACAAACACATTTTCCCAAAATAGATATATATTATTTAGTAAGAGCTAGACTTGAAATGATCACCAAAAGGAGATCGTCCTTATAGCACTTTAGCCGTTTAGTAGCTGTGCGATACCATGTCACAATGTTACTCCCAGGACTGTTTGCCATAGGGAAGATCAGTTACGGTGTGACACAGACACTCTAATGAATATTTGAAGCCACGTAGTCAATACCTCATCTTCGTCTAGCCACCCCAGTGATACACGTTCATTCAATGAAACAACTCCGCTTGTCGTCGTGCCTTCACATTTGCATTGATGATGATGATGATGATGATGATGATGATAATACTGATGATGATGAAGTTTTAAAGCCCCCCCCCCCCCGATAGGACCTTGCTGTGGTTGTTTTGAGGACGTGTATATAGATAGGAGGAACCACAGGGTATGCATACCATGATCAGTTAGTCTCCCCCGGGTGTCCCCTTGTACGATTCTCTTACACACACATACCGGGTCCCTGTACTGTATTATAACTACATCTAGATGCCGCTATAGTTGAGTGAGGTATTCATTAGCACAATGACCCCCCTGTGGTGCCAGCTGCCTTATGGTATACAGACGACGATAGGGTGTCTGGCAGGCCTCTCCCGTTGAATGACTGATCACGTGACAGGTAAGCAGATCTCCCGCCGTGCATGGTATGACATGTCAATGCCAGATCCATGCCACAACTAAATTGCCCACTGCTGCTAGAGCCCATAATGGTGACAGATTGAAACTGGCGTCAATAATACGCTCCAGAGCTTCATGGCAGCCTTGCATGCATGCCCCTCTCCCTCTAGCTAGCTCCACTGTCGTGGCGTTTCTATCCATAAAAGGATGGATTGAGCAGAGAAAGCTTCTGCTTACGTCACCATGCGTGGAGGTGGGGCCCCAGCAATCCGCCCCCAATAAAGAAATCGTTATCGTCAAGACGCATGCGCCCCGAGTGGGGATTATGTCTCACTTCCGGTGCTGGCGTCGTCAAGATCTCGTGTCCTCGGGGTCGCCACCTTGGGACCTTTAATATTCTACGTCTTGAACAATATCGCGGTTGGCACTGTGCTGCAATTCCATCACCTATAACCTTCCTCATATATAAATAAAAAATATTACTCAACTCAGCTAACCATGTAAAAGTGGTCCTACCACAAATATGATATGGAGTAGCACTAGGCCTCAAGTGACTATGTATATGTGGGCCATGGATGAGGGGGAGCCTCCTGTTCCCTGTCCATGTCCCATGTCTGATGCTTAATAATCACAATGTCCCCTGTCGAATTTACGAACATGCCATGCCCCATGTGGCCATGTCGAATCTACAGGTGTATCCAAAGCCACACCTGCGGGCTACTCCATGTACCCTCACGAACACGATGTTGTAGAAACGAGTGTAGAAGTATCTACATTAACCAGTCTTGTCTGGCATCAGCTTCATATACTTCTACTCGCAGTGTTTGTAGATTATAGCCCTGTCAATGGCCGCTAATCACCGTGTGTTGGTCACCAAATGTCAACCCGCTGTCGTTTGAAGCACACAAAAACATACAGTGAGGAGTCAAGGATTGTTTGTGTGTGTGTTAGTCGTTTTCTAGTAGGAGCAGGGACAGTCTGGCTGTATATAGGTGAGTCTGCATTTTATGGCATTCAGGCTTGAAATACTGGAAGCCATGGGGAGGAACTCCCATGGGTGCTATTCTATTTACTCGCAACACAGCCAGTGGCTTCCCATTGAATCTTAAACGTGATGTACGATAGACCACGCTCTGAGAGGGTTAAGCTTGTGCAGGTGATCGTCTGCTTTAAGGCGTATTAAACAATAAATATTATATACACGGCCCTACTATTAACCTACCGAAAATATAGTCACATACGTTTAATTTCAACCAAATCTAATTAGTATATTAACCATACAGAGCCAGACAAAAATGATCGATAGTCTTTCCCGGGAACGATGCACATCGCGCCGTTCAGACACCAAATGCCTTTTGTTTCATCCCTAAGGCGGTGCATGTTGGCCAATTATCATTCTCCTTTAGGACGATGCATTATTCAAGCCCGTGGTCCGTCATAACGGCATTATGGCCGCAGTGGGTAATTTGATCAAGACGTGTGCGTGTGACATACGATCTAGCCGCCGAGCTGGGATCTCCCCCGCCCACTCCCAGTCTAGAGACCCCAACAGCTCTGTTCCCCATTACCAACGGCCGTTTGATTAGTAGAAAGTCGTGTGATCGCACGTGAAACAGGTTATATCAGTGATCGCATGTATGCGAGCGGAAACATGTGCCTACATGTTTTATTTTGTCAATAGATGCCCCCAGTCATAGATCGTATCGTTGTATAACTTCTCGTTACAGACACCACGTTATATATTATACGCGATATAATAATTACTCCACAATCATGACGGCATGTGTGCTCTGCAGTCCAATTAGCCATATGGTGGAACCCAAGGATGGAATTAATGCCCATAAGTAGCGGATCAGTTACCTAGTTACCTCCCGGAGTTACCTCCTCACGACATGACTGGATGTTGTATTATTAGGTAGATATTGGCAGGAGCATGTGGATGGCATACTACCATATATTACAATCGGTTTCGGCGTTTGGAAATTTCAGCGAAATAGGAATTCGTTGTATCTTGTGAATGGACACCCGATCCATCGTACATGAATTTAATCAGGGGAATAGGATAGTATAAGAGCATGGTGTATATGTTTTACTGTATTATTATACCGGACTATCATACCGCCTAAAACTCCCGACTACAATAGTTAACAGCATTTATAATCTCCGGAGAAAACATTACCTGGAACTTAAATTCCACCCGTGGGAATATAAGCCTACAGTGTGGATGTATAATGTATATGGCGGCTATTAAAGAGGCACATACGGTATCAATCAATGTTTTTCGGCGCATTTATTCTCTTTTAGAGGCTTCATATATATATATAGGTATATTAAACAGTCAGACGTATAATACTTCTGTACCCTAGGTTGCCCCTGGATGGATCAAAGTACACCTTACCTGTCACCTTGACGGCACGCCGAGGTCATTCCACACAGTGTACCTCCATGACCTTAATTCTCTTATAATCCTATCAAGGCTGGGTCCCCCAGACGTGTGGTGCACGTGGCTTTAACAGTGACAGTAGCGGTGCTATCCGATATCCCCTGCAGAGCCCTTGTGCCACCAAAAGGTTTCCATGAAATTGTCCAGGCCATGGCTTATAATTGCCCCATAGTGTCCTCCCATCCCAAACTATTCTAACTGTAGATAGCAATTACTATAAAGCATGCCTGACGTGTTTCATAAACAGTGAATCTATTGGATACGAAATGCTCACAAATTACGTCTGTAGGGGTCAATAACAAAACGTTCTTCTATCAGAATTTGTATCCCCTGTAGCCTAACAGTATATAATTATGGCTGTGCATATTGTCATATTATCACAGGCTATATGATTTATTCCGTTATAATATAGTTACAAAACATCCCCATTAAACCTGGGGGGGGGGCTTAGATTAAAGGAGTTATGATAATAAGATATTAATATGCCAGTATTAAGATAGCACATGTTTTAGCGATGTCTTTGATTCAAACAAAGTTAACAAAATTGGTGGGTGGTGCAAGCGTATTAGATCCTACTTCATTCTTTCAGTGGATTAACCCTGCCCCTGATGAAGGGATATTAGGGCTCCCATATATGTAGGAAATTTCTTTCTTCTATTTCCCACCATCCGTACAGACTCTCCCTACATAATACACGTGCTGGAATCGGCACAGTAAAACGTGCAGTAGAGTTTGCCCATCAACCAACCTAGCCTCTGTCGGAAGAGAAATAAAAAAAACACTGAGTGGCTTCAGAAACGCTGTCAGTCAAAACAATATCGCGGCCGGCAGCCAATCAACTATAGCTCCTCTTTTGCTCGCACAGTCATCGATTTGTCTCGCGGACCCGGTCCTTCCTGCTGACGTGCATGTCGTCCCCCCTTTTTCCGTCCGACGATAACGTAATTAACTATTTGCGCTGGTCGCTAGCGCCGTGTGACGTCACGCGCCGCTTCCCAGTGACAACCGTCCACACACAAGAAGCGGGGATTGAACGCTACCACCAAGAAGTAGGCATAGAACAGGCGCACCTTCAATGCAATGCAGTTTATTTCAAACTGCTGATTGTCCACAAATCCACATGGCCCAGATGCATTTCACATGCAAGAGGTATTCATTTGGAACATGAGGCTTGGAGCCTATGATTCACAAAGTGTGAGGATAATAGCGGGGGATAATGTCGGTTGATATCATTATGGGGAAGGGTGTACTATTGTGCGGACCACCTAGAAGAGTTGACTCGTAGATCTAGATCGATATTATAGTTCATAATGGTATTCTCCTCTGGAAGCGATTCAGGGAATATTTCTTTTATTGGGGAGTGTTCACCAAATATAGTTATATCCAGTTATGTCAATTACCATTTAAGAAATAATTTACCATCTCCCCTCCCCCCTCCCCCCGATCAAAAGGAGCCATGTTCTTGCATATTGAGGTATAGTGACGCGCTGGCTCTTTTGCAGAATATATTATGTGACATATTCTTACCCTCCCCCAATAGGGGTCGAAACATGTTTAGCACACTCCATAGAGGGGTCGAACACCACCCCTTTTTGTTAAAAGTGACCATTCCTATAGAACCCTTCCATTGCCTCTATAATCCAGGACAGGAACAGCTCATGTGGACGATACAGATTGCTATCCTCTGTCAATAGTATACGACCTCCCAGCTCAGCTGTCCAACCATATATTAGGCAACTACGATCAATGACTTTTGTTCAGGGTGATCCAGTAGACTTTAATCCAACATCAGGCTTTTTCGAATTACTTCTAGGAAATATATACAATGTATCAGTTTGATGCAATGAATATGCTCATATGATATGGATACGAACCTGAATGGTAAATATACGAATAGCAGCTCGTTTGAATGTATCCACGGCCATGAGTATCCTGATATCTAGGCTTGAAAGCATTATTACTTTCTGAGAACTGATTTCCACAGAACTATAGCTTGCTATTTATAGCTACACAACGAGTCAGGAACGGATCAGGGAGCAAGGTGATATCATCACGCCAGCATGTGTCCATAATGTGGATGTGGTAAGAGGCTTTTCTATTACGATATCACTCATTAGCCCTTTTAAGGGCTGCATGGTGCTTAAATGCACCGTGTCCTTTGTTGTAATGACGCATGAATGCAGCCCTGGCTTGCACCTTGCCAGCATCACGCATGCCATATGGGGTTGGTGATACCTTTCCAAAGAGGTCGGCATGGTGCTTAAATTCAGTCCTGGCGAGTCTACATGCTAGGGCTGCACCACCACGGTCAAGAACACAACACATTTTAAGCATTATGCGTGCATGACAGAGCTATAAGGCGTACCGTACGAGCTTAGAATTAAGAACCGGGGCACTATCATATATGGTATACTGATGATATAATATTGTAAAATGATGCCATTGGATGTGTGCGTCTTGAGAAATGCTGGGGTATTGATGACGTCACACTTAACCCTTATCTTACTACCTGATATGCAGATCCCCAGGAATAATTTTGCTGTAAACAATAATCCGCTGGGGTCCACACGGACCACAGTCAAATCCAATATTAAAGCTTATATACTTTGGCTCTAATAGAACACGGACAAAGGGTCCCTTGCTTTGCATATTACTTTAATTACACCTCTGTATGATTTTGAACAGCACCAACCTACCCTAGTAGCAAACACACTGTGGCCAGACTGTGTTTGCAAGTCTGGCCTGGAGTGGGCTAACCGACGGGCTCTCGTCGGTTTAGGGCACTGGGCTTTGGTCTGGCCCCATGCGGGCTTCCCATGTTGGGCGCAGATCGGGTTTTGGACGGGAAGCCCACTTTGGGCTCAGATCAGTTTTTGGACAGGCTTCCCACTTTGGGCTCAGATTGGTTTTTGGACGGGCTGAAAGTGGGTTCAGATCGGTTTTTGGACGGGTTGAAAGCGGGCTTAGATCGGTTTTTGGACGGGTTGAAAGCGGGCTAAGATCGGATAATTATGGGTTTTTAGAATCTATTCAATCATTCTCCAATGATTTCTTGCATTTGTTGAAGCAGATATCCTAGGTCCTGCTAATCAACCCAAGGCATAATCATACTCTTCCTACCCAATAATGGAAGTATCAAGCAGGCCTATTATCATCAGGTTTGAGCCACATGCAGCATAGACAAGTGTCTATGGTGCACATTGGCCTTCAAAGCCATAGTTCATACCTACATGGGGCAAATGAGTCTTGTATTAAGATTGTAATGCCACAGAAATAGTGTTTACACTGGATAGCTGCTTAGAGAACCTCCTTTTCATCATTCAAATATATATTCTATCTTATTTCCAAACTGTGTGAACATCAATTTATTGTTTCCTATTCTACATCACTTTAACATTTTATTGTATTATTATATAATGTCAATTTCATCTGGCTTTGTTGGAAAACTTTAGATATTGTATAGTAGTGACATCTGGTGTCAATCATCAGAACTATTAGACCAGTTGCCCTGTCCAAACCCAACCTCACCCCTCATCGGCCCGGAGTGGGCTAACCGACGGGCACCCGTTGGTTTAGGGCACTGGGTTTTGGTGTGGCCCCAAGTGGGCTGCCCGAATTGGGCTCAGAACGGGTTTTGGACGGGTTTCCTGTCATCTGGCCAACATGAACCCAAAGCGGGTAGCCCTCTTTGAAACTGATCTGAGCCCAAATCGGGCAGCCCGCTTTGAAACTGATCTGAGCCCAAAATGGGCAGCCCGATCGGGGCCACACTTCAGCCCAGCCATCTGCCCAACATGAAACCCAGCTCAGTTTTGCCCGACTTCAAACAGCAAATCCGAGCTAAAACCAAATTGGCCCCGTGCGGGCTTGCTACTAGGGTAATTGTAGACAATCATTTAGTGTCATTTATGTCACAATAGTTGGTATTTCTGATAATTATGTGATGATGTCAGATCTCCATACATTATATTGATTCCTTAGACAGATTTTGGGACTTGCACCATTCTATTTTCTTTTGATTGGGACCCTGGAGTTGTCAATAAGTAGGGAAGACACTTAGGTTTAAGATAGGAAGAACATTCTGCACAGAACAGAAATGGCTAGATCCGATCATATATATTATATATATACATCTGTCATCGAGTTCTGGCCTATGACCTTCCAAAAATGTATGAAATCGGATTAAAATATGTGTTCCTCACATAGAAAAGACTTTTTTATTCACGTACAAGTTGCCAAGTTTGAACTTCTGGAGGCTAAATACAACATCAGAGCCATCTAACTGGTTTCCTGCTGCAGGAATAAGGTGTAACACAGTGCTGGGGTCCGCATGGGGTCCGCATGGACCCCACCCAAAATTACACGTTTTGTTGATTTATGGAAAAATGAGCCAGGCTTTTTCCTAAAAATTTGGTAAGCGTATAGATATATGGGGTATCTACCATATAAAACAGAAAAAAAAATACACTATATTTTTTCGATTCACACAATTGTTTTCATTTTTTTGCTCCTAGGAATTAAGTGTTAAATAGAAATATCAAAACTGATGATGATAACATAATTACTACTTGTAATGATGCTTGATATACTAGGGAACGGACATGTAAAAGATGAAGTTTATATCTTTAACTTGGGTCCAGTTGGACCCCAGATAGTATTAAACATGATTTTTTTGACGTAGTATGATAAGGGCTATATGATCTGTCAGGATGGCCCTGGTGCCGGAGAACGCCTGGTTAAATATCGGGTTATGAGCCACAAGTGGTTCCGGTGAATTCTTGTTTTAAATAGCACAGACATAGAACCCAAACCTCTCGGGTGCTCTCAGCTAAACCATAAGCTGCTCAGCCATTCCACTGTAACAGCCAGGAGCAGCTCCGAGCAGCTCATGGTGCGACTGTCCCTGCGGCTTGGTGGTAAATCATGCACACCATGGCGTCATCGGCTCTCCATGCTGCCAGTTTTGCAGCGTGCGTCACTGCCCTGCCCCTCCAGGGTGAAATAGTAGATCTCTCACCCCTCAATACTTGCATACTTCAAGCTAGGTACCGCAATAGTACCCACATGATGTGTGGTCGGCTCTGTCATTGTCCGTGTTCAGCGGTGAGTGTATTTTTGTATGCTCTTCTATTATAATCAAAATACTAGTAAAGGTTTGATATCCGCGTTGGGGGTGGGCCCTAGATGGGTAAAATCGACAAGCCAACAAGGCCCCGTTTTAACCCTATGGATAAAGGATTAGATGCTAGAGGCTGACGACAATTTAAATGACAAGCACTTAAAACCGAAAATGGACAAAAGCTACTTCTTAAAATTGACAAGGGGCATTAAAATCGACAAGTGACACAGCAACATTGGTGTGGCACCTACTATATAGGGCCCTCGGTGGTGGTGGTGGTGGGGGGGGGGGCTGCGATGTAATTCATTTTATAGCAATTAAGAGCACATTGCCATGTATGAGCACTGATTTCACCGACCATTGCCATATTCACAATGGGTGCCTGTCTGGACCAGCTGCTTTTGTGTGGAACCAGAAGATATCCCCCCCCCCCTCCCAGCTGTCCTCTTACCCCACCCGGCTGCCGTCAGGCAGCAGGGGACTGCCGTTTGATAAAGCACCCACTAGGCATGAGCTAATTGCCATTCATGTTAGAATCCAGATAGGCGCTGACTCGGTCTGGATGAGGGGGGTAACATCGTAGACCCTTTATGAAAAATGCTACATCCACTATGTATTACATTTATCCACCATTGCCTTTTCACCAATTTCACTTGTATTTCCATTGGTACGTAACTTAACATGATCCATGTATTTAATGCCAACAGCCGCTTTACTTGGGCTTGCATTCTGTATTTCCATGTCTAGTGTATACTCTAATAGTTTTTGAGGTTTTACCAAATGGCGTTGTCCTGTATTTACTTGCTTTGTGAGTGTCTATGAAGCAGGCTGCAGTGAGTTGTCCCAATGTCGGATGGAAATAGATTCTAAGAGAAGTCACTGCAATTAGGATAGTTGAAGATCAAACATTCTGCATAGTCTACCATAATACCCATCGTCATAAAACTATGGGATTCCCAACTCTACACTAGGCAATGTTCCCTGGCCTACAGCTGACGGCTAGCCTGAGGCAAAGTCAGTCACAAATATAGCCTTATAATTGTTACCACAAACATGTCCTCATTCATTGTTTCAACATTTACTTGATCATCAATGTCATACATGCACTCAATTTCTCATATTTTGCCCTGAATACATGATGGAATGTTGTCTGCTGACCCAAGACCCAATGCCAGAGCCCTTTGGGTAAGTAGGCAGAGATGAATCACTGGTCTTTATTACAGTTCTGAGTCAAAAGAAGAAAGGTCTAAATATAATTGATTCCCTTCAAAATACAGACAAGAACATAGATACCACATTGGAAAGCATAGTGCATATGTGTATCCCCTGACCCAACAATATGCCGGCAACCATGCTCAACCAATCAGAATGCAGGATTTCGACCCTCATGTATGAATGCAAGATTTTGAACTTGCAATGTAGGGCGAGAACTACACGAGCTACGAACGGTGAAAGTTATAAAGGCAACAATCAAGACATATTACATATGCATGTAGTTTTGTGGATTGATCCGCATTGAGCCATGTGCCAAGTTTACCACAACAATGTATGTAAATACAAATGTACTTACAAATAATTTCAACGACTCACTAGCCACATGGAGTATTATAACGAAGACGTGTTGACGATCCATTGTGAGATTCGTGAGGTCTAGTAATGACAGACTCTTTTGATGAATCGATTTCATGTCGGATGTGTTAGCTGAACTAGATCCATTACAATGAAAATAGTTTCTTTGCAATTTGTGGAAACATCAAACATGGGAGGGCCTGGGGCCCATCAACTGCTGGGTATTGAAACCGGAAGTCAACGTCAATGACGCAATGGATCCAATACTGTCTCACAATGACAGATGCATGATTTGCTCAACAAACCTCTAGCTGGGAGTCGACAGTCTGTTTGTGATACTTGGTATTTATCAGAACTAGTGCAACTGCAAGCATTGGCTTCATGACACAATGTGACATATTAGTTTACGTTCGTATGAGAATCGTGCAGCTATATTTTCATTGAACTTCGGAAGTTATGTTGATTTATTAAACCGCCAATAGCCAAACACAGGTAGTCAGATGAATATTCTTAACGAGAATACGCCTACACAGCAGGGGTAGACACTAACGCTGGCCCGGGAGCCAATGGCCCGTAATTTTGAGTGCGGGTCCACAGTTTTCTTCAGAATAACCTTCCCATGGGCCCCGAGGGCCCACGGGAAATTTTGCAAAATATCTGGAAAGAAATGTACTTGATGAGTATAGTCATGTAATATGTCGTTGGAAAGAGAAAAATGTGAGCAATTGAGGCAAGTTGGTCTCATTTTAACATAGATAAATCAGAAATATATATGATTTTCTCCTTGAAAAAAAGTAAAATGTGGTCTCTGGCCCACAGCTGAAAATCCGGGCCCATAGGTCTTTGGAGCTACGGGCCCGGGTGGCCCACAGCTGATAAAGTTAGTGTCTACCCCTGCACAGTAGTGTATTTCAGATTGGGGCATGCATACATCTCCTCACTGATATGTCTGATATGCTCACTGGGCATTCTGGATTCTGAATAGCTGCATAGATACCTGAGACGAGAGGGATCCACCTTCTCCTACCCCACGTGTCGCCCTTCCCCTTTGTCGCCCACTACCCGCAGGTACAATACAGCCGGTGACAGGTCAGGTCTGTGGCTGTGCATACTACTTGTTACACCAGTGCTACACTGGTGGGTAAGCAGCCTACCTGCCTACCCCTGCCCCTATCCTTCATCCTCTCACCCCCTCCCTACCCCAGCACCTGCCGCCCCCTAGTGACAGGTGGTGGCCGCCCCTGATGGCAGGTGGTCTTCAGGGTCCGGTCGTGAACGGCAGTGCCTGTGTAGCAGAGGAGAGAGCGCCCAATTACTCACAGGTACTACACTGCATATGAGCTGCTCTCTGACCAGAAATAGTATCATGCAGCTCATGATAACCATTATCAGCTGTGCCATCCTCGGACCGGAGAGGAACCCTGTCTATTATTTGGGCCACATCAGTGTGGGTGCTTATAATGCAAGCTGAGAATGGTTTCTGTTGTTGTTAAGATCATCTCAACCCCTGGAGAATTTCAAATTGAACTAATTTTAATTGTACTTCCCTGTAGCAGTATTCCAGACCAGATAATAAAAGTGTATGCATACGTCATTACCAGGCTCTTACAATGCCCTGTATACTAAAAAAGCATATATCTGAACACGAATTAGAACGTGTGGGTTGGTTATGGAGACAAAGACCAGGCCCTGTAGAGCTCCCCTAACCTCTGCTGGTGGGTGTGGTATACTCGAGATAACAGTGGGCAATTAGGTAGAACTTGTTTATGTAAACAATATCATACATCAATATGTGCACTTAGAGCTGCTCCCCACCTCCAGAGCAGGGGAAGAGCAGGTTAAAAGGTGCATCCTATACAACAGAGGGGCACACCAACGTGTGGTATTAAACCAATGACTGATCTCATAATCCAAGAATTGGCATTTTTATTTTGGCATTGTGAGTGTCTGTGTCTGACTGATTTTAATATAATCCATCTGTACTTACTATATTCAAGAGGTTGCACAAATGACAATCGTAGCACATTTTTAACTTTTATGCACTACAGTTACACGTACATCATACAGTCTCATATCACCTGTGTTTTTTTTATTATCTACACACACTGTTAAGTCTATGTATACATTCTCTTTAAACCAACTGCAACTGAACCAAGCCCTTGAACAGCATACCCAGTAGGTTAAATTAAACGAAAACAAAGCCATTGAAATAATCACTGCTTTTTACAGCAAATTATGCCGCACCTCTTCCCTGAATATCCCATTATCAATATCTAATATCCAGACGTGCCACATAATACATTTACGTGCATTCTTGCTATTTTTTATCCTTCAACTTCCAAAAGGGTTTGGTCTATAGCACCTCTCGTGAAGGTCTTTTTAAAAATGATATTATGTATACATGTATTTATTGTAATGAAGAAACGTCGATAATGTATATTGCCTTATTGATCGGCCGGTTATATGAGCTCCATGTTAGGTATGAACCGATCTTTATCTCCACCCTGGGGCATGATTAGATCAAATCTATACGTTCATATTATATGGCTTCCCGAAGCCCTTGTAGGGGTGGGACTAGCCTGGATAGGCTACTATAGATAGGGAAGACATATGTACAATGTACATACATTGTATAATGTATGTATAGGTCTGGAGTATACCGTTGGGGAAAATAACGTATTATATGAATGCATTTAATGTGATTTTGATTTATTTTAATGCGTGACATACAGCAGGGAAACGGATTCAACGTTTCCACAGATAAATATTAATTGGACCTGAGGATTGCATAGTTAACCACATACAAATCTATAGGTACCCATTGCCTCAGGATATATAAAGTTATGAGGACCTCTCCCCCTCTCCCAGGCTTTTTTCCCTAGGTCGGATGGTTAGGTAGGTATGCACACACTCTGCCCACCACCTAGCTGACCCCGACATAATGCCTTGCACGTTGACCCACCCTGGAGACATGTAGCCTGTCAGGGGTCGTCCATCTGGAGTGGGTGACTGAGTGCAGCTTTTAGCTCTTTCTCACTAACAGGCGCCAAGCTGGCGCGCTGACGCCATCATTACTGACGGGTGCCGACGCCATGTTTCTCCATGGCCTGTAGCCCCTAGTTCCTCCATGGTATAGAGGTCTGTTTCACCAGGCCACACGACGCTGATCACTCAATTTCATGTACTGTGTGACATTGCTGTGACCGGCTTAGCTAACACGCCTTGTGCCAATTCCATCTCTGTGACTGCACATATAGGGGGTTGGTTTAGGAGTCTGGTTTCTGGATTCGTTCCATGTATTGAAGCAAGGCGAAAGTGTGGAGAGAGAAACACTATGGTATATCATAGCTCATATTCAAAGATGCATGCCAGTGATATCACCTAGGTTTCTTAATGATACCGCCCCATGCACCAAAAGCAAACATTTGCAGAATGAATGACACATGCAGTGGCGGATTCAGCATGTTGAAAAACGAGGGGGGGGCAGTATATTCCCGGCAGCTTTTGGGTCAATTTTAGATTAAAACACTCAAAACTTTCCCCTAAAACAGGCGGGTGCCACTGGACCACAGTCTGAACATGTTTGACTGTATCATATACAGTAGGCTACACCTTTGAGGCTGGAGGTATTAGTATTACTAGGCCCTATTATAGCCAAGGCTGCATGTACGGGTCCTCTAGTCTAGGGAAGTAATAGCTACAACTACTAACAGAAATATCTTTCACACCAGGAGCAGCTCAATGCTGAACAGTGAAGGTAGAAGAGAATGTAATGTAAGTGAGCAGCTCCCCTCGACCTGCGACGAGGTCATTTATTATACAGGACGTGACTCCATTATTCTTGTATGGCATGTGAGAGGCCCCACCTGTCCTCTACCCACCCCCACATGCCAACACACGTGAACGGCCTTTACCTGTATCTGCCTCTGTACCTGGGAATGCCACCCTTCTTCTGCATGGCATCAAACGGAGAGTGTACGTCTGATTCTAGGCGTAATTGAAGATCTGGCCATTCCTAAAGGCGCTTAATAAGCCTGGCACAACTGCACGGAAGAACGTCAGAAGATAGGAATATCAGTAATTTCCCTAGTGTTCTCAAGCCATACTTCACCACAAAAAAGCTTTGATAGCACGGGTACAGATATAGTGTATACGCTTGTTCTTTCTTTCTCTGTAAAAGGACGACTACTATTAGCACGGCATGACTATTTTGTAGCTATACATTTACTCAAGTGGTGCACTCTCCCAACTTACAAAGCATTAGACATCGTGTCTAGGTTGCCCCGGTGCTGTGTCATGTGTGACAAGTTCCCTGAAGCGACCAGGCTACTCCATGAAACCTGATTGTGAGGATAGCAATGAACGCCATTAGGTTTTATTACAGGCAAAACGGATTGTGTTTCGGAAATGCCCCCCACATTAGACAGCAGCGCCCGAAGCCAGTTCTGAAGTCATCAACGAAAAAGGGGCTTTTAACTGACGTGCTTTTTCTGGCTTGGCAAACAAATCACGGAGTTTCTCATTTGTTGTAATATATTTTACTGAAAGGTTAAGAGACAACCACCATGAACAGTGAAGTCCAGCAAATTTTGCCATTGGCTACGCCCGCTAAAGTTCGGCGACGCACCTCTTCAATCAAGGATAGAATCTAGAAAATATGGATCTAATTTGGATAGATCGCATACTTTTTTCCACCATTGGTTTCGTTGAAATGAATATGGAAATATACTAGCATTGTATTATTGGGTCTAGTGTTGTCTCCTATACACAATAAAGAACTCCCCTGGCAACAGATCCATGGTCTGGTATGAAGGTAGACTCAGCTATTAGATGAGAACCTCCCCCAGTGGCAGCTACAGGAAGGGATTAACCCTTTAAGGGCCGCATAGGGTTTGAATGTATTATGCCTTGATGCATCATGATACATGCATCATTCATGCATCATGGCGACCGTACGGGGCTAATACATTTCCCAAAGGGTAGGCATGCTGCATGAATTCAGCATGGCGACAAAGGGCATTACACACTGTGGATCACCTCAAGGGTTAACTAACACCCGACTGACAGAGATATAGCTGAGATACGTGAACCTCCATATAATAACCTACACAACCCCTGATTAAAAGAACTCCTATCACAGCTAGCACCACTGCGCCTATCGCACTGCGGCTAACCGTTTTTACCCTGTGGTTCTATATATATAGTATAATGTCTAGGATATGTTATCTGCTATATATGGTACTTTAGCTGAGTAATCCATGCCGGATATGACAACCGCCACATTCCGATAGTATTTCATATGTTCCATTTATAAAGTATCTACGTGCTTTATATTATTTAATTGCAATTTAAGGCCCGCGTTCTTGTAAATCAGAAACAAGAGAGCTGCGTGGTTCTGGCCGAGGCACTACTGCAGGTACACAGCAACGTGTCTAAGACCTGCCAGATGAGATCAATGTCACCTATACCGCCATGGGCCAGGGCGACGACCGATAAGCCGGAATGTGTGACACCTGTATATTGATAGATAGCATCCTGAGAACTGAAAGACCTAGCACGGCTTCCCTATAAGCACAGACACAAATGGTCTTATTTTGTTGGTCTAGATGGATGCAATAAGCGATTTGTAGTCCCTCTTAGTAATGTAATGTTTACGACATTGTAAACAGTCGAGTTTTCTGGGATGGGTTTACATCGTGAAAAGTCGAGTATACATCGTAAAATAAATCTGATTTATTTTCAAATGTTAAAACTGTGGTATAAACGGTATAATACATGGATTTTCTGATTGGTAGGTCAGAACTACGGTAATGTAACAATAATGATTGATCAGGGGTGTGTTGAATAATAAGGTTAATGAACACTGTTCTGTACCATGACCCCAGATGTAGGAACCACACCGTATATTACAGGGGCGGACCCAGGAATTTGAAAAGGGGGGGGTCCACCAAACACCAAAGTACCGAAAAGTGACGCGCCGCGACTCGCCGCGGATCAAATTATCATTAAAAAAATCTAAATTTTTTTCCAAAAGGGGGGGGTCCGGACCCCCAGGACCCCCCCCCCCCTGGATCCGCCCCTGGGGCCCGTTTAGAGTTCATCACAGATGCTCCATGTAAATGCCGTTTCACAAACACCGACTACCTAAATCACGCCTCATGGTGATCGCTCAGTACAGGCTTATGGTTTAGGTTATCGCCCCTATGTGTGTTCCCGCAGTGCCCGTCTGTTTGACCGTCAGCCAACATGAACAGGCCATGGACCCCACTTTAAAGCTTTAAGAGCCGCAAAGTGCTCATGATGCATGTAGGTATCCCTGGCGAGTCTACTCGCCTTCGGGAGTCTATCAACCCTTTTATGTCTGCATGTTGTATTCACGCAGAACTAGCTAGTTGCTCTCCAGGGTTACATTCATGCATCATGACGACAAATGGGCAACATATATCAGGGCAATAATGTGGCCATTAAAGAGTTAAAGCTGAGCAGCTCGTGGGCATGAGCAGTTGAGGAGAGCGGCTCATTCTGTGTGGGGAGCAGCAGGCCCCATCATGCTACACTGTAGTCCTGCACCATGACCCCTGCCCCGTGCGTAATAACGCTGCATGTTCCCGGCCCATGGTAACCGGCATGTTGATCAGCCCAACATGACCACAAAGTACAGAGAGCTGCTCAGAACAAAGTCCCTGTCTACTCATGTCACACTCGACGTGAACAAGATAGGACAAAGTCCCGCACTGCTCACCACACACTAGAATAGATGTAGCCGTGATAGGGTCAAGTCCCTGTCCATTTGTACCAGACCTTGGCCTCTATATGGCCCTAGACCCCTAAATTTGACATGGCGACATGGGCATTTCTTAAATTCGACATGCGACATGAGACCTAGTGACATGCGACATGAGGCTTAAAATCATAGTCACATGGGACATGGACAATTCTTAAAAGCGACATGGGACATGAGCATTTTTTAGCGACATAGACATGCGACATGGCCATTTCTTAAAACTGACATGCGACATGGGGACCCCCCCCCCCCCCATCAAGGGCCCCCTCTATCCTGGTGACACTGGACACCATCAGGACAGGGGCAGTCCCATGTCCCTGTCTGCTCGTACACTGGATGTTACCAGTAGAGGATCAAGTACTCACTTACTCATATGACACACTTGGTGTAGCCAGGATGAGGCCAAATCTCAATCTACTCATCAATTTACTGGATGTAACAAGTATGTCATACTGGATCAACAAATATGTCATACTGGATGTAACCAATGAGTATAGAGCTCTATATACTCATTGATGTAACCAGTACATGACAAAGTACAGTGTCAGTTTACTCATATGACACATATATGTAGCCAGGATGAGGCCAAATTTTCATCTACTTCTGTCATACTCAGATAGTGTATAGGGTCAAGTCTCTGCATACTCATGTCACACTGGACGTAACTGGTATAGTCTCAATCTATTGATGTTACATTGGATGTGACTAGGTTAATAGACAGCTTTATTGGATGTGACTGTGTTGATAGACAGCTTTATAGTCACTTATGCTGACCACTGCCTTCATTGACGCTCCCTCCATCTTACGCCCACAGTAGGGGTGGGGTATCCTCTTAAACTCTCCCTGTTTGTGGCCCTTGTACCATTTTAAAGCCCCTCACTTAAGGTCCATCCTCCAACCCTAGTATTGTAGGCACCTTTTCTGGCGGTGTGTCGGACGGAAGCACGCCCTTCTACTGCTGCCTTCCGGGGACCAAGGCCTCGCCACCCTCCTTGAATAATTAAGAGGCCTTTTCGTAATAAGAAAAAGTCGTGTACCTTGTGGCAGTTATAGATTGGAGACAACGCGCCGCGGCCAGCGAGGTTACCAGCATTCACCTAAGGGAATGTCTTATTTTATACTTCTGGTTTCTTCTTCTCCTAGCGTGATTCTCTGGGAAATTCTCATTTTGTACCGTACGTCGGACATGAAGGTCAATGCAACCTGTAGGCTTTAACTCCTAAAACACAGCATAGTGTTTATCTACTACTCCATTGTGTTGACATGATGCATGAGTGCATCCATGGGGAGTAACTCGTCGGTAAAGTGTTAATAAAGTACACAATCTTACATACCGATAGTATGTTTTCGCAATGTCCTTACCGTACCATGTGCTGATATGTCAGCAAAAACTGCACATAGAATCCTAGGTGTCTTGTTCACTTTACGCTGGTGAACAGGGGCCAGATGGATACCAAAGAAACGGCTAACACTGACATAAAACAGCTGACAGATGGATATTTCCTGACACCTGCTGTCGTGCCATTTCTAGGAACAGAACAGAGAGACGCCACTGAGGTTTCTTTTCACATGCTGCTTTGGCCTAAGAAACCCATGTGTGTTTTCCTCATAATTCTATCTCCATCCAATCTGACACAGACTATTCTTGTAATGCGGTTCAAGCGTCTTATTTTTGGGCTTTGGTACTCCTCTGTGTCTTTATCTAACCCATCTCTTATCGCTACCTGCTAGGAATGTTATCTCTAGTTATCCCATGAAAAGCATTCTTTAACCGTCAGAATTTCTGAATAACTGACCTTTCACTGTAAGGTTTACATTATGAATAGTTAAATCATATTCTGTAATGGGTATACATGCAGAAGGAAGTGGATATGTTCAGCCAAATATGTGTAGAATCTATTTATCTAAATTAATAATCAAAGAAGTTGATCCTTCTTGTAATTATGCTTAATATGGGAAGTGTCCAGTCAGTCAGTCTGGCACTGCAAAGTCATCAAGGGCAAAAGTGTGCTTAAAATGCGCTGTGCCCTTTGTCATCATGATGCAGTAATGCAGCCTTGGTGAGTCTATACTCGCTATGGCTGCATCCCAGTGGGCACAAAATTCCATTTAACGTTGAATCAACATTGAATCAACATTGAATCAGCATTGTCAACCAGCTTTCAATGTTGATTTAATGTTCTGTGCCCACTGGGATTGTGAATGCAGCCCTGGCTAGGAGACTGAACAGGGCTGCATTCCCGCATCATGACCAGCACAAAGGGTATAACACATTGAAGCAGCATGCGGGCCTTAAAGGCTTAAATGGTCTCCTTGATCAGAACAGTATCGACCTGACCCGAATCCTAATGCCTCCCGCTGACAGCCCGTCTGCGCGGCAGGCTGCAGATAAGATGCAGCCAAGAGGTTGGTGCTCCTGGGTCTGTAGAATTTTCTGACATGGGGTTTAGCCCTGCAAGCAGATAGCACACGCCGGAACCAGGGGCTGTGAGTAGGCGTGTCAGTAGGGAGCACGATAAGGCAACTCACTCTGGGCTTCCCAGTCACTCCTCCAGCCAATGCCTCCAGCAACTGTATCCTTCTCCCAACCGTATCTCTATACATGACTTCTATATTTTATGAGATGCTCCAGATCGAGGGAGAATTGTAGGATTGATGGGTGTTGTGATCTATGTAGGATAGGCTATTTTCAGATAGGTTATTTAGATATCCATATACCTGTGAATCGATGTGAGGGATTCTCGAGGCAGTTGAAACCTAAATGTATATCCTCAGTAAATAGGTTACAGCTCTACTGGTGATCCTCAAACGCTGGCATCGCTACCATTGACTTTATGTATCATGTATCATCATTTTTTGAATCCTGTTACATCATACATGTGTAAAGACTGATCATGTTCGTATTTGAAAACGGCATATTTTTGTTCTTCAATCTACACTTTATGTTCATTGTGAGAGACCATTTTTAAGTACGAAAAGCACCAGAACAGAGATCTATACCTTCTAATGCAGCCACATCTGTGTATCTGATAGTGCTATCTGCCACAGACCTAGTAAAATGTAAAACTCCCTAACCCACCTACTATCTAAGTCGGCCCTTGCTAATATGACAGTGTTTTCCAATAGGTCTGTGACATGACTGCAAAGGTCATCTAAACAAGGTCATGACAGCATGGTGCAGTAAGATAATATCCAGGATAAGATCATATATTGGAAGGGGCTTGCGATGAGTGGTTCTATGTGGTGGCTCCTAACACTAATCTCAGAGTGCCAGGGATATATCCCATTACACATGTAATAGTTGGTAATTATGCAAGGATCATCCCATAGGAGGATCACATAGTTATGCTGACAAAAATCATTAATGTACTTATATCCTGAAGGGTATAAGTCTGGGCAGTTATCATTTTGTCACTGTTGGATTTTTAGTATGATGTTATTATGGTTTTAGTGGCCGGTATGGTCACTAAGAATGAAGGAACTAGAAATGGGTTGAAATATGTTAGAAAGACATACATGCACCATACCACAGGATCATCTCGATTTGCTGCCACCGTCAGAAAGATCTACAATTCATGCACCATAATTAGAATGGCGCTGTTATCGAGGTTCAGAAAACAGAGCCATCCTCTGATAAGGAGGAGAAGAAACGCCTGGACGATTAAGGGGTGAGTTATTTTAAGGACGGCCTCATCAGACAAGTAGCCAGGATCACTGGGCACTAAGACTGTCTTTAGAACACGCAAACACACTCCCGCCATTGATTGAGCTAGCCATGGACCCCTGTGAGGGGGTGGGGGCACAAAGAAGATGGCGGAACTGGGTCACGGCATGCAATGCAGCGGCTGCTGGTCTGTGAAGGGGAGCTGGGTGTAGGAGTGAAGGATGGTATAGAGGGGAGCAGTAGGGGAGGTGCTAGAGGGGGGGAGGTGCTCAATGTAATGACCTTCAGTAATCGGTGTGCCGCTATTGGCGCTGGCCGCAGTGTGAGACGTGTGGCTCCACCTGTCGGGGTGGGTGCACACCTGAGGCCTTGGTGGCGCTTCTCCTCCAGTACTCGGTGGCGCTTCTCCTCCAGGACTCCTCCAGGGTTGGTGGTACTCAGTTGAAGGCCTCCAGCCGACACGCACATATGATGTGTGTTATCCAATTATGTACCAATCAAATAGTGCTGTCAGGTAGTATGCATACACTAAACCCAACGCCTGGAGCCCTCCCAATCACTTCTCCATAGCATACCCTGCATGCCCACACCTCCATCCATCTACTACGACCTGCACACAACTGCAGCAGTCTGCCACATCAGCAGTCGTCATATTCCTACCATATGGACCATCATACAACATCCCTTATCCAAGTACCCCAAGTCGGTGTCGTACAATGGAATACCAGACGGGTGCACAATATATACAGCGTACCCATTCTCGGACAAACTATAGTTGAGAGGATCTTAGGGGATGGGCATGGCTAAATCCTCCATTACCATGCAGTTTGGCAGGATCACGTATGTACCCAGGGCAGCTACATGGACTAAATAATCCCAAGTCCTGTTAAATGTAACGATTAAGTTCATCAAAGACAATGACATAATATGGATGAGGAGCGACATGCCTTACATATACACTGAGAAAAGGAGGGGTACAGGGCCCCAGTGTAGGTTATATAACAGGCTGACGTAAGAGATGGGAAAGATAGGCTGCTGTTGTGCTCTGCACCGTATAACATATATCCAGGGTAAAAGCGTGTTACAGGTGAGGGGACTGTCACTGTGCATATCGTGTAGGGCTGTGTCTCACGACCTTGGACCAATGTTTTTGTCTCTGACTGGGTGCCAGCTCTGACCGGGTGCCAGCTCTGACCGGGTGCCAGCTCTGACCGGCCTGAATAAAAACAGGTTATTTAGGGCAAATGATGATAAAAATGGGCAACTAATGACTAGTTTAAAGAGTTATAACATCCATTAACCTTTTCAGCCAAATTCTATCTCCATCTGCCCTAAATAACCCGTTTTTATTCAGGCCGGTCAGAGCTGGCACCCGGTCAGAGCTGGCACCCGGTCAGAGCTGGCACCCGGTCAGAGACAAAAACATTGGCCCAAGGCCGTGAGACACAGCCGTAGGTAGGAGGTCTCTAACACCCATGGCAGCACTGAATACTTTGACCCGGACAGGCGATACTGGGAAAGCTCCATTCGTCAATGTTGAAAATGTATAATGTTTATCATATAGGGCTATGAAAGAGAGTATTCCACAGAGGCTGTTGTGCGGCCATGTATAATATAAGTCGGTCTATGTATAGAAACACCTCTTTGTTAGTTGAGACGAGGCTATTGGAGTGGGTAATTGAACCATTCATCCTCCTTAATAAGGCAGGTTTGAAGGTCTCCCGCTGATGGAAGTAAAACTTAAAATCGGTATAGACAGAAGCCGCCACACCCTCTAGTGGGGGTGACTTTTTAAGCCCCAGCCATGCGGCCATTTCCCCATGAGTGCTAAGGATGTCCTATTAGATTAAGTGGACTGTGCATATATGCCCAAAGGAAATTGCCTTGCTTTGCCTCACTGGTCTATTTAGCCTAACGCCTTGACTCTAATTGAAGACGGAATAAGGAATAATTTACCTGATTCCTGATGTAATTAAAGTCGGCAAATGGCCCGTGAAAAATGGCACATTAAGAGAAAAAACCATCGGTGGCTATAACAAGCCGGTGGTAATTCAGTCCTCTAATTAACCACTGGGAGCGGACCTCGTTAGTGGCCAGGTGGTGTGCTTTTACAGTCAACAACCTGTGTGATGAGCACAGGGGGCTAGTTGAAGCACGCCCAGCAGGTCACCCACCGCCTGCCTCCTCCAGGGTGTGCCAGGCCCAGCACCACGCTGCTCCAGTGTTTTTAAAGTCATAGTATACCCAACATTGGTGGTTTTATCAAACTAGTCGCATCTCGAGTCCATTGTCGCCAATCCACACGTTTTAATGATGACTCATGGCGTTTATGCCTACGAAATAGCATAAAAGTTTATGTATAGGCTTAGGCTACAACATCATATGTTATTTTAGCTTCCCGAGGCTCGATATAATATATGAATACGCATAGAATGTATTTAAGTAACAGTTTACTCAAAAGAAAAAAAGTATTCACTAAAAAGAACTAGCTTCCTATCGTGATGCTAGGTGTGGTCCTATCGTGGTCATTGATATATTATGGAATGGGACTTTGACTAGGTGTAGCATAGCCATAAGTAGTATTCTATGGAATTGGACTTTTATCCAATAGCGGCGTAGACATTAGTTACGGCTTCTTTCAACCCCGTCACTGGTGACGAAACGTCAGCTGATAGAAGCGCTGACTCTGTCACCAGTGCTACATCTCCCTTTCCCTATTTTGTATGTATCTATATTTCCATAAATGAAAAGTCATCTGCAAATTCTAAAATAGATACAAAGGTTGGGGTGGTCAGATGATGCTCTGTGTGTAATTCCAGACCAGAGTACATCATATAAAGGCCAGGGGAAGTAAAATCAAAGTAACCCCACTTCTGAGCAGAATTCTCAGAGCTTAAATACACTAGAAGCCTATACTTACAGCACTGGGTATTGCGGGCTCATAATTATCGAATAGAACTTATAACCAGACAGGGCGTAGCCATACATATGGTGACATAGCCATAAGTAGTATATGAAATACGACGTATACAAGAGGTGGAGTAGCCATAAGTAGTATATGAAATACGACGTATACAAGTGATGGCGTAGCCATAAGTAGTATATGAAATAGGACTTACCATCAGCAGTAGCGTTGCCATAAGTAGTATATGAAATTGGACTTAAACAAATAAAATATATTGGCGTAGGGCAGCCATAAATAGTATGATGGTATCAATCGGATAGTTAGCAAATAGTGGCGTAGCCATAAGTACAATATATGGAATAGGAACTATAGCACAGAAGAACCATGTATACAGGTTGAGATGAGGTCGTTCACTCCATGTATATACGGTAGGTCTACATAAGCTGGAAACCTACCCGACCTAATGAAGTAAACACGTTGATAGGTAAACATATGGGTCCCATTTTAAGCTGAATTGTCTGATTTGTCTTTTTTATGTCACAGTGAAATAAGGCTATGATCTGACAGATGGGGGAGGGGCCGTTTTTACGGCTCTCTGAGCCCAAATTGAAGTAGCGTTTTTTATTAAGGTAATAAATCTCGCAGATCCGCAATCGTTCTTCAGAGCCTGGAGGCTGGTAAGTCGGGCCTCATAAAGGTGGAA
Organism: Harmothoe impar; assembly: GCA_947462335.1. Lineage (NCBI taxonomy): Eukaryota > Metazoa > Annelida > Polychaeta > Phyllodocida > Polynoidae > Harmothoe > Harmothoe impar. Next base: position 50,665,767 of record OX381705.1, read on the forward strand.
ACCGGCGCCGGGTATAAGCCCGCCCAGCGGCTCCTTCGTTACCGCCGCCTGCCCACTGCTCCTCTATCTTTGGTCTCACCCAAACACCGTACTGCTGAGTGGTATAGTACGCTTTAACACCTCCAGGCGGGAGCCCACCGCCCCTCCCTCATTCAGTGCACCCACCCCACCCTCCCACTCACAGCCAGTCCCAGGGGACTAGGGTAAGGCGTGGTCAGGTGTGGCTTAAAGGCGCAGGTAACAATGGGCCATGTTTTAGCATAGCAAAGCTGTGGCCGTTCAGAAAGGCGCCAAGCAGGGATATAGGACAGAATCGACAATGGGAGGTTGGATAGAGGCAACAGTGGAGGACGGCCTAGCATAGAAGCGAGGGATAGGAAAGAATGGGACGTAGGGGCGAGGGAATATGGTTGAGGGAAGAGGAGTTATAAATAGGCATATAGGCCGGGGTCCATGTGTGTAGTGCCAGATGAGTGCAGGATCAATCAGTGTAGATCCAATGAATGTAAGGACAACGAGTGCAGGCCAACGAGTGCAGGACCAATGAGTATATGGCCAATAAACTGGTACAGAGCCAATGAGTGTGTGGCTAATATGAGTCTAATGCCAATGAGTGTATAGGACCAAAAACGTGGGTAGAGTAGTATCGGAAGGGACACGGCACTGGCAGTATAGATCATGTATACAAAGGGGGGGGGGGGGCTAGCTGGACATGTAGCAGAAGGGTACGGCAGGGTATAGAAGAGGGTGGGACAGAGCTGAGAGATGTTGGACAGGGTAGCGTCCGACGCTGCAGCTTGGTTATATTGACCGTCGGCCTTGTCTTGGACGCCTATACCACCGATCCATCAAACCAACTCAAGGGGTCTTTCCATACATCAAAGCCTGACGTCACGGCGGCTCCCTGGGTGCACACCTGGGAGGATGGCAGGTGTGGGTGCAGCAACACTTAGTCCACGTATCGCCATACAAATGGGCATGACAGGGACAACGAGCCGCAATGATATATAGACAAAGGTGCACGAGTAGAGTTCCTCACTGAGGGTTATTTCACGAGGCGAAGCCGAGTGAAATAACCCTCAGTGGGGAACTCCACGAGTGCTCCTTTGTGTTTATTTCATGTCATTATTAAAGGCGCACTGAACCCACGACGTCATTTGCGTACAAAACTCGGCAGGGCTAGGTCCTCAACTCAGTGCGCCTTTAACGATATTTATCAAAATTCCACTTATTTGCCCCGAAAAACCTAATTCATAGTGCTTAAATCAACAATTCTGATGATTTGACAGGCCGTGAAATACGGGTGAGGGTTATTTCACGGGTGGTGTTAAATACGGCTTTCCTTGGTTAAGTCAATGGGAGTGCTGTATTCACCATGAAATAATAACGAATAGCAGACGTGACATATCCACGAGTTCAATACGAAAATAAAGAAAAAGAGAATTTAGAGGAGTGGTATGGTAGATTTCTGTGATGAAGATGTTTTGGGAGTGATTCAAGCAACAGGGCAGATACAATGTTACTACAATGCTGTATATATTTATACATAAGGACGTTATGACTGCATGGTTAACTGCAAGGATATACTTGCCAGACTGCGGCGGCAAACCAAGAAGACTCGGTAATGCCAAATGCCCTTTTCACGTTATGACACATCGTAGTAAGATTGTGAGAAGACAACAATGGATAGATATACCTCTAACTTCAAACCACAAGCCTAGATTGCCCAGAATTAAATGTATCACTGACAAACAGAAACGGATTGAGGACTATCTCTGGAGGACAGTACCCAAGCAAGGCTGTAGAGTACGTAATTAAGGGGATATCAACAATATTAATTAGACCCTGCAAAATTCACGTAAGCACGACGAGACACACAACCCCGACTGAAAACGTCCACAAATACGGCCGAAAACAAGAGCAGGTCTAAACACACTTGTAAAAAGAAAAAAACATGGATAAACGAACAAAAGAATTCCACCCGTTTTGATCGAAAAGGCCTGAGCGTTACTATGCAACAAATGGGCCCCAACATGCGTGATTTTCGACCCGCCGGGGTGGGGGGTAGGATTCAATAGTAGATTGTTTTTCTTGGGTGGCAAATGGGGCCATCTTTATAAATTACGTCACATGAATATGGACCATTTCAAGCATCCACCCACCCATTGGCATGCTTTTCCCCATGATTTTCCTTGCAGTTAACCATGCAGTCATATACGAGTAGTTTTTAGGTACACTGTAAAAAGTTGTTGTTCGTGAACAGCAAAATGTGCTGTAACTATACCGTTCTTTAGCTGTTAAAGATAATACAGCAAATTTTGCTGTACATGTACAATTCTGTTACTTTAGATGCAGGTTCGAATCCCATAACCAGCAACCAGAGGGAGAGAGAGTAGAGAGGTTGGAGGGAGTACCATACTCCATAGCTCAAATATGACCTGATCTTTTCAAAAGCCTATTGATGCAGGCTACATATAAGTGATTGCCCCTCTAGCTCAATCAGTAGAGCAGTGGGAGATGTAGTCTGAGGGTCAGCGGTTCCAGTCCTGACAGGACTACATTTCTCCTGATGCAATTCTAAAGTATAATATATTTTGGTACAGTGAAATGTTACTATTGAAAATATGCAGAGGATAAAACCAATGTATCTCTTTGAAAAACATAGGACATCAAGATTACACTCCAACTAATGGTAGTTCAGTACTTATTAGGACATTACTGCAATAGGGTAATTTCCATATCAACCCTTAAGACATAAACAGTCTAGTTCTAAAATTGACCCCAGGGATCCTGTGTTGACCTCTTTACCGTTCACACATAAGTAGGAGGTGCTTCAATGCACCTGACATGCAGGATTCACTGGTGTAGTGGTCATGGTTCGGGACTATGGATTGGAAGCTGGGGGTTCAAATCTCCAATATGTTGAATATGTGAGCCCTTTTAGAACTCAGGTCTGCGTCTGCGGTAGATTCTACTGTAGGTGTACAGCAGAATTTACTGAAACCAAAGTTGCCCCCAATATTTGCTGTACAGGAACACTACTTACTTCTAACAGTGTAGCAACAGTGCAATAGTAGAGAACAGAAATTATGGAATCCCAGTTCCAAGAACAACACTATAATATAAAGAGAGACTATAGTGTGTAAGGGTGTAGGAGGGCATGTGGTGAACTCTAGGTGGAGACCAGAGGCCTCCCCACGTGACGAGCAGCACGTCCTCAGTGTGATGGAGGAGGGGATGAGCAGCTCTGCTGTCAAGGACCCCCACTGTCCGCCTCAATGGCTCGTCATTGAGCATTAGAGGTGTTAGCCAAAGGTGATTGAGCAGCTCGCCAGGCGCTGAGCAGCTCGCCAGTCGCCGAGTCAGGAGCGGCTCGGAGCAGCTCGACAGTGGCCGTTATGTCGGCTCAGCGCATCCTCACGACGTACTGACACGAGAGATCACCTTACAGGCCAAGTCTTACAGGGGTGCTTGGGCTAGACTCCGCTGCTAATAAGCTGGAGTTTGTGGAGGGGACGGAGCATTTGTAGTGTGTAGACAATGGCCATCGCTGTACAAATCGATGGCTTTATAGCAGCATGTTATCTTTCTGATGTTATTCTCACAGTATTATATTACCAGTGATCAGGCGAATGTCACAAATATCTTACATTTATAACATCGGAGCAAAAATACAGTGTTGTAATTAGTATTTCAAATTACATGTTCAATATGCTACAAACATACATTTCCCCAGGACTGAGGATATGCCTTTAGATATCCTTTTAATAATGTGCACCTATTGGATGATGAGTACAGTACACAGTTAACATCATAAATCGCACAGCCCACTATCCTACATCGGTCGGTGTCAGTTCATAATATAGTAGCTCATAATAAAACATGATATTAGACAGTGATAAAACATTGCAATTTACTTGATCTGATTTACATAGTGTGGTGGCTTATCGAATGTTTAAAAGTATCTGGCTCCAACAGAACCAGACAGTATTAAAGCAGGCATTAGCAAGAGGGACCTTTATTTGAACATTAATTGCTCACTCTGATGTCATGATGATGGATAGGCCCCGTCCGCAAACTGGTTAAATTCACCTTGGGAACGGCCCCTGACGTCGGGTCCGCGTCACACATGGGTATTAGGTAGGACCATGTCTCTGCCTTCTTTAATGGTTGTAATTACGAGCTCATTAATCATGCATAGCTGTAACAATATTAAAGGATGGAGGGTGATGTGGAATGTGGCCCAGCGACGTTTTTCATCCTCAGGGTTTATTTAGTGAATAAAGCACCCATAATGTAGGTCAATTTATGGCAGATTATAGAAGTGTTTTATGGCTTTGAGATATGGAATCATGACTGAATTGCAAACATTATAATGAGTCATAACCATGCCATGTTGAATAAGTTATAGCTATGCTACCGAAGGGGTAGTGTCTAGTTTGATGTGGAATTAGGGAGGCTATAATCGGATAGCAACATTAAAGCCAGTGCATGGTGGTGGTGGGGGTGGTGGTGCAGGAGGTAGATGCACTGGGGTCCCTCGTTCAACCAGTAATGAGCTGCCGTCATTGCTATCTATGGTATCTCCCATCCTTCGTACATACCTCGTATACATACACTGTCAACACCTTATATTTTTGGTTCAGTGAGTTTACATAAAACTCGTTTATTTGACAAGGAAGACACGTTCGAGACGCGGTGGGTTTGCCAACAAATACTGAATACAAAAAAGATATGCTATTGATCATTGTGTATCAACCTGTTCCATTTTTGCGCTTGTACAATTTTTTTTCTTTGAACACTCAGAGACAACAGCAAGTACATGATGAAATATACAGTGATGGGGATGAAATCAAAAGAGGGATAGAAGAATAGCTAGTCGCAGAGTCTTAAGATTAACACCAACCCATTCGCAGATGTATACTTGTATGCATATTACATGTTAACATGCATACTGTGATAACCATATATCTCATGGGCATGGGCCAGACCTATGTGGACGTGCGATTAAAGCGATTAATTAATGTGGGTTATATACTGCTTACTTTTAGTATACCATGGCTCACAATAGGCCCTTGCGCTTAGGGCATCAACATAGTTCTGGTGCCCCGGTCTGGTCCCAGCTCATATAGCAGATAGTAACCTATACACACAAATGTGTCCCACACATTATAGACGCCTATATATGAATAGAGACACTTATCCGACACCTATATGTATAGATAACATTGCCTTAAAGGGGTCGTATGAAGGAGCTCGATCGCTTGTTGCTGCGTACCTACATGAATAAAAGGGAAATGTTAGCTGGTAGTACTCTCTGCGAACATGCATCTTAATCGTTTACATGGGGTAATTCTACTTGGTAGGTTTAGAGGACCGGGTTAATGGAAGGCATCATGAATGGGGTTAATCACAAGAGGTCAGCACATCTAGACGTTGGGACCGTAACTGTTTCTTTCCATTAGCACACATTCGTTATAATGCAAGAGATCTGGAAGCTCACCTTCCATTCCTGTGCTGATTGGTCGAACATGCAACTGATATCAATGTGGGTAGATGTAAGGCAGAATCTTTTCTATTGATGATTTCCTCCTATTTTGCTCTGTTTGATAAAACTCTGCTTCATTTTATACATTTTGAACTATCTGATTGACATCAGTGGTATATGGATAATTATAGAGCAGGTGTTATTTGCCGGTATATAGCAATGTCTAGCCTCTGTTATAAATTGGCATTAGCGGCTTGGATTATTCTATTAGACTGATTAACGTATGACTATAATGTTATATAGATGACACCCATTACGCGACTTAATGTAGGAACTACTTTTAAAACAGGTAGTTAAGTTTCGTGACCAATTACCATAGGCCGCCATGCATTTAGAAATTACCACGCATATGGCTACAGTTAAGTATAGGTTATCAAATTACACATTTTTATCATGTACCCCGGCTCCTAATCTATGAATACTGTCTTGAATCTTGATCATAAGCATACCGACATAACCTCGTATGAGGGTTGAGATACATAAGCTGTTTCCCATGTTTTCTTTTATAAAACAGCAACATATAGCTTAAATGCTGTTTTAGAGCGGCAATGCACTGTTTGACTATGCATTGAGTAGGGTTCTGTGGCATTAAACGTATCTGCAGCTTCACAGGATAGGCGTGTTTGTGAATATTGCCGGGAGTCTTTTGGGACCATTTCCAATGGCATCAGCAAGTGGACCAATACATATTTGATCAACAGGGTCCAAACATAGCCTCGTCAGAGCACGGAGGGTGTCATACATACCAGCAGCCACCCCCATCCACATCAAGTAGAATATCGATTACAACTAGCGATGGCTCCCGTCTGGAAAACTGTTCTCTCCACGGGAATAAAATATGTATGGTAGCAGTCTCAGCCTTGGGCATGTGAGGGGCGGCGGCGTGAAGTTTAGTACCAAGCCTCCCTGACTGTGCTGTGCCTGTGCCATTACGTGGCTTATGGACACAGATACTTTAATATCCTGCTGACATGACAGGTGGATCTTTTCTCAATGCACACTCACGGCTATAAAATCACCAGGCTAGATGGAACGTAAGAGCAGTAATGTAGACACACAAATAACACGCTCTATTTTATTGGTCGCTTGCCTGATAGAAGAAGAATTAACTGAAATTTGTATAAGAATAGCTTGTGTAATATATATATTATGATGTAGGCCGCTGCAGTTTATGTGGTCATAGGTTTGTCTACATGTTATCTCATTTCTGTAAGAGATTTTACTATTGAGACTGGTGACTCCGTACCCCTGTATAGGGCTACATAATGTATAGCAATGTTCCATGCCTATTTGTTTTATTGATTGGTTCATCATATATAATAGGCATGATGCACGGATGAGCACTGGCAAAGTAATTGTCAAGGCCGCATGGATGCATCATGCTGACATAAATGCAGAGTGAAAAGGGGTTAAGCCCAATCAATATCATGTTAATAATATCGATTTGCATGGATCATCCAGTGTGTTGGAATGCGGACAGAACTGGACTTAGGCATTCAGGAGTTAAATGTGCATGGGAATAATTCGTCGGAATACCCTAGATGGCGACACTGAGCAGTAATGGTAGCGCTGTATGAGTGCTACAACCTTGTAATGTGGGGTATTCAGGCCGCCGCTCTCCTTGTGCACAGACATTTGGACCTTGCCCCTTCTCCTCCAACTTAACTCCCAATTCATCAATACTTTTCTAGCATAACGGTATAATATATGCATGGCGACGAAAAGTTATGGTTCTATCCTACATATATATGAAGTCTTTGGTAACGTTTATACACTCTAAATAATTATTTTATATTTAGAGTACTAGAAGGTGGAAACTGGGCTGAAAGGGCTGTGTGTAGAGGCGTGGAGGCATCCACCTTTGGCACTGCAAGTATGAAGCACTTCAAACAATCTAGGCTGTTATGGGGGGTAGGAAGTTCAGAATTGATTGTATTGGAATACTAGGATATAATATGCTTACATTTAACTATATCCCCCCCTTAAATAAACTCCCTGAGCCAGATTTGCAGCAGAATGGATTCTGGTTTTTTTTAATGCATGAAATCACATTAAAGTGTGAGACGATACATTTGAATTCCACATAATTATGTTTACTATGTACATGTATATATTGTTCGAATAGTAAAGTGATCCAAAAAATAATCCAATAAATAGTTGATGGAATAGAGACATAAGGAGAATTAAGAACTAGTAGCAGTATGTATTGTATCTATGTAAGTTACCCACCTGCACCTGGATCATCCCTTACCAGTTACACTCTGGTGGGGAAGGGCTTTTTCTGACCGAAGCCACCATGTCATTTGTCAGACAGGGTCCTCTTTTCCTCCGGAAACACCTTCTGGCCAGTGATATCAATAAAGAAAATTTCAGATATATAATAAATCCCCCCTCTCAGTGTTGCAATCGAGAAAAATATCGCAGACACATGGAACCGTGGATGCTTAGCATCACCTTATCAAATGAAAGTATCCATCGCCACGACCTGAAATTAGAGATTCATATAAATATGATTCACTGATGGATAGATCCTTTGTTATATATAAACCATAATAACATGTGATCGAACAGATACGCCCACATAAAGAGTTTAACTTAGATCCATGTTGGTGTGGGTTGTCTAAATGACAGGGGTGATATACATTCATGTGAATGATCCTGTTTTGATCCAGTTATCATACACAATACAATTGGCCAGTTCTGCATTCATGAGGTGGACACCAACCCCATTCCCACTTACGATACTATATATTGACCACGTTCAGCATGACTGTCTGACTACCTCAACATCCAGGTGTATAGTGACAGAACTCAACACCAGAGGGCAGACCATGCCGTCACCCTTCAACACATGAGTTATGGATATGGAGTTATGGACTTGGCAGACTGGTTCAACACATGTGATATTGAGTGTATGGGGCGACTAAACCAATGGTAATATGATAATGTTATATGAATTAGAATATAAATGAATTAGAAAAAAAAGTGGTTTGCTCCACCCCCTCCCCCAACCTCCACACATAGACATTCTTTGGCAGTACATGCATAGACAATGTTTCCAACGCAATATATTGTCATGTGCCACCAAGATCTCTCTACAGAAATGTATACTGTGTGGAGTGGTTAGATTTAAAGCGTTTTGTGTCTCATAATCAAACTATTCAAATCATTCATTAAGGTCATATATATGTCTGAGGCACAAAGTACACTTTATAAAGTGACGAGTGGAAAATCAATACTGAAGCATAACTAAGATAAATTCAAGAGGCTGATATAGGATAAGAACTATTCATGCTGTGGTAAGACCATCCAAGGCTGTCAGGCCAAGAAATAAAACCGTTGTGTTCATCTAAACATGGCAAAAGTATTAGGGTAGGTAGATAGATCCCTCCTCTTTCTTTATGACATCCCCTACCCAAAAGGGGAAATGATGATAGATAACATAAAATAAAAGGCCCCCAGAATCCTCAGAGTACAACATGTATTGCCAAGCAATATGATAAGGACCGGGATAAGGAATGTTACCTGCACACTACCCTTTCTAGGCCTCAGTACATGTATATAAGTAGTTTCATCCAATGGGTGTATACTCAACTCATTGTTCCTGTCATTGATTGTTGACATACTTTGCTCCTATCCAGGACTGGTGCCCTTTGATAAGAGTGTTTCAGGTTTCAAGACGCTCTATCTAATCTAAGGGCAGTAGAAACCGGTGGGGCATCCAGGGTAGGCCCCCAGAGTATATACATATGTACGATTCTCTCAGTTTGCATCTGCTAGCTACACATGATTGTTGCCTTGTAATTGTAGATAACACGTTTATTGATGTCTTAAATAAAGCGTGTGTAGTGGCATTGTCTTATTCCAAGCCTACACCGGCATGATGTAATGCTGCCCATCTTCGATCCTCATACTTGCAGGTCTGTGGAATACATATATACGTAAGATCTGAGGAATGAAGGAAACATCGGATATAGCAACATATATAAAGTTGTTCTATACATATAGCCCTACTCCTTCTGCCATTGGCGATGAGTGAGCTAGTCGCACTGTCTCTTTGGTGATGGGTGAATGATGGGAGGATATTGTGGTCATATTCAGCTCGACTGATCCGGGTAGTAGTGTAGTAAGTCTGTTATATCCCCATCAACCCGTGATCTATATATACATCACGATGGGCTGAGCATGCCACATAAAATACTGGTCAGAGTCAGGGGTATCTCTATCAGCTGACCCTCAACAATGGGACCGTATAGAGTAGGGTAGGGTGCGTTTCAGGACAGGCACCCAAAAATATAATACGTTTGTACTATGAAATCAGCCTTCGAGATGGTTTTAGCTTGTGTACTCAAAGGAGAGCAGGAATAGACATGCACCCCCTGGGTTTAGGCTGACATAGTCCATGTTTCTGCCTTAAGTCGGCCTATTATTAGCATATTTAGCTTATATGTACACACTACCTCCTGATCCGGGGAGTTCACACTTGAAGTCAAAGCTCGTGTGTGTTTAACATAATTATATGGAAAGGATGTCAGAGATTAGCATTAGCAAACGTTCACAAATGATGTCACTTATTTTGGAGCATCTTTTTGCCCCCCTCCAGCCTGGGCACTATTTTTGGATAATTGTCTCATACCGATGTATGGCCCGGTTCGCGGTTCGTCACTACCCCCTCCCCCGCCTACCCATGCACACACACACATTCCCACTTACCCACCCACCCCCTATACCCAGTGACGTCAGTTGTGAACCTTCCTTTTAAGGGGGTGGGGGGGGTATACAGATCAGGGTCAAATCCTGAGGTCTACATCTACACAATGTATAGTCTGTACACAAGTGTCATCTGTACTCTTCTAAGTGTTCCAAGAACATTAAATACGATGATGGTTCATGGTGCAAAGTCATCAGGCCATACTAATCATCAAAACAATTCTCTCGGGGAGGAGCACTATTATATTTGGTCTAATGGCCCTGTCAATTAATCACGGTTTTGCTCGGACGGATTCAGCATAGCCGTTCTTCCACCCAAGTAGACTCTTTGCAATATATATTAAAACTGACACAATAAGTGCACTGTATACCCATAAAAAAGACACCGATGTGTCTACTGTTTTCCCCATTTGGAGTCTATCCCATTTGGTGAAGACTGATGGCATCTACTTTACCCAGTAGATTTAGAACATGTTTTGTATACTATCGCCCCATATAGGATAGTTTACTTTTGGCATATTAATGCAGGATTATGGTTATCATGTGCTCATACATATGTGGCATGACCTGGGAAAAGGAACCTTATAGTGCAGGGTTCACTGAGGTCCATTTTTCCCAGCGCATAAAATAGCCGACACAACGAAGTATAACAGGGTGAATGGTCACGTTGGGAGATCACAACAAGAAACTAAACCAGCCCTATTAGTATAACGGGACCATTGTTCAACAGCCTCAAATGTGTGGTTTGATATAGCCTAAAATGATCTGAATGTAACACTCAGTGGTACCAATAATCTGCAGATATATGTTATATCCCTGGACTTTGGTTCTCAGAATTCTCTCACGCGAATGTCTTATGATTCTAAGTATACTTACTGGGCATCGGTTTGGGGTTCGCCAGACACCCGAGCATAACATTGTTACGAATAACAACATCGATCAAATCTGTATGTAAACAGTTAAGGCATGTATGTGACAGGGAGATAAACATAGTTCATTACTCTTGGTGTTAATATTTGAATCCATATTTGAAATGAAGCCCTAAAATGCAGGATATGGGGTACCATTATCACTTAAGTTAAAGGGTTGTAAGACCCCTGATTTATTTGTTTAAAGATGAAGAACTAGTCAGCCTCTGTGTAAACGCTTAGATTCACCAAAACGTGTGAAAATATTAATTTCTTCAAAATTGCAATAACATCGTAGGGTCGGACGTGTTGTGCTAGGCACGGTTCTGTGACCTGAAACAATTTTTTTTCTAAAGTTGCCTTATAATCCATTGGATGGTGTATTCCACAAGAACACCTTTAATACTAGCTTCTTCCTGTATGTTAAGCTCTAAAAGAGCTGACGGCTGCAGAGCCACGCCATGTACATGCTCCAGTCTAGTCGTTAAGTGCATTGATGCATGTCGGAGAACAGGTCGGCAAAATGGTGAAGGTGTGGGGTCTTTACACTACAAATCAGTCTTTAGACTACAAATTGATACCAATTTGTTGCGTAAAGACACCCAACGGGTCTTTACACTACAAATGTGTCTTTAAAGCACAAATGTCTTTACGCTACAAATGTCTTTAGACTACAAATGTCTTTACACTACAAATGTCTTTAGACCACAAATGTCTTTACGCTACAAATGTCTTTAGACCACAAATATCTTTGGGCTAAAAACAAAATGTCTTTATGCAACAAACCCTATATAGAAGTCTATGGTACCAAACTGCACTTAAAGATCAGCCAGTCTTTACGCAACAAATCCTATATAGTGTTCTATGGTACCAAACTGGGTTTCAAAATTGGTCAGTCTTTACGCAACAAACCCTATATAGTGGTCTCAGGAACCAAACTAGGCTTAAAAATCAGCCAGTCTTTACGCAACAAACCCTATAGAGTTGTTTATGGTACCAAACTGGGTTCGAATATCGGTCAGTCTTTACGCAACAAATCCTATATAGTGGTCTATGATACCAAACTGCACTTTAAGATCAGCCAGTCTTTATGCAACAAATCCTATATAGTGGTCTCAGGAACCAAACTAGGCTTAAAAATCAGCCAGTCTTTACACAACAAACCCTAAAGAGTTGTTTATGGTACCAAACTGGGTTCGGAAATGGGTCAGTCTTTACGCAACAAATCTTATATAGTGGTCTCAGGTACCAAACTGGGCTTAAAAATCAGTCAGTCTTTACGCAACAAATCCTATATAGTGTTCTATGGTACCAAACTGGGTTTAAAAATTGGTCAGTCTTTACGCAACAAACACTATAAAGTGGTCTCAGGTACCAAACTGGGCTTAAAAATCGGCCAGTCTGTACGCAACAAATCCTATATAGTGGTCTATGGTACCAAACTGCACTTAAGGATCAGCCAGTCTTTACGCAACAAATCCTATATAGTAGTCTCAGGTACCAAACTGGGTTTAAAAATCGGTCAGTCTTTACGCAACAAATCTTATATAGTGGTCTTAGGTACGAAACTGGGCTTAAAAATTGGTCAGTCTTTACGCAACAAACCCTATATAGTGGTCTCAGGTACGAAACTGGGCTCAAAAATCAGTCAGTCTTTACGCAACAAATCCTATATAGTGGTCTCAGGTACCAAACTGGGCTAAAAGATCAGTCAGTCTTTACGCAACAAATCCTATATAGTGTTCTATGGCACCAAACTGGGTTTAAAAATTGATCAGTCTTTACGCAACAAACCCCATATAGTGGTCTCAGGTACCAAACTGGGTTTAAAGATCGGTCAGTCTTTACACAACAAATCCTATATAGTGGTCTCAGGAACCAAACTAGGCTTAAAAATCAGCCAGTCTTTACGCAACAAACCCTATAGAGTTGTTTTTGGTACCAAACTGGGTTCGAAAATCGGTCAGTCTTTACGCAACAAATCCTATCTAGTGGTCTTAGGTACTAAACTGGGTTTTAAAATTGGCCAGTCTTAACGCAACAAACCCTATATAGTGGTCTATATAATGGTACCAAACTGCACTTAAAGATCAGCCAGTCTACGCAACAAATCCTATATAGTGGTCTGAGGTACCAAACTAGGCTAAAAAATTAGTCAGTCTTTAGGCAACAAACCCTATATAGTGGTCTCAGGTACGAAACTGGGTTGAAAAATCGGTCAGTCTTTACGCAACAAATCCTATATAGTGGTCTATGGTATCAAACTACACTTTAAGATCAGCAAGTCTTTACTTAACAAATTCTTTATAGTGGTCTCAGGAACCAAACTAGGCTTAAAAATCGGCCAGCCTTTATTCTATAAACCCTATATAGTGGTCTCAGGTCCCAAACTGGGACCTGAGACCTCTGTATAGGGTTTGTTGCGTAAAGACTGACCAATTTTTAAACCAAGTTTGGTACATGAGACCACTATATAGGGTTTGTTGCGTAAAGACTGACCGATTTTTCAACCCAGTTTGATACCTGAGACCACTTTATAGGGTTTGTTGCGTAAAGACTGACTGATTTTTAAACCCAGTTTGGTACCATAGAACACTATATAGGATTTGTTGCGTAAAGACTGGCTGATCCTTAAGTGCAATTTGGTACCATAGACCACTATATAGGGTTTGTTGCGTAAAGACTGGCTGATTTTTAAGCCTAGTTTGGTACCTGAGACCACTATATAGGATTTGTTGCTTAAAGACTGACCGATTTTTCAACCCAGTTTGGTACCTGAGACCACTATATAGGATTTGTTGCGTAAAGACTGACCAATTTCTAAACCCAGTTTGGTACCATAGAACACTATATAGGATTTGTTGCGTAAAGACTGACTGATTTTTAAGCCCCGTTTCATACCTGAGACGACTATATAGGATTTGTTGCGTACAGACTGACTGATTTTTGAGCCCAGTTTCATACCTGAGACCACTATAAAGGGGTTTGTTGCGTAAAGACTGGCTGATTTTTAAGCCTAGTTTGGTACCTGAGACCACTATATAGGATTTGTTGCTTATAGACTGACCGATTTTTCAACCCAGTTTGGTACCTGAGACCACTATATAGGATTTGTTGCGTAAAGACTGACCGATTTTTCAACCCAGTTTGGTACCTGAGACCACTATATAGGATTTGTTGCGTAAAGACTGACTGATTTTTAAGCCCCGTTTCATACCTGAGACGACTATATAGGATTTGTTGCGTACAGACTGACTGATTTTTGAGCCCAGTTTCATACCTGAGACCACTATAAAGGGGTTTGTTGCGTAAAGACTGGCTGATTTTTAAGCCTAGTTTGGTACCTGAGACCACTATATAGGATTTGTTGCTTAAAGACTGACCGATTTTTCAACCCAGTTTGGTACCTGAGACCACTATATAGGATTTGTTGCGTAAAGACTGACTGATTTTTAAGCCCAGTTTCGTACCTGAGACGACTATATAGGATTTGTTGCGTACAGACTGACTGATTTTTGAGCCCAGTTTCGTACCTGAGACCACTATAAAGGGGTTTGTTGCGTAAAGACTGACTGATTTTTAAGCCCAGTTTGGTACCTGAGACCACTATATAGGATTTGTTGCGTAAAGACTGGCTGATCCTTAAGTGCAGTTTGGTACCATAGACCACTATATAGGGTTTGTTGCGTAAAGACTGGCTGATTTTTAAGCCCAGTTTGGTACCTGAGACCACTATATAGGGTTTGTTGCGTAAAGACTGACCAATTTTGAAACCCAGTTTGGTACCATAGAACACTATATAGGATTTGTTGCGTAAAGACTGACTAATTTTTAAGCCCAGTTTCGTATCTGAGACCACTATATAGGATTTGTTGCGTAAAGACTGGCCGATTTTTAAGCCTAGTTTGGCTCCTGAGACCACTATATAGGATTTGTTGCGTAAAGACTGGCTGATCTTTAAGTGCAGTTTGGTACCATAGACCACTATATAGGGTTTGTTGCATAAAGACATTTTGTTTGTAGCCCAAAAATATTTGTGGTCTAAAGACATTTGTAGCGTAAAGACATTTGTGGTCTAAAGACATTTGTAGTGTAAAGACATTTGTAGTCTAAAGACATTTGTAGCGTAAAGACATTTGTGCTTTAAAGACACATTTGTAGTGTAAAGACCCGTGGGGTGTCTTTACGCAACAAATTGGTATCAATTTGTAGTCTAAAGACTGATTTGTAGTGTAAAGACCCCACAGAAGGGGTCGGGCGGGAGAATAGGACTTGCATTACAGGTAAAGCGGTCTTTTCGTTGGTCGCTATTTATATGTGTATTGTGATTGGGCGCCTAGTCAAGGTAAACTGAAGCCACTGGAGCACGACTCCTCGTCCCACCTGCCCCACCTGCCTCGCCGCGCGCCCCATCTCCAGGTGAGTACGGCCTGATTAAGGCCGCTCAGCTGGTGTGCATACTTCCAGGGTTCTACTCTGGCGGAGCGATCTCTCACCCTCCCCTCGGTCCCTCCACTTTTATATAGTGTCCAGGTGTTGCTCTATGAAGGTGGTGGGTCTAGCCTATGATACCCTTAATACCATAATCCCTTACACCTGGATAGTACAAGACACAGAGACCCCCTGTGCCAGACTGTGGACACCCGTTAAGTGTGACCATTAAGGACATCTGGTGAGGCGTAAAAAGAGATCAGCTAATACTGCAGCACACAGGAGGACCATAAGGAGGACACAGGAGGACCATAAGTGGACATACATAAGACCTCATACATATATACATATTCGGCTTAGCATACCAGCTGGCACCAAGCTGGCCCACGTCTGTACTCTACATACCGTGGGTGTGCTACATTAACACTGGGCCGCCTCCACGGTGCCACCAGGACCACCAGGACACGGCTACAGGAGGAGGAGGAGGAGGAGGTGTGGCAGGCCCACCACCACCACCACCACCACGCACCACCAACCCAACACAACACTAGCGCGTGGCCAGAGAACAGTCCGGGTTTGCCTGGAATGTAAAGTGTACGCTCGTCCCTGTGCGGCAGTGGACGGGACACGATAGCGTATACACTCTGCCCCGTATTAGACAAAGTGACTGTCCGGGTGGAAAGGTGATCGTTGTGTGCACAAGGCCTCCAGTGTCCGCCTCAGCTGTATCGGCAGTCGGATCGTGGTTCAGCTGTGGGAGGAAACTCCAGTGATTACACCACTTCTGGCTATATATGTTCTGAGAGGGAACTTTAACTAAGCCTCACCGCTGCTCTTTTCAATTCTTTATCCGGGACTGTATTGTGAAGTGGAGTAGACTTGGAACGCTGTGTCTGGGAGTACAATGGTTTCCCCCTGTGGGAGGCCCATATGATCACATAGGTGGATTCCTACACACACGGACGCCCATCACCACTGGCACCAACTGCATGCCTCCTGCCTGCTTACCAACAGACCTTCAAGTGAAGCTCCCCACTGGTGCTATAGCAGACTCACCCACCCCTTCCACAGCTGGAAAGTTTGTGGGGCAGAGGCCAGAAGAGCAGCAACAGCAGCAGCGACTCAGCAGAGGTTAGCAGAACCCAGGTGGAAAGGGGGCAGTACTAGCAGGCCCTGGAGAAGTTGGATCCTGGTGCTATAGGACATGCCGCTGGAGGTGGTGGTGGTGAACCGGTCGGCTCTGACCCTGTGATCCACGTGCAGCCTGGAGGGGATACAACTGGATCCCATTTACTTTGAAGCAACAGTACCAGCCCAG
The DNA here is from genome assembly GCA_947462335.1 of Harmothoe impar. NCBI lineage: Eukaryota > Metazoa > Annelida > Polychaeta > Phyllodocida > Polynoidae > Harmothoe > Harmothoe impar. The sequence goes on from OX381705.1 coordinate 50,682,682, forward strand.
CAGGGCCAGCAGTGGTATAGGACCAGCCACCAGCAAGCAGTGAGCCCTCAGCCTCCGGAGCCATAGGAGGCTCATATCCCTCCGAGTTGTTGTATACCTCCAGTACCTGTCCCGTCTGTGTAACACCTCAGCATAACCCCCTCCTCCTCCTAGTCCCACCCCTGTACCTCCATCATCCACCTGGAGTGGCCCTATGCTCCATTCCCTTCCTGTACCTCACATACACACACAGCCAATTTACCTGGAGACTACAGAAAGCTGTTAACAACTGAGCGGGCCAGTGAGGGCCAATTACCTTCTTAAGCCTGCACCTGGATTAAGTCTTTGTCACCCGAGCAGGCAGGCTCATCATTTACAAACCCTGGAGTATACGTCTTAAGGTACAGCTTTGTGCAGCCAACGCCATCCACAATGGCAGACAAAGAAAAACAAGCAAAAACAGAGACTTTCTGTAAGTACCTCAACGTTAGTTACATACTATATTTGTATGACCCAAACACAAAACCCTCCTATTATATCGCCGGTTATGTCGACATCAGATACATGTATGCATATGTATAATGATGGGACAATGGTTGACACACTGATAATGGCCTAGGAGTATCTTCTGGGGTTCAACTACTTATTAAATATACAATCAAGGCACACAGTAGTACCCTGGAAGCATCAATGGGCTATGTTGAAAACAGCACTGGGCTGACTGAAAAAAAGGAGGGGGTGCAGGGAACTATAACATGTGCACTGGATGATCCATGCTGAGAAAGCTTTTTTCTTCTTTATTCTGACTTCTTGCCCTGGAAGGGAAAAAGTAGTAGCACTAGCATACAGGGATAAGACGCATGTCCCGAGGGTACCAGGGTCTGAGCTTTCTCTCCAGGGTCAGGTTGAAGGGACCCAGGAGGGAGAGGGGGTGTTGAGTACAAGGTGGGGGGGGGGGGTGTTTAGGTGATGACTGCACGTGGCTCTCTACTCCTGTATTTACATACCTGACGACTACAAACTGAACCCATGTTCACTTCCCTCAGACATCAACATATACAAGAGACGTCTATATATATACACAGATGTGATCAAGTCTAAATAAATCTCACAGACAGCATGTAAACAATACACATTGTACAGTAAACAGTATTGTTGTAAGCAGAGGTAAACTGTACTGTTAATCTATTGGTAATGGGAGTGGCTATGTGCATGCACATGAAGTGAGCAGTTCCTTTAACTTTAGACTCCTGCTGGAACCCTCAAATGAAGATGCAAAGTTGAGCCATAACTTATGATGCTACACCTGTTCGGTATTCACCCACCCCTGTCTACTCTCTACCCCTCCTCCTAGGGCCCCTGAGATTTCCTCCAGGGTTGGACCACCAGTACTGTAGTGTCTCCCAGGTGGGTACGGCCCATGTCATCCTTATACTTCGTCCATTTCTAAATGGACTGTGCTATGATCTGCAACAAATGCCTCTCTGTACGTACTAGGAGATTGCTACGGTGATAATACTGGATTGGACTTTATATCCCCTCCGATAGAATTGCCCAATAACTACCAAAATTGAATACCTCTAAACGTGGAGTAGACTGTGCCCCGATACCTCATGTCTGTCCCACTCCGTGAAAGACAACAGAGGACCTTTAGACGCAGACAAAACTTGGCTATGTTCTCTTGCTGTGGCTGGATATAGAGGGAGGCTGAGATGGGAGGGGCACCTGGAGCAAACACAAGTTCTTCCTCCAGGTGTTTGACAAGATTACCACATACGTTTTCCACACCACTTGCCTACCACACCTATAATGTGTGTGTACACATTAGTCATGTCTCTCAGCTAGGGGTCTGAGCACTAGCATGGGATAATTAGTGTGGATGACCCACCCAAAAGAAGGAAAAAGAGCAGTTCTAGAAATGTCAAGTACTTGTGTACACTGTGGTACTGTATTCTGTCATGTCTAATGGGCTACACTGCCTGGGTCCTATAGGTGGGTGGGGTGCTACTTATGGAACACATTCTCTCTTTATGTATACTCATATATATGTGCCATGTTTATGGTGTGTTTACAGGTAAACAGAGGGAGGGTAAACAGACGTGTATATATACGTTTATAAAGTGTATACAAGCAAAGGCCCACTGCAGTGTTGCAATACATTTTTTTTTTTTTTATCCTCAGCTTATTTTCTCAATTGAAAATACACATAATCATACACTGATGAATTTCTGGATACACGAGGACTCATGGCAAGGTTGTTAGATATGATATATGTATTGGGTTCCCAATCTCAATTTCAATAATACTATATTGAGCATTCAATGAAAGACCTTCCCATGTCAAACATGAACTAATTCAAGCCTGTGTTGCCCTAAATGTGCATATTGATAACAGGATCACTCATAGATTGGCTTTTGAATAGCATGGCATTGAACCAACCGTAACTATAATACTAAGAGTATCTCCTCCCAACTGCAGTATACATTATAACCCAGCCCGGTATCCCTGCATCCCTGGTCCATGTGTGGTGTGTTGCTATTTGTAGACTGGCGGCTGGCCTCCCTGTTATCATGGAAATGTCACTAAACTAGACGTTATTTGCTAAAACAATGTGACCTATTCTGGGCTCCTCATGCATTTCCAATACCACCATCAATATCGGGGAACACAGTACCGCTGCGGTGGAGCGTGAAACAGTTGTCGGATAGAAATACAAATATTAATGTGGGCTCCAATTTGTCCTGATAGTAATACTGAGGCCATGTCGTTTTCCTGGCCACCATCCAATGTCGACCAGTATAAAATGGCCGAAGGTGCAATATCTAAACTATATATATATATATATATAGAGAGAGAGAGAGAGAGAGAGAGAGAGATTTATATATATATTTATATATATATAGGCATATATATATAAATAAATATATATATATATATATATATATATATATAATATATATATATATATATATATATATATATATATATATATATATATATATATATATATATATATATATATATATATATATATATATATATATATATATATATATATACATACTAGTAAGCCATAATTGTGTTTCCCTATGTAAGGCCCCATGGATTTGCAATACTGCAATACAGACAAAACCATATGATATCCAATCAAAACAAACACAGGGATGATAAAGCCTCGGCATATTGTATTGGGTAAAATGCGAAGAGTAATATTATACTGTGATAGAGCATGAACTTTAATATTCTAAACAATGTCCGCTGTATACATGAGTTATGTATTATGGATATCAAATACGTCCCTCGCCAATCGACTGCTCTTTGTGCCAACTAGACACTTAATCAGATAATTATTATTACGGATTGGCTACTACTCACAGTGCTATCTTGGCAGCGATGCATGTTACATGGGCTTAATCATTGGCATAAAAGTGAAAACATGTTAGCTTTCAAAGCTGCCTACCGGAAATAATGAATTAACATGGACACTGTTGACTGCATTTAGTCATTAAAAGTATAAACTACATTTAAAACTATAGACTATATTGTGTGTCAATGTTTTATGTTTATTAGGACGTGCAATATAGGTACAGGCTAAACTGAGTGGGAATATAGGGGGACGTTCACACATGATGTCACCTATCTCCGCACCTACTTCAAGATACACACACCCACCCCCAACCCCATGCCACTATTTTGTACGAATTGGCAAGATTTAGGCCACATATTGGGCCTGTGGCATACGGTTTGACCCTCAACGCCACTTTCCACCATCTAGTCGGTGACATCATTTCTGGACATGTCCATAGCACATGCATGCACACTTAACTTCCAATCCCCCCCCCCTCCTTCCCAGCACACACAATTCTCCGTTCTCCCCTTGTGTCATATGGTGGATGTGTAGGTATGTGGCGGCAGGTTACCACACATCAAAGCACATTGCCGGAAACCAGGCTGTTTTAGCTGAAGCATGTCCCACGTCCATGTGAGGCCCATGTGTAGGCTATATCATCATGGCCTGGGGGCATCTCGTGTGACATTATACCAACGTATGACACACTTCCAACTGTCATTACGTGTGCTTGTGTCCTGTCACAGGTAGGGTAATATTTGGCCAAATTGGCAAAAGAGGCCAATCTAAGAAAAGTACAATAGTATAGGATATGGAGCTTAGGGGCTGTTCAGATATGGTGTCATCACAATCATTCACATATCACTATATGTAGGTGGAAATATTCGTTTATATTACATATTACCTACATATAAATATATATATATATATATATGTGGATCAACAAGGGAAAAGGGACCTCCGCGGGGGATTTTTAGTACCAACTTTGGCCACCAGGGGGCTCCATATAGCCAAAAAGGACTAAGACATAGCAAAAACCTGTCTATACTACTTTTTTATGTAGAATATGATAGGCCACGTTAGAAGATTCTAGTTTTGGTGAAAAAATTCCATATTTGGAATGTAAAAGAACGTTTTTGGGCCTATATTGGTGTTTTTGCACAAATTGGTTGCCATGGAAACATGATTTTCATTCTAAATCAAAGAAAATTAAAAATATAAAGAAAGAAGGCCCCAAAACAATTTCTATGCTGAAAACAGAATGTAAATACCATTTTTAGATCAAAAGTTGTGACCAATTGTTTGAAAAAGTTTGGATATTTGGTAATTAGCATAATTTTGCTAATTAGATAGGAATATCTCTAAAACAAAGAAAGATAGAGCTTATTGGCATTTAAGATTGGACAGTGACCACCCATATTCAGAGAGCCAGTACTCAAAAACTAGAAGTGGTACCTGCTTATAAAAGATATCTCTGGAAAGCTGATGACATCAATTTTATTATTAAGTTTTTACCTTGGAGGACCCTTTTCCCTCGACTGTCCACATATATATATATATATACATATATATATATACATATATATATATATATATAATATATACATATATATATATATATATATATATATATATATATATATATATACATATATACATATATATATATATATATATATATATATATATATACATATATATATATATATATATATATATATATATATATATATATATATATATAAATACTACAGTATAGTAGTAGTATAGTTTGTACTTATAGTGTGCTGGCTACCCACCTTGACCAATGTCAAATTAATGAACCGCAAACTATCATTATCATGGATGTTTCTCTCAATTAGGCACATAGCATGTAGTGTAAATGTTCTGTATGCTTTTTATGCATGGACGTATAATACAAAACGTGCATACATACGACTTCCTTTACGAGGACGGAGACACCGAAACAAGTACGACATGTAGAAAGATGGAAACACGTGTCCTAGTTAAAGATGGGATAGGTGATCAATTTTCTGTTTTTCAGTTATTGATGTACATTTTCCTAGAGTTATGTGTGATATCTTTCTTGGAAACCCCGTGATTCTGGGGACCCTCTCTGATATCGTTACCCACGATGTCCTAAACGTCTTATCCTTGATCGGTAAGGCCTTAATACATACCCCTTAGTGCAAAAAGTGTATGTGTGTCAATGCATTTAATGTTGGTATTCTATACATGTTATAGACCTAGGTTATATATGGACATACTTTGTTTATGTCATCATGTGTCGACATGCGATGCCTCCATGGCCAATATTGTTGCACAATGGTCATTCATGTACAAGCTAACCATGTATGGTTATTACCATTATAGCCCATATAGCACTAACCTACATAACGTCGTTATCCTCACGCTGCTAGATAGAATCCCTATCTATGCACGTTTGTAGAAACAATCTAAAGTAATCATAGACCGCTGTAGCACTAGCACATCCTATTCGTGAATATACAGACATATTATATTTATATCATAGCATCACCTACATACATATAATACACTCCTTCGCGACTGTAAAAAGTGCACATCCTAGGGAGTCCAGAGCGGTATTATTCACACCCTGCAGATTTAGGGTAATTGACTGATACGATGACTTTGGTTCTGGGCCAGTGAAGCGGGCGCATAAAAAGGCAATACAACGAAACCATGCATAGACTGAAAACGACTTGTATGTCCTCAATCAAAACGCCGGGCGCATTCAGGGTCGTTCACCCCTTACGAACCGCTATAATTCAGTTGAATGTGTCCTGTCACCTCAAATACATGGTAAAGCAAGTATGAAAGCCCTCTCAAAACTAAACCAAAGCCCATTGAAATAGGCCTATGGACTGTGGGCGAGAGGCGACGGCACCACTAACTTAGTGTTGAATCTGATAAGCATGATACCCAAACATTAAACTTATGAATGACATTGTTCTTTTATCGATACAAGAGGTAAGATATGAGTTTTCATGATCTGTCCTACATACATATTGATAGGTCTTGATGTAGGACATGCAGTATAGATGAAATACAGCCAATGTTTATCAATGCAATATGACATGTCTATTAGCCTGATTAATTCCAACAGAGGTCCCTACCTCTTAACCAAGATGGATCCAAAAGTACCTACCATTTCCAAAAGTACCTACCATTTCAGACGAGTATACTTGCAGTAGGTTTTAGTAGGGTCCACATATTATCTCATCTTAGTTAAATGTTGAATCCCATTCATGATTTAGGTCAATAAGATATAAACAAACTCATGTGTGTAATCAAAGCTTCATAAAAATGTTCTTGTTCCTTGTATTTTACCATAAATGCCTTAGATTACCAAATAGACCGTTTATTTCCATCTTTTATTTGTCTTACACCTTTAATAGCCTTATAATACATAGTGTGATGATCTGTATTGTAGTTCTTGGTACAAACAAGACGATCATAGTACACTTGATGTTGTTTATACTGCTCTGAGTGTTTGTTCAGGAGACTCATACACTTTTAGGTCTATTCATTCCTGTGCCCTTTGCGCCGGGCTTTTTTTTAATGTTGTCACTGACCCAAAACCAAAGTCCCAGCGTCAGTCGGTGGGTTTCTCTATGTTTAGGATCACATACCTCATCCCTCATTGGGAGATATAGAGTAAACCTATGGGCGGCTTAGCCTATATAGTTTGGGGAAGTGGGGCCTGAAAGTTGTCCTCGTGGTGTACCCTTACATTAATATACATGAACTGTCCTGTCATCAGAACTCCCCTCCCAGCCCCCCCCCCCCACCCACCCACCTGACTTGATCCGTGTCTATATGTATGACTGTGTGAGTATGTGTTTATATCCTGTGCTGATATACATCACTATTGTGCACAGCTTTGTTGGCGATCTGTGAGTAAACATAATAGTATTGGGAATAACATTTTGGCACACCTGTGGAGGGGCCGTGGAGGCAACAAATACACCCTATATGTCTGCCCTATCCCTTTACAACTCATTCTCTTGTTTACTCCAGAGACAAAATATTTTATTTTGAATACAAGTATTACTTAGAGTAGTTTTGCTGACCTCAAACGGTGTCTCGGATAAACGCGATGGGTATGCCCTTGTTTATCCGAAGTTTCGTCAAATTTCAAAGAAATACTTCGTCCTGGAACTGGTTCAGGACCTACTTGTATACTACATATTATAAGAAGGCTTTTGCCATGTAAGCTAATATGGTTGCAGTGCAATTGATCTACTATAATATACAGCTCAGTTCATCAGAAACATATGAGCGGGAAGATCAATCCAAACACGGCTAGATACCATGTGCTGTTGTTTTACAATGTTGTATGACCCTTCGTCATTATAATATCTAACTTAGGTATGCATGGAGAAAACACCATAGGCTTCATTAACGTTTGGTTACTGGGTTATTTCCTCGTGTATCTAACTTATTATAAGTGTGTTGGGTGTTTATATTTACAACAGCTCGCAATTAGTATAGCTGCTTAGCAGCCTTACTATAGCGTCAAGGAATGTGTGCTTTTAAGAGGGATGCACTGGATTCTTAGTGCCTATACTAAAATAACGCGTGACACCAGCCAAAGGTGGTGTTCCAAACTTTAAGATATATCACAGTATTTTTAGTATCCGTCTAGCTGAATAACCGCCATCGGCGCCACTATATCGGATGTATTACTATCCTATGAGACTTTCAAGTGGATATAAGCACACGAAGAGAAAGCCGACTGGCGTCTTATAACCATGGCGCTCATTCTGGAAATGGTGTTTCACTATCCTGCAGCAAAGCGTAGAGTTATGTTACACGTACTATATACTAGTATATAAACTTTAAAACGATGTACATAGCCTAAGTTTGTAGTGTTTGTTTATACCTTGTGTCTTGGGTGCTCAATCTCGACTCGTTACCTACTTTCAGCCTGTAGCTTTTTCTTAGTTTACTTGTTTTACAATATTACATTTTGTACACCAACAGGATTTTATACATCAGCGTCTAAGTGGTCATATTATATTCCAGTCACAATTTTAACTGACATTTGAATAACTGACTTTTAAGTGAGAAATAGTTATTTTTACCAGCACGTTTAGTACGCCTACCATAAATTCCGTTACCTTTACATGTGTCACGCATATATCTACTAGAATTCTATATTATACGAAATACAGGGCGAACGTAGAATCAAATAGAATTAGACAAGCATTTTCTTTGAAATTTACTATTTCGATGAAACTCTAAGTCATACCAAAGTCCCATAACCCGACTGTTATGTATGTCATCTAAGCGTATGGAATCCGTTATCAAATGCATGGCCAACTATGAGGATTAAATTGAGGCGCTTGTGCTGCCAATTTCTTTGAAATCGTCTATATAAACCAATTGGGCACGTTATTACACCGCCAGGAAACCCTAATATATGTCAGCCGAAATAAGGTCTATCCAACAGGCCTCTCAGAGGTAAAGCTATATTTCGATACCATTTTCAAGCATAGGGTAGGCCATATTATTATGTGTGTATCTAGCAAATTAAAGCCACACTGGTTGGGTCACACTTCAATTGCGGTGAAGTAATTGAACCACCACACTACTTGGCCATACTAACATGTGAGATATGTGTTATGTGTACAGCCATGTGTGTCTTGTAAAGACAACATTAAGACAGACAGCTTTTCTACACATAACAGTAGAAACATATTGAAGTGCCACATTGTCTGCTTTAAATTCTTGTTTAAGTAAAGTGCAATAATAGTCAGCATAGAACTCAGTAGCATAACTCTTTGAACTAAGCCACATACTAGTATATATGACATGACGGGTATGTTTCTTTCAGTATTGTCACTCACCACAACTCCAAAATTTTGTATTCGTAATAATTATACATATTGCTATGAACACCTACCATATTGAGTTAAATTGTTTTTTCTGTCACATATATATTACGAGTATATATGTATGGAAACGTTCACAAATGACATCACAAGCTAGTGACGACACGTGACGTGGGCCATACATATCTAATTTGTCAGGAGCCAGGGGTCTTAGAAAAGGTCTCAAAATAGATGAAATGATGTGTGAATGTTCCCTATGTTCCCTATGTACATTATACGGTGACATTATACTTCTCTTAAGCATTGGTATAAAAGGAAAACACTCATGTATTTATAAGAATACCGCAGCATAGTGCCTAAGTCCATAGTGCGATGCCCATTGGTGAACAATATGTAACTTGTAATTATTGAGGCCCAGTCAAGCTGTAACCTATGTGGGCAACATACTACCCTGTGATAACCAGGATAACCACTACAATGTACGACATGTATACGCATAAGATAAGGCTAATTGTGTGGGGTCTTCTCTGGTAGGTTGGGGTTGCAGGATCCATTGACTGAGCCAGTAAAATAGGTAGACTTGCTCGACTCTCTGATTATTCTACTCTAGATGGATGGATTTGCAAATGTACACCTTAACAGAAATAGTAGGAGGTGCGGGGAGTTATATCCTTAGGGACCACAGTAAATCTAGGAAACAGACATGACCAGCTCATCTCTTGGTACATTAACATAGCACTAGGTGGCAGTGCAGAGAGGGCAGTGGCCGACAGGTATACCTGTATTTTGAGTGGAGGCGACTCCTGGTGTGTGTATTCACAAGGTGTCGGTTGGGCCTAGAGTGGTGGCACTAATGTTAGACTACATGTATACAAAAAACACACACCCTGGGCCACATGCTGGGCACTCGGTGCTGTTAGCTATTACAGCCACCCCGGGCAGACAGATCAGTGTTCTATCATGTATACAGGTATCCTAGAGTCGGATGCCTACACTAAGGTGCCCTGAGATGTCTCACTTAACATACAGTGGTCTACAGAAAATTAGGAAGTAGGGTCTGCTCCTCCCCAATCACAGAGGATGGAGGGGGAGGAGAGCTGAATATGTCTGCTCCTCTCCCCAAAAATAACGGTCAAAACGTATAATGAAATTCACAAAGCTTACCCCTCCAATAGACATAGTCAGTGAGATGGGAAGCGGTAGGTGGGCGGGTCAATTGGTGCTGAGCCCCAACCCCTTCCCACAAATGAAAATGGGTCGATCAAATGTGTTGTCAATGATATATCTCTATCTAGAAATACGTGGGGTACCTATACATAATAATTATTATATGAGCGATTCCAATTGATATGTTGTATGTAAATGGGCTCATACTACAACAGTGTATTGTCAACTGTATTGTTGTTAGGATAAGATCCTTAAGATATCTCTCTGTGAGAACAAAGAAACTGACCCTTTGCGAGACTTAATCAAGTATCGAGACGCTCATATATACAAGCTACTTTTCCAATCTAGGCAGGTCTGTCATCCATGACATAATGCATTGTACTCTGCTCGGCCACACCTATCATAATCGACCAGATGATCGTGTGAGTTACCGTTGGTTTGTTATGCATCGACCAGCATAAGTAATGCAGTCCAGATGTACATGGGCCATGTTCATTGTCGTGGGTGGCTATGGTTGTCATGTTGGTCAGGTGGCCTGTAGGGTGGGATGAATCATGTTGTGAGCTAAACACTCTTATCCAAACTGTATCTGTATGGTAAACAAGATCCTAGACATGGCCTTGTCTCCCATTTATAGATGTGTACTACACAATCGGTGTTGTGTCAAGCTGAACTATAGCAAATGGCTATTCCCGTTCTATATAGGTAGACAACTTACCTTTTATAAAGATATTTATTGGCCACCGTCAAACAAGGGAGGGTTCATTATATTTTCGGATGCGTGTTATATTTCTAACCTTTCCTATAATTAGTTATAATTATATGTATGAAAAGTAGAGAAAACCATGGTCAGGACTTAATGGTATTCCCCACATTAGATTTCCTGTGATTATCAATTTAACATTATGGCGATATAAATACTACTAGTTGAACGAATCAGCATGAAATAGGCAGAATAGCTATACAGTACAAAAAGCTGGTGCTGCTCATGCACAACGCAATGTTGAATACAAAGGGTCTATCTGTCGAAATATCTAATGATAACTACGATGAGGTTTGCAAAGATCAATACAAATCCCTTACCCTAAAAAAACGGCTCAAATATAAATAAAAGTTAAAGCCTTATATGTTTCACAGTAAGCTATTTTATATCCTTTATATCAAGAATTATAACCCCTGTTGTACATGGCTATATTTTTGGGGAAAGCTATACATCTAGATGAAGTCTGATGTCCTAATTAATATTATTTACTAATTAAAAAGTGTAGCTACTATGAAAATATCCCTGCACTGTAAGAAGTAAGTACTGTACACCTACAGCAAAAGTTGCTGGCAACTTTTGTTCCGGTAGATTTTGCTGTACGTGTACACCAACTGGGTGCTGTAAAGTTACAGCAACTTCTACTGTAGTTTCATATTCTTGTTGTCATCAATTTATATCAATTAATATGCATGCATGGAGAGTACTTTTCCTGCATTAGTTCAATTTGAGCTAAGATAGTACACACTACACAATGTAATGGTTCAATCCTGCTTACGATACCAGTTTGTGATACCAGTGTTTTCCCAATCCAGGCATTTAAGGATTCAATCTTTCCTGCTGATGTGGTGTCTATCCTATACTTTTGCTGGTTTTTGTACATGTATTATTCAACACAATTATCCAAATATCAACACACCTTGAATTGAATTGAATTATATTTATTGGCTGAAAAATCTGCATACAATACATTTGAGTTTTTCATTTAGCAGCCAAGTCACCTCCTGCAAAAAAAGGGTCGGATAGAAAAGAGTTCATGTTATGTCTAGAGTTATTCACAAGTTCTTTGTCATAGATATAATAAGAGTTTCAGCATTTGGTACATCTACTACACTATAAGGCACTAAGGAATTTCCGACTGTCTTTCAGTTTCTGAATCTCTGGGGGCAGTCTGTTCCAGTCCTCCATCCCGCGTAGCAGTGGGCTCTTGTCGTAGACATCACTTCGGGATCTCATGCATTTCAGTTTCACTTTAGCATTCGCTCGTAGAGCTCTTGTAGGCACCACTATGTTGTCCACATCCTTGGAGGCCTTGTGGAGATAGCTCAGTAGCTGCTTGCGTCTAGCGATTTCCAGCATTGGTACACCGTTGCGAGTGTGAAGTTGGTCGATGTTGACACCGCGAGGATCTCGTACCTTCTCGCAGATCCTGAGGGTGTCGTTTTGAAGAGTTTGCAACTTTCGTATAGCCCAGACTGGGCCACCACCATACGTGAAGCTGCAATACTCCATTGTGGCCTTGATCATTGTGGTGTAGACTAACACAGCAGTTTGCTGATTGGTGCCAGCTCGTATACGCCGCAGGCCTGGTAGTTTTGACTGCACCATGCTGATCACTTTTTTTAAGTGTTGGGACATGCAGAGAAACCTGTCTATTTTTACTCCCAAGTAGTTGAAGACTTATGATAGCTGCATTCTGTCTCTCTCATCCCTTGTTATTCTACAATGCCTTGAGAGTTTGTGAGGCTTTAATTGACTCAGGAAAGGGTTAGGTGGAATATGTACTACAAACGTGGTATACTGCTGCCACCTAGTGGTAGAAATCTACAGCACAATGTACTGTTAATGTACAGCAACATTGCTGTAGACCCAATTTACAGTACATAGGGTTGATTCAGGTAAAGTGGGACACCTAAGCCATACTCTGACTTTATGTGCCATTCACACATTTGGTACTTATAGTAGAAAATATCAAACACATCAAATAGTTTCAGTATTTATTCCTTTAAACCAAAATATAAAAAATATATGAAATACCGTAGCCAATGTGGCCTACATAGCCCATTTCTTAGAGATGCCGTTTCAAAGTTGAAGCATCACACTTTACTTGTATTTTTGGTAAAGTGGGACACTCGCTTCATGTAAAGTGGGACAATTTATAAGAATCGACCCCCATGCTTTATAATCCCTATGACAAAAATGGTAAATGTCAATTTTTGAAGGTGAGATATATACTTTGATGGACTACATCTATAACATTAAAGAAATTTATGTAGGGTCCTTTACAGGATGAATCAAGTACACAGAGTATTAATGTAAAACTGCCAAAATACTGTGCATCTAGACTTAACTTTGGGCAAGGCTACACTACATTATGTTACATGACAACATATTTGTACCCTAACTGAATCTCTATCCTCAAATTATTTTATATAGTGCTAAATAATGTTATGCACAATTATATAGCTCATACTCTTAATTGTAAGCATCTAAAATGAAATGATTTGTTAATGAGGTAGTAATGCAAGAGCATTTCAGGGGCATATTAATCACTATGAATAACTGTAAATGGCAATAATTTCTATAAATCTAAGAAAGTAGTATTGGTCAATGATTTCTATGGTTTTAGCCTCAATGTATATCAAATACCAATTCTAAATGAATTTGCTACAGATTTTACCATTTAACATCATAATGTATGATTAAAAATCATTAAAGGTAAGAAATCTCACAATAATTATCTAAATTATGATGGAAGTCAATGGTTCGCTGATGGAAGTCAGTGGTTCTCTCATCTAAATAATGATCATCAGTTAAGTCATTTGATAAACCACAATCTGGAGCACTAACAAAGCCTTATTCTGGCTGTTATACTTAATAGTTTGGTATGATTTACACAACTAAGTATTGTAATGATATTTGCTATGATATTTCTTCTTCTTATATATTAAATGTAGGCATATCGGGTAATGCTACTCTGAGAAAGGGGATTAATATAGTGTCCCACTTAACCTGAATCTGCCTGTCCCACTTTACCTAACACCTTCAGCTAAAGTGGGACACTTGCATGTAAGGTCTCAGTGTACTTCATTTCCATATCTGACTTTAAAAAAAATATCAAGATGTAAAGAAGCAATATATGTATCTAATATTTACATACATTTTGAAATATCATGTTACTATTCTTAGTACCACTACTAACAAATAATTTTACTATTTCTTATGTACTTCCAAATTTATAGCGGCAAAAGCTCTCCACCCATATCACATCATAATTAAGAAGGTATAATTACCTCTTAACTTTGGTGAGATAGGTACAATTAAGAGGGGTCAAACATATATTTCTAAGAAAAAAATAAAATTTTACACCCAGGAAAGAAATCAACCCCTAAAAATGGCCTTAATGTTAATTGTCCCACTTTACCTGATGTCCCACTTTACCTGAATCAACCCTAATGCTGTAATCATATGGCAAATAGTGCTGTAATACCAACTACAGCAAAATGTGCTGTAAATGTACAGCACATTGTGCTGTTTAAATACAGTAATTTTTATAGTGTTCGTTTATGATAATAATTATAGTATTGATGTGCTACTTGCCATATGAAATCATGATCAGTACAGAGAAATACAGGCCCAAAATTGAAGCTAATTGAAAAAGGGTCCATAAGACCAACCGTGTGCATTTTCCAGTATGAATAAAACTATTACCAAAAAGGCCTACATGTTTGGGAATAACAGGATAACCAACATGATGATCTTCGATAAGGGTCATGGGAGTGCTGTATAGTTTTGAATTAATAATACCCCTACAATACCCAAACCCACGATCTAAATCATAGTCATACTATACATCTCACATTAATATATCGCATGGTATATCCACGTCCGTTCGGGTGGATAACTCTGAGGTATATCAGCCACATCCCCATTAGGCATAGACCATGTTTGATTAATTTGTATTTCTAAAGAGCCACACTATATACTTACTACATGATCTAAACATGGACCTACATTATACTAGCTCTAGCTGGCTTGCTGACACATGTAGAGAGACATGACACACGAGCGGGAGGATTGCCTCGGGCTGGAGGCTGTGACTAGAACCACTGAGTAGTCACACCCACAGGTTACCACCTGTAGATCTACCACCCCACCCTCCTGGCTGTACATCTACAACCCCACCCTCCTGGGTTACCGCCCTCCTGGGACACCGCCCTCCTGGGTTACCGCCCTCCAATACCTACTCATTAGGCTACTCCCACTTAGTCAGTATGGACAAGACATGCGTTCACAATCCAAAAATATGATGGTCAGCAATTTTCACATCTTTGAGGTTTATATACTGGGCACCCTATCCTATCATGTTTAGTATCAAAGTAATGTGTGGTTTAATAAAGAAATGACATAGCATTGCACTTGTTTAGATATCTAATAGCAGTTGGTAAATAAAACATATGACAAGGAATGAGAGTAACTTATCATGATGCTGAAACTGCGCAGATGGAGAACCCTGAACAATGTCCCTCTAGGCAAATTACATCTTTAGACCATAACGCAAATAGAAATCCTGGAAAAATCTTTGAAGACTTTCATGCAAGCTGGACAGAAAGCTGATCCCCTTACATGGTCTAAAAAGAGCTTCACTCTTAACAAAGCCTTTGTGTGGCCAAGGTCAGAGACCATTAGATGACCCCTCATCTCGTTGATACCAATTTATATTCATGTAGCATCTCCCTGTGCTGGCTGTTAGTTAGAGGTTACTAAATATAGGCGGGCAGACATTCTTGGCCATGTCTATATATGCTATTGTTTGTGTGAGATGATCCAGTCAGTGGTGAGCATTAGCAGGGTGGACACCTGTACATGAGTATTTGTAATATAGATACAAGCCTGCATGCGCTACTTGTCCATGGGAGTTGCTTTACAACAGGACTCACTTGGATGTTAGCTGAACTATATTTCCTATGGAATAGAACATATTGCCAAATGCCTGGAAGTGTAAAGCAGACTTGAGAGCACCGAGATATTTACTGGATTTTACCCCCATTGTTTGGTGGACATGAACTATCTAGAAAACTATCAACTTGATTGACATATACAGTGATCATTCACAGTGATCATTCACTAATCAATATCCGTCAATATGTGTTGGCTATGCAAAGTGTTGGACACCTTCTTTTATTCATTCGAGCCGGGGAGCAAAGACAGCAGTCGCTCTAAGTTACAGACTTATCGGGCCAAACTGCACAAAAAGCATAACTACAAAAGTAGCCGACACTTTAGGTCTTCCAACCACCACAGCTTGTACAACAACCAGCTGAATGCAGTGGAGCTGTCCTCTGAGCAGCACATCTTCCACCATAACCATGGGGGTGGGGCCCTGGCCAGAAGACGGGCCATGACCCAGCCGCACATACAGGAGTTACACTACTGGTATGGTGGCGGCAACAGAAAGTCCATGGCCATGTCAGCCCAGGGCATGGCAGGTCGGCGTATGACCATGGGTACAGGATCCCGCAGGAGGACCATGGCTGTGGCAGGCCGACGTACGACAATGGCATATGGCGACGCCTACAATGCCTATGGGCATCGCCGCTCTCGGAAGAGCACCATGCGAGGAGGGCCCAGGGCCATCCAGTGGCATGGGGGCAGGGGGTACAGTGAAGCCGACCTGCGCGCTCAACGAGCAAGAACCCTCTCCTGGAAGAAGAACCGGAAGAGTGCAGCAGGCGCCGGCTTCAGCAGCCGCAGGGGCCGAGCTAAAGCCAAGATGAGTAAGGGTGCCAGAAAGAGCATTGCTGCTGAAGCAAGGGCCAGACTGGCTAGCAAGGAAAGGGTGGTAGCCAAGGAAAAGGCGGCCCAGCTGGAGAGGAGGAGGGCCACGCTGGCAGCACAAAAGAGGACACGGGAGGAAGAGGAAAGACTAAGGGCTCTGGAGGAGAGTGAATACGAAGAGGAGGAGGAAGAGGAGGAGGATGAAGAATCCTCAGGCCTTATGTCCATGGAAGAAAAGATAGCATGGGACGAGAGGCGACGTATTGAACGAATGGAAATTGAGAAGACCCTCCTGTATTGGTTCCTCTACAGTCAGGATGGAATTGATGGTAATTAAAAAAGGTGCAACATATAAAAGGGCGTGGCCAGCACTCCTTCAACGTGGAAGGGGTGGGATAAAGGAGTAATGACCTTTTCCACTTGACCTCATAGGGTTGATATTTATGTGGTGAACAAATAGTTTGATCAAGAGTGTCGCCTCTCCCAATGGTTTTGGAGATGCATAATACTGTAAGTTGGGGGTCGGGTGGGAGGAACGGCCGGGGTCGGTGGTGCGGGAGGTCGGGGGCTTGGGGGGTCGGGTGGCATATCCCGGCACCATATTTCTTCAAGCATAAGATGTTTTGGGATATCTTATGCTTCAACCACAGACAGGGCCTCTCCTGTATCCCCATGTAGGGGATGCTTTGTAAGAAACCACCATGCTTGAGCATCCCCCAGTCACCCAGGGGACGCTTCATAAGAAACCAACTTCACTGGATACCTGCCCAATGGTTAGGGTAGGGGTTAGGGTTACCATAGTTCTTTCTGATTACGTAACAGATAGACTATGGTTATGAAAGGTATGTAGAATTAACCACAGCTTGCTGGTGGGGCCAGACGAGGGCGAAGCCCAAGTAGCCCTACCAGAAAACTGTGGCTAATCCTATTTACCTTTTCGATCATAACCATTGTCTATCTATTTTAAACCACAGCAGTAAGGTTATGTCAGGGTATACAACATAGGCGTCTAGCTGGATGCATTATCAACCAATGAGATAATTCCCGGACCTTCACTGTGTGAATTTTAGGGTGCATTATGTAACAGCTGGTACCCACGTGACCGCTGGTGTCATTGCTTGTCTCGCCAATACCAGACCCGACACACTTTGCTAAGATGTATGGAGGCTAAGATGAACATTTTATCTGGTATCAGTCGATGTATCAATCTTGACAATGTGCCCCACCCCGAAGCTTATGTGATGGAAAACCTCCGCGGACCTGTAGAATATGGTACATAACCTCTGAGGCGAACCATATTCTACAGGTCCAAGGAGGTTTTCTCACTTATACTCCACCCTCCATCCATAGTAGATCAAGAAAATGATATATATTCAGCTTTTGATAAGGAATTTACATGATTTTCGGAATTTGTTTTCATTTGGATAATCTGGGGTTCGAACCCACACATCGATTCCCCTTGAGCTAACATGATTAATTATCTAAAGCAACATGCAACTTTGCAAGTTACCTGGTGGCCAGACGGATAGGGCACAGGGTAATGTAAGCAAAGGGTCCCCGGTTCTAATCACATCCTGATTACCATTATACATTCTGTAATTTGAGATCATTTATATGTCAAATCATTATTCATCAAGTTTGGAAAAGAAAAATGGAAAAATGGTAAGACTATTACGGGTTTGATAGTCAAGTACCCCCAAAGGATTTCACTGGAATAACGTACCAATAGCATGAGGAAATCATATATACCAACAATGACATACTAGGCACTGGTAGTTATAATCAACATGGAACATGGACATTTTTTTAAAGACGACAGGGCACATTGTAAACATGAAAAGGGATAGTGACATAGGACATTTCCTTAAATCGTCAGGGGGACATGCAAACAGGGAAATGAGCAATGCAGACATGGTACAGAGACATGTGTGTGATTATTCTACAACTTATTCTGAGTCGTTTCCATTGTATTTATGTATTACCGTGTCTGCAGTCAAGCATAGATGATGACCCCGCCCCCGAACGTATACCGTAGCACGGGCCGGCCACCTTTACTCTGTGGCTGTTCAGGTACAAAAATGTAATGTACTGGGAATTGAGCTCATGTCTAGCCATAGTATCTATGGTGAGAGTCTTCATCTCCAGGTGGCGCGTCAGATCAATGTGGTGCCCCTTTCCGGGGCGCTTCTCACACTGAGCCTGGGCCTGGCGCATTGTAGTGGTACATGTGTAATATAGCAAGGAGGACTAGCGCCTCACTGCCAGATTCGGTCCCTATGGGCCCTGTGAACCTGCTGGCCATTCTTTGGCTGTGTCGGTCTTAAAAGTATATCTATCAGCCTCACTGTATTTAGAGGCCTCGGGGGGTCCCCCCCTGTTTTTTGGGGGAGATTAATTTTATTTTTCATGTAATATTTTGCCCATACTGTACAAAGTGGCTTAGGAGAAATCGTCCCTATGGTACGCCCTCCCCCCTTTTCAAAATCCCGAATCTGTCACTGGGTACTAAAGTACTCAGTAAGCGAGGAATGGGCCGGGAAGCCCATCTGATGAGACCTCAATCAGGATTCTCAAATATATCGCACACATTTGACGTGCATGAGGCTCACTCCCTTGGGTGGATTGTCAGTCATCTCCCACTCATTCTAATAAGCTTTGGTAAAACAGTAGGCCAAAATACCAATACTAAAGGTATGTCCAATGAATTTGGTTTCTTATCCTCAAGTTTGAAAACCCAAAATGCTTTAAAATTGAGATAACATTATTACATGGTGACTGATCAATCATATTGTGCCTGATCCACACACATACGGTATATATGACTGATCAAGCTATAGTGTTATATGGTGATAGATCAATCCACATGGTGACTGATAAACTTACATGATGATCGTGACTGATCAATACACATGTTTAATCAACCGACATGGTGATTAAACAAAATAATTGATGGGGCCCTTGGTTGGGGGGCGGGGGGCGATGTCCCATGTCGATTTTGATAAATGCTCATGTTGCCATGTCGATTCTAAGAAATACCCATGTTCCCATATCAATTTTAAGAAATGCCCCATGTTCGATGTCACTGATCTTATTATTCCTCCTGTGACTGAGACCCAAAACGGCCCATGTCGCCATGTCAATATTTAGGGGTCTAGGGACATAGATATGGAATGACCACAGCCTGATGCGTGGGCTACACCTCCTCCAGCTCCCAGCAGGCAAATACGTAGGCCTACCATTCCATCCTACTAGTGACATCCTACCATGCCCATGCAGGGTTGGTTCTTGCAAAGTAATTGGAGTGGCATTTTACCAGTAGTTTCTATTTGCAGATAATTGAAATGGATTGTATAGGTGGTTATATATAGGTGGGCAGTTGGTCAAACGTTCTTAAAATGGTTTTCAAGTCATCTTACTATAGCAATGTACATGTAGACATAGGGCCCCAGACGTGGGGCGGACTGTATCACTTGTTGAATTTACCCGGGTGATTAAGAAATGACAATATCATGACTTGCATTGTCAAAAGGGGCCTATACAGAAGTCAATGTCAATATGCAGAATGTCATTATGCAGAAGTCTTGACCCTTGTCGCCAGCCCCCTTGCCACTAGTAAATTCTAAGAAATTAAGGGGGTAACCGTAAACAAGAACACGCCATACAACGTTTCGGAACGTTTCTCTATGACTCCTTGTTAGTCGATGTCCAAACGTTGTATAAGCCTAACGTTTAAAACGTTATTTTGACATCATTTAGGGACCATCTAGGCCTACATGTAATAGTATGCCTAATGCGTTTTACTGGCTCCCAGTTCCACATGAATGTAGCCCATGTACAGTAGGCCTAACGCTGAGGCATTTCCAATATACCTGGAGGCTGGGCATTCGGCCTAGGCCTGGACAGGCCTACTGACCTGAAAGTGCATGGGGGTGACAGACTCACTTTAAACAAACTCGGAAATACGTCCTATACTGTCGCTTAAAATCCAAGTGAACGCGTGTGCCCCCGGGTCAAGATGTTGAGTCTGTAGGCCAATACTGTACCTACGGTACCGGTATTGTAGATTTAGACCCGTAGTACACACATTCTTACTCTTAGGCCTAGTATATGATTGTATAGCCTATGCCTACCTACTGCATTTAAATTTCAGAACAAATTGTCAACACAATAGGCCGCTACTCATCCCTTTAATTTTAAGATGTTGAGGATATCAAGTTGAAGTCGGGGGCAACTCCTATGCAAAGCCTAAGACTGTAAGAGTAATCACAACAAACACTGAAAAATTAGTGTCTACCTGACCTACCGACGGTAGTACCGTAGGCCGACCGTAGGCCTACCACTCGAGCATTTGACTTACACTAACTTACACCTAGCCGGGCGGTAGGCCTATATATGACTAGATATGCCATGTGAAAATACTGAAAGTAATCCTAGCAATTCAAGTGTTCCGTATCTGACCTGTTTCGGTGCTTGGGAATAAGGGCTCGTCGGTGCTGGCTCCCCGGGGCTGCTTCCCTAGCTTGCTGGCTCTACCATAACAAGGTACACGCCCACCATGTGCTCGTGTTTTGATTTACCCGCGGATTCGTGTGTTCAGCCCACGTGACCAGTGACATCCCATAATTTGGGGAGACGCCATATTGGCCTGGTACAACACCTACGGTAATGCCGACTCGCGGATAGACATAGTTCAAGAGCATTTGCCAGAAATCGGCTTATTGGGGTAACTCTTCGGATAAGGTACACGAGGAATAGTTTATTCGTATGGACATTTCATCGACGCTTCTAATTGAGGCCGTAGAAAGAAAAAAGCAACCGCTGGCGTATGAATACATATGAGCAGTAGCGGCCAATCGCCGGTTTGTTTGAGGTCGATCTCGGATATTGAGGTCTATGTGTTGTTGATGATAAATACAAGTGCCCTGGTTTAAAAGGATATACGAAATCACCGGAGTGTTGTCTTCCACCCAGAACAACCATGGGAAACGCAGCAACTGCGAAAAAGGGAGACCCTGAAGCCAATGGTCAGTGTTTATTTGTTTACAGTGATCTTGAAGTGGAGAAGTGCTGCTCCTCATCAGCATCATTTATGACAGACCCGTGAGACCTTTCGATACCTGTCATGAATGAAAAAGTTGTGTTTGACAGATGTTTATCGGCAGTATAGTGATGTATTTCACTACATAAGCGATTATGGGCTTTCTATTGCCCGGTTTACAAGTCTATCCTCTCACCAAATCAACAGAAATGTCCGAAAACTAGTGTTGCTTTCCAAAAGGCAACGCACCTTCGGCCTCGGTTTGGCCACACGACAGCAAACCAACCTAGACTGTCACTGGTTTCGTCTGTTTTCGGATTCAACATTTGACAGCTCATACAATAACATTTATTGAGTGAGGATCGTCACCCACTGGTACAAATGTATGCAAAAGAATTGTGAAGATGTTAATCGCCGTGTCATTCTAGTGCTAGCACCGACAATGTGTCTCTGATTTCGTTTGTTTTCCTTTTTCGCGTTACACTTTTGACAGCTCACAGTGGGTTCCTCACTCAGTCACACTCACAGTCGCTCCTGCCTGCCTCTGCACTTGAGCCTCTCAGAGTGAGAGAACCCGGGGAGAGAACATTGACTTGTTTTATTTTGGGGTTAGATTTCCCAACTCTGTAATGAGACTTATGTTTATTTGTCGTTTGGCCTCTTCCATGCAGTGATAAACTGCATACATGTACTAGGCCTAGGCCTAAATTAAAAGGCACGATCCTCTTCAATTACAAAACCTCGTAATAGACTAAAAGTCTAAATGGTGTACTGTGGCAGTCTGTGCCTCTGTAGTTTGACCAGGATCGGATTTCGACCACCAGCTCTTTACAAAGATTTGATCATCCTGGACCCGATCATCCTCTAGAAACTGCAACTCTTCTCTTACTCAGAGGTAGTGTACAGTAGACAGAGTCACTATGTGATTTTAAATGTCCCCGAGGCCAAGATGTTATATACCGCTAGACTAGAGCATCACACAAGTCTGACAAGAGTCAAGACAGTGAGAACTTCTCTAGATCTGAAATCAATTACCGTATTCGACGTAATAAGCGCCCAGTGCGCTTAAAAAATGAATATGGACACCTCGTAGTAGTTAACAGTTTAATTGGGGTAAAAAAAGAGAAATTTTTGGTTATTTCTAGTACAAGAATTGACCAAAAACGGGGGGTGTGCGCTACATAGGGGGTGTGTGCTTATTACGTCGAATACGGTAGCTATAGAGTGTAGTCCAGATCCTACCAAACTCCAAAGCCTCCATGTCAAAGTTCTGTTTTCATTCACTTGCAGTAACAATTTTTGATATTAGCGAATATAGTGGTAGGATAGTGGTACATCTCGGTTATGCGACGTCATGACTCCTGTGCAGCCTAATAGGCTTGTCACTTTGCTTTTCAATGTGTAGGTACTAGGAGCAGGATTTCTGTAGATCTTAACCTCATTTCAACCATTTGATTATCCTGCATACGGTCCTTTTCTGGCCTAGATCTACCATAATTTGTGAAAAGCTTAAACTTGGGACACTCTGGATTCCCTAGCATGAGCCAACTGGACGTTAAGCTACCCAAACAATCAATGTCATCATGATCATGAATGATGTATCTAGGTCGAGAATATGCACCTCTTCTCTACCGCCACTATGTCCACAATACAGTTCAAGCTTCTTCCGATCTAGTAGTACCAGTAGTATCATGTAGGGCCTACGAAAAAAAGCACAAGTAAAGCCCGGCATCTACTGCTGCCTTTTGCTGTGAATACAGTGCGAATCCAACCCATGTGAGGAGCCCTCGACGGCTGCGACTATATTGGTGCTGGTGCCGGATTTATGTCAGTCTGCAAATAAAAGAACCCTTGCTATCCTTTGAAAAGAGTAGGGGACGTGCCCCGGTAGCGATTTTCTCCCTCCCCTCATAGATTCAAGTTCAAGTTTCAAGTCAAGTCAATCACTCATTCCATAGATGCGATCATCCATAGTCTGTGATCACGGCTGTGGGCAAGCAACATTTAAATCCGCCTGTCGGGTAGACTACCACTATCTGTGGATGACTCCTCGCTAACTAGAGGCACGTCCATATGATATGGTACTGTGTACGCCTGGATGTCAACAAATCAACCAAACCATGCCGACCTCACAGAAGTGTAGATATAATATTAACCACCGTTATGAATGCAGCGCCAGTGACTTACTAACAGTTACGCACGAGCGCCGCATTTATGCCCTGTGCCGACAGAAGGGCATAGACTATGAAATACACTATGCCTTTGTGCATTAAATTTAAACCACCAATGCTGCCCTCAAGGCCAAGTTCTCTAGGTGACCCCAAAAGTAATCGACAATTACAATAACAGTTCATGTTATACCTTAAATTCTTGCGTATAACAGGTGGCATGAAGTCTGGATGCGGTTAATCTGTGAGATGCGGGTAGTACATGGCAGTAACATGGGGATTTACAATTATCATGATTAATCTTAAGATGAAAGGAAAATTGGGTTCCCACTGCTGTTTTGCTCGAACTGGCCATGTAATGAAGGACAACTATATGGCCAACACCATGATGACTGCGCATTGTTTCCCTGAAATGTGTGATTTCTTAAAAATATTCTGTGGAACTATCGTATTTAAATGAAAGACGTAATCTGTCACATGTTCCCCAAAATCTGTCAGAATAGTCCCAGAAATTCTGTCCAATTGAACAATGTATCATCAGCATAGGCTACGACAATGTCCCAAAATTTAGGTTGATCATTGCTAGGTGGCCACATATGGTGCTACATATCTCTAGAACATTGAAGGTTGACCTATAAAACAGAGCTTAACCTACAATCGTGTCACTGTGCTAAAAATAGGAATGTGAAGTCGTTCGTGGCAGGTTATGTTGATATGCAATACATGTACATGTACCAGGTAGGCAGAATAGAACTATACATTTGTATTTTGGCCTAGATCTGATAGGGACCATTCGCACATTGCGTACGCATTTTTTCCCCAGAAAATGTCCGCCTGTTGTCTGAATACAAAATGAGACAAAGGCCAAAACAGAATCACCCTCCCCCGGCTTTGTAAATAAATTCATAATTTATGCTCACAGCTGTGTAACAGTGTAGATCCGGAACAGATAATGAACTTTGAGTCCTGATGGGTACACGTATACTGTCCATGATTGGTGTCTGCAGAGTGACATAACCGAACTTAGATATTGTGGATAAGTATTTACTGTGAATACAGACAACTTTGACATGGTAATTAATTGTTCATCTAGTGGTCATCACTTTATCATAAATTACCACGAAGTTTTAATGCAGCTACCGTATACTTGGTTTATGCGAAAACATTATTAACCATTATGATATTATAGCCTACTACTCTCCATACAACACTCACTCCACAGGTTGAAAAATCACACAGTAAAACCCGGTCGGCCGTCCATATCAACAGCATATAGAGTTGTAAGCCAAATTATTACTGGACATCGATTCTCTGTCTCTTTGTAGCTCTATAGAGATCGATGCCCAGTTTTATACTTCAGACCAGTGGCTCATTTTGGCTGTTTTTCGCCTCACAGATTGCTCCTAGCGCAAAATCCTGACTAGGTGTCAATGTATTCTCTATGCCAGTGTGTAATATGAGGGTAGAAAACAGTGGAACCTCAGTTAGAAAAAATCCTACTGAACAGTTTTTGAGAAAATTAGGGTTTTGTTGCCTTTTTTTGCTGTTTTTAGTACATTTCCTACATAACCCGTGAACGTCAGCATTTCTCAATTTTCATGTATTTAGAATTAGAATTTGACATTTTTTTATTTGCAGTAGGATTCCTGAATACCGAGCCATTCCACACAGGGTGTTATTTTGAAAAAATATAAATCATTTGATAGTGTATTTGGTCTCCGAAATAGAGGGAGTTTGGTCATAGTTTAATTGATTGTTGACAATCCAGTCAAGGGCTATTAGGTTCAGTTCAGTGCAAGTTGCAAAACAAGTGACTTGCAGTTTTTAACTTGACCTCATGTCCACTATGTAGGTCTTCACTATGCATGGGTCTATCCAGAGTCCATCAATGGGATCACGCATGGAGGCAGATTCCGCAGCTTTTGGCGAGAAAAATGTTCAAAATCGCAAAGAAGTGAAATTCGCCCTAAAAACCCCCTATTTGGCGAGAAAAAAGTTCAAAATCGCAAAAAAATGAAATTTGCCTAAAAACACCTGATTTGGCGAGAAAAAAGTTCAAAATCGCAAGAAAGTGAAATTTGCCTAAAAACACCCTATTTGGCGAGAAAAAAGTTCAAAATCGCAAAAAACTGAAATTTGCCTAAAAACACCCCATTTGGTGAGAAAAAAGTTCAAAATTGCAAAATAGTGAAATTTGCTTAAAAAACCCCTATTTGGCGAGAAAAAGTGAAATTTGCCTAAAAAACCCCTATTTGGCGAGAAAAAAGTTCAAAATCGCAAAAAAAGTGAAATTTGCCCAAAAACACCTGAACGGGCGAGAAAAAAGTTCAAAATCGCAAAAAAGTGAAATTTGCCTAAAAACACCCTATTTGGCGAGAAAAAAGTTCAAAATCACAAAAAAAGGGAAACGTCCCTAAAAACACCCTATGACTGTAGCATGAATGCAGACACTCATGGACACAGACTCATGTACAACCACACAGACATACACATAGGCATGAACATGGCCTTCTCCTTCATATAGCAACCTATGTATTTCTACTTTAATGAGACTGAATATAGCTTTCTGTTAGAAGGACTCTGATACATGGATGTCGATGTCCAGTTTTAGATATATACCCATATAGTGCATTGGAGTGCTATAATGTTGGACTGCTGTATATTTTTAACGAAAATTACATCAGAAATAGTTAGGGTCGGTCCTGTATTGTTAGGTAGTGTCGAGGGACCAGAAACACACTCACTGGGTCGGTAGGTCTTTTTAACCCCTTCCACGCGGTAAGCCAATATATTGCACACAATTGCATTGAGTTACAAGAAACCCAGTGTTGAAGGGGTTAAGACCTACCGGTAATAATTGTAATATGTGCTGGTTTATAGGCCAGACTAAAGTGAAATCCATTGACCATTTTTATCCTTTGTTTGTGCCACAGTAAGGCCACACCAAATTAAAAAGTTGGTCTATGGATTTTGTTTTCCAAAAATAGGTGCGGTAGGGCGATTTTTTTAATTTTATTTTTTCCAAACTTTTTTTTTGTCTATGGATTTCGACCTTCAATCAGGGGGGCAGACAATTTTATTTTTTTTTCCTGAGGGAAAACTTTTTTTTTATTGTTACAAACCGATAATTTCTGGCTAACGATGGCAGAAAAGGCCACCAAAAAAAAAAAAAAAAAAAAAAAAATTCCAAAATTTCTCAGAAAATGATGCGGGCGCAGTCCATAGACACAATTTTTTTCAAAAAAAAAAAAAATTCCATTTTCGAAATTATGGTGCGGGAAATCCGTAGACCAACTTTTTAATTTGGTGTGGCCTAAACTATGGTACCGTAAATTTATGCGTTTATGGTCACTCCTCCCAAACAATCAATCATTCAGGTTTTGATGCACTTTCAAATCAAAATGAATGGGTGACTTTCACCAAATGTCGTGATAGTTACTCGACCTCCAATGAATTATCAGATTTGGCTCCAGTATGGTATTATTGAAACATGTACATGTGTGCGTTTATGCATCGAGTTCTTGCACATCGTTTTATCACACAGACCCAAATCCACATAGCAGAAAATTCTCACATGTTGTCATGTGACAATATAATACAATGAAATGATTATACATTGTATAACAACACTATGGTAGTTGGGAGCGTCATTAAAGTGATGCCTTGCCTGGTACATTGTATCTAGTGTCCTGAAATTTAAAAAAAGGACGACGCCGCAGACGTGCCATGGTGGGAAAAGAACTGAGTTATGTACAATGTAATAACAATGGTAGAGTGGCTGGGGCCCTCATACTGTCTGTCGTGGTTATGTTGACATACTTTCAGTTACTCGTAGGGTATCTACTACTTAATAACTTATACAATAGACATTGTGGGCCGACTTTGTTTACCCTCAATACCCTAGAGACCCAATTCTAATCAGCTCGGTCTAGGAGAGAGTCGGGTCTAATTGATATTATCTGGTAACGCCGTGGTCTCTAAGCACAATGCCTTGACATTTGAATAGCAAAATAAGATGAACATTGTCTTTGTGTATTAATATATCATCAAATTACACCAGTGTTAATAGATAGATATCCATGTTGCACTTTACTTATCGATTTCTTTTTACTTTTACAGTTAAAGAATTCCTTGCAAAGGCCAAAGAAGAGTTCACAAAGAAATGGGAAGAACCCTCACAAGTAAGTATCTAATTTTGCTGTGTACAATGTACAAAGTACTGCAATTAAATTAGTCGCCGTTATCCTTTGGGTTGACCCCCTCGGAACGATTACTGATAAATCTAGCTTATCACGAAAAGAACTACCCCCTCCCCCGCGCTTCCTCGGTACTAGCCTTATCATTTAACACTTGACAGGTAAATGATGATATTCGATACGTTCATATTGTTTAATGGGAATTCAGTATATAACAGATTACAAATACTGTCTGTGAGCGTTTTGTGGATAGCACGGTATTTATGAGCTATGAGCTCGATATCAACTTTTTAATGAACAGAATATAGTTGTTTATTATATATGCATATACAGTCAGACCAAAGTACTACTTTGGTAGTGCCCAGTGCATAGTCTATGAAGGCAAAATCGTGCAGATGCAAAAATTAAAATTGTTATATTAAATATACCGGTAGAAATACTTCAACTTCTGAGAAAGAAATTGTACCTGTCTTTCCTCGGTAGACAAGGACCGTAGGGTCGGGTGGCCGGAAACACACACATTCTTTTATAGGCTTGAATATTATAATTGTGATCTACTATAAAGACTGACTCTATGACTTATCGACGATCATAGTCTAAGCTATTCAATTAGTACCTGGTATCTGAAAATTTGTCGAAATCATTTTAACAATTATAAAATTACTTTTTTTCCAGAGCAACGCCAGTCTAGATGACTTCGAAAGAATTAAGACTTTAGGAACAGGTTCCTTTGGTCGGGTAATGTTAGTACAATACAAAACGTCAAAGGAGTACTATGCCATGAAAATATTGGACAAACAGAAAGTAAGTAATTTTCCTCTCTTACTGAAAGTATACTACGGTACTAGGATTTGTAAAATGGAGATATGAATATCAACAAAGATGGTGGCAAAGTAGACATTCACTAGTATTTATATCGACAGTCAAGATCAGTGCGGTAGATATGGCATTTTTTGTACATACTACATACTATATGTAATGGATAGAATGAAGATGACATTGTTTGGCACAAGATCTCGGCTTGTCATAGGAACATCGAAATGTATACCATATTGCCCCCATACCAGCATTGTGAGGTGTGCACACGATCTAATACCATGCAACAACCCCACCGGTTTCTGTGAATTCTGGGTTGAATTTAGCATGACAGACATGAGGGCAGTATGCTGTGAAATCTAAACTAGGGCCCTGTGAAAGGGAGTGAGGTGTATGTACCCCGTGCACTGGGCATCATTCTGACACGTTTCCCTGGGGAGATCCCTGGATCTTATCACGGTCCCAGAGAGAGCGTGTGGCAGTGTAACGACTAAACGTGATACACATATATATAGCTGTGCCCTGTCTTTGTGTTCTATTTTGGTGATCTAAATTTGGCAGTGGTCCACATTGGCCTGCGGCACTGTATTTACCTAAGACCACCAGCAGAAAGGTTACTCAAGATATATACATAGGGTCTGTGGTTCCTGGTGTTGGTGGGGGCAGACAGAGCTCCGGTGAAGAGAGTGCTATGGTGCTGGAGGTGAGAGGGAACGAGGGAGGCCCTGACGGTCTGCTCCAGTCTCACGGCCCCACGGCCCCATATGTTGACACTGGCTGAGCCTGCAGCCCCCCCCCCCCCCCCAACCTCAACCACTAGCACCAAACACACACACACATTTGGCATGTGCATACCTGTCTAAATGATAAGGGGGGAAAACACATTCTGAAACCACCTCTACAATACATGTATGTATCCGGAAAAAGTATGGTAAGATTGCTATTACCAATTGAAGGACGGCATGATGCCTCATGGCTCGTTTGTTGTTTTAAAGGATGATGATGATGATTTACCAAAGCACCTCAGCATCGTGACAATAATCGTGCGATAATTAGGCCGATCCTTCGTGCGTGTATCAACCCCGTAGGATCATCTGACATTCAGGATGCATGAATGTACATGAATGCACATGAATGCAGCAACCCAGCAAGGTAGTCGTCTGTGTTGCATTAATGCATCATGCCAAAATATGGCCCTAGACCCCTAAATTCGATATGGCGACATGGCCATTTCTTAAATCCGATATGGCGACATGGCCATTTCTTAAAATCGACATGGGACATGGCCATACTAGTGACATGGGACATGGAGCATTTCTTAAGTCTGGATGTGAATAGCATCACAACCCCAGAAAGCCCTCAAATACACTAATATCACAGTAAAATTCCAAAAAAATTCTCGAATGACAAGCTCGAACCCCCTCAGAACACATCAATTTAAGTGTAAATTCCTAACTTTTCCGAAGATATAGACTCTGAATGCACCCATTTCATAGGGGCCTGCAGCCCCAAAGACCCCCCTTAGTGCCCCTTAGTGACACTAGCGGCATGGGTTTTTCATTAGCGACATGGGACATAGGCATTTCTTAAAATCGACATGCGACATGGGGACCCCCCCCCCCCCATCAAGGGCCCCCAAAAAGAATGACATCATGTAGCATTTTAGCACAATGCTGCCCTCAACAAAATTCAAGTTACCATGTATGGTGCAACATACGGAACGTCCACAGATGACGTCACTTATTTTTGGAACCTGCCCCCCCCCCCCCCCCCAACACAAGTTTTCCTTTACAACTGTACTATGGCCCGTGTCAGGTTTCGTGACCAAACCCCAATACCACCCACCCCCTAGCCGGTGACGTCATTTGTAAGCGTTCCCATAACACGTACCCGTCGTACCAATACTTTAGATTAAGAAGTGTTGAGTCCCGCCCCCCTGCCCCTCCTGTTCCCGCCGTACTGCTTTGCCTTAATCATTCCATAGGATTTGAAAGGTTTAACTCTGTTATACTTATATATTATACATACATATATATACTTAACATATATAGTATATAACTGGTGTCGTGTAAGAGGAAAATCTAGTGTAAGCCATGTCGTGCACTGAATCCCCCACCTTAGTATTTACACACATCCAGACACCCCTATACAGTATGGCAAATTAGACCTACTTGTCTATGTTGTGGCAAGCAACAATAGCCTGACCTAATGCAGAAATAGAGACAATGACCACTTTGACATGTTCATAACTGGTTTACGGTAGTTCCAGTGGTCCTACGACGGGCCTCAATGATAGAGGCGGCCGCATCCCATGCTAAGAATCTCTCGTGCTCATTTATAAATAGAACCAGCAGACAGGGTTTTTTGGGGGGTCCACACTCAAAGGGTTTGTTTTTAATGTTTCCGTGAATTAATTAGACGAATTAAAGCAAGCAAGGGACAAGCAGATGCGCTGCCATTTTGAGCCTCAGAAGTGAAAAGGTCAAAGTGTGCTGGTGTTTTCATGTTTTGTAGTTTTGTTCCCCCACCTTTGGCTAGTTGATTAGCGATTTAAGAGGCATCAATATCTCTGCAATAGCATTGCTTCTGAGCGGTCTGTTGTTTTATACGTTGGTTTGTTATTTTGCGTTGTGTAAAGAAACGTAAATTTAATGTCTCCATAGTAAGAGTAACTTTTGAAAACCGTAGGCCATATACATACAGATTCAGATGAATTATGTACCTGGCATGATTGGAGATAGTATTGCACTGAGAATACATCAATTCTCCTATTTTTAGAATGGAAAAGTCTTCTCGGTAAGAGGCAAAGCAAAGACAAATTATTAATGACCGACATATGTTTATAGATTGTTGTATGGCCTAAATCTCTCCTTTAGTATTGCCACTTTCACTATTCCCCACGGAAGCCCAGGAAAAGCCCAGTAATGACCCCTTCTCCCCCCCCCCCGCCCCCACACACCAATAGATATAGATATTCTTCCTGGTTGTTCTGGAAATATTCACTATCATTGACGCCCTTTCCGTTTCCTTCTTCCTGTTTTGTTACATTCAAAAGCCGTCTGTGCCAGGAACGCATATTGAACGTTTAAAGAAAAGCTCGAGTAATAGACAAGCTATAAATTGAAATAGCAATATATATGGACGTCATGTGGACCTAAAGTTGCGACCTGTTTCTGATATAAGTGCGGAATTCACTACTGCTAGTCATGTGTCAAATAACTCCCCAAGTATGAGAGCCTTCAAGCCAATTAAAAAAATTACCAAACTCAAACGAGAAGAAATACAGTATATTAATAAACACCGACCGTCCCCTGTATATTATGCCTCTGTATTGAAGTAGGTACAGTACGTAGTAGTTATAGGACGTGTACCAATCTGTACGCGAAATACTGAATACCCCTGCAGATTGGTACTAGTCCTATAACTGCTTTATGCCACCAGCTGTATACAGTATACAAGAGGTGTGAAATGCTTTGTTCTCCGTGCCCGCTGTGGTATAAATGAAACCTTTAACACGTTTATCCATGTACTAATTTGTTATAAATGTATCAAGTTTTATTTACATTAGGAGCACACGTGTAAAAATTATGAAATGGCTTGTTGATCAGGCCACACTTAAAAAAAAGTCTGTTTCCGGTGGAGCGGGCGGGTGACTTTTTTCCCCAAGGCTACCCGCCAGCAATTTTTTTTTTTTTTTTTTTTTTTGTCAGAATGGCCAATTTTTTTTTTTTTTTCCCCGATTTTTTTTTCTCGGCGGCGGTTCCATATTCCAAATTATTGAGATAAAATGGCCTAACACCCAGCTTTCATTTGATACCAAACATGCCTATATAGAGATATGCAATGACCAGGAACCGGGTGGGAAAGACATTAAAAAAAAAAAAAAGATTTTGCGGCCTACCGGGTGAGTCCTTTTTAGCCCACCCGCTCCACCGGAAACAGAATTTTGGCCTCATTGCAAATGCGAGGTAAGAGCTCCGTTACCCCCCACTTGTTATAATGTGGAAGAGCAGCACAGCTGAAACTTATGTAAACCAGGATAATAAAAAAAAAACGTTTCAAAAAAAAAAAAAAGAAAAAAAAAAGCCATCCCCAGTGCGACCAGATGGGCCTACCGGTATTTAAAAAGCATGGGCTTACAATTACTTTGAAAAAGCACAACATTCAGACAGTCTTCATGTCCTTTACATGCGACTTGATCTCACAAAAGAGACCTTATTGCAGGGTGCAATAAATTGAAAAAGTCTCTTCAATGTCACATATATATAGAAGTGGCCAGGGTTTTGAACTACCGATTGAAACATTCAGACTCAAGAGTGAGTACCGCAGTGCAGGTTGTAATAAATCCATGTCACATCAGGTCCAGTTACGTTTGGCTGGGTTTCCCTGCATACTGCCGGGGTTACCTGGTAAATAGACTTGTTGAATTGTTATTCAGGGCATAACGTCGCTGAATGCCCACTATCTGCCATTCCGGGTTGTCTCGATTCCCTAAAAAGAGCTCATTCAGTGGACAGTCGTGTTAGTACATTCAGTGATTTGTATTCTAATCTAAGTGGATACAATGCTCTATAGCAGCTAGGTGTGACATAGTTCTATTAATAATGCATTTGTCACTGTCAGCATCCACTGCTGATGGCAGTCACTAATGGTATACCCCGTACGCCAAACCACTATCCGCTTTCACTATCCATTTTGAATAATCACAAATCCATACTAATAATGCAGCTGTGATTGAGAGATTATAGACTCCTGAATGTCGCATAGGTTTTACATCCCGTGTTTTACACGGTTTCCATATCCATCGATTAAAGATACCAAGAATCGGATGCCCCTGAATTACCCGGTCAGGGACATTGCTCAGAAAGTCACCCCAAGCAGAGGGTAGGAGGTTAAGTTCCCTCCTAAAACACAAGGTGATCACCTGGTTCTTGGGAACTAGACATCGTTCCGTAGGTGCATTACCAGGTACTCTATATCCAGCACCCCCCCCCCCCCCCCCCCCCCCACCTCCCCTGCCCTTTAACAGCTTGAGGGAATATATGGAATGTGACACAGATGTGATGGAAAACACGTGAGGCTTGATTCCTTAGTCTACGTCACCTGTAGCAGAGCATTTTGATATATTCCCATCAACATCCAAATATAGACTTGACATTGCTGCCAAGATACATATGGTGTATAAGGAAGTAAAGGTTGCAGTTATTGAGAGACTGTTAAATGCAAGGAAGATTGCTGCTCTTGACGATAATAGATCAACTTTCACACGACATATTCACATTTGAATTAAACACGTCTACTTTGCCAACGTCGATAAAACACTATGTTGAATATTATCATTTGCCTTGCTATACAGTTCTACTTAAATATGATATATGTTATAGTATACCTGTCATATTAAAATCTAACAAAGAAACACAAATGCCTGTAATTTATTTGTAAGCATCGTTTCCCATACGTGAATCATGACAAGAATTTTCCATTTACATGTTACACGTGTGAATTAACTGTGTGAGGGTTACGTCTCGTTTGTAAACTGATAAGACGTTCTGTTGACAGGTAGTAAAGTTAAAGCAGGTTGAGCACACTCTGAACGAAAAGAAGATCTTACACTGCATTCAGTTACCCTTCATAGTCTCACTAAATTACAGCTTCAAGGTAAGTCTTATCACTAAAATGTTATCATGATATGACGCTAACCGAAACATTTTGTCCTTTTACCCAACTCTAACAGGTCGTAAAGTTAAAGCAAGTGGAGCACACGTTAAATGAGAAGAGAATCCTTCAAGCCATCCAGTTTCCTTTCCTTGTGAAGTTAGAATTTTCTTTTAAGGTAAGGTATCATATAGGTAGGACTAGGTAGACCGTTTGTGTTTCAAATTAGCACTGGATTTCACCGACGCCATCTTCACTTTTCTTCAACATGAAAAAAAAAATCAGGAAGGGGAAATTAAAAAAAAAAGACTTTTACATTTGAACAAATTTCCTAACAATAACGAAGCTATTATCAGAAGGGTACTATACATGAATACCCCCAAAAAAATGCCGGGCCTCAAAACGGCATTGCCGAGCCCAGAGACAGATCATGTCTTTACATAGTTACTGTAAACCTTAGTAAAACTTCTTTAAAAAATATATAATGGGGACTACAGTAGTATAAAGGGAATGTGAAGTGGCCGAATGTAACTAGCCGTTGTGAGCTAGTTAGTGACCTTGTGTGTTTACTGTTGTTCGGCTTCCCATTAGTTCTCCGTAATTCGCTAACCCAATGTTCTCCTTCCACACTCTGGCGAAGTTATCGTTGTGCTAACATCATTTCAATGTCTAATCACTAAATTATGTCCAATCATACTTTTAAATTGTAGCTCGTATCCAATTTTAGTAATTGTATAATGAATAATACAAACGTGAACCGAGAAGAAACTTCCCACTTTTCCTTCTAATGAACTCTAACAACATATGCAAACAATGATGATTTCGCCATGATAAAATGAGACAATCATATGGTATAGCCATTTCATAGTTATTTTGTAATTTGTTGTACATTTACAATGTTCATGCCAATTCAGAATACCATTTCACCTTTCACCTTGTACATCCCCACTATCTCTGTTGTGTAATGCTTGTTGCCACTTTATTTTTATTGCAGCACACGTAGGAGTTACGCTTAGTAGTGATGCCCTTTTTATGTAGAATTGTATTATAGAACTTTGTGTGATTGATTGTACCTCGTATTATACACTTGCGTATATTTATTGTCCTTTGCTTACTGGTAATTTTACATAAAATATGTATTCATTTAGAGCCCACTTTACATTTATACTAGTATTTGATAGGGCATGATATGAACCAGCCACATTTGATGGCGGGTTTGGGTTCTGTGTGTGCATTATTGACATAATACAAATTGCTATGTATAAATAGCGTCACTCAGTGCATCTGGGTTGTTAATAAACGGCCTTGCACTGATTAACGAATTTGTATCCAGTGGTCTGGTGCTGGTTGTCAGATAGAAATCGATGTCTCAATATAAGCCATATGTCAACCTCCTGTGTGAGGTGGTGTATTCTAGTCTGTATATGTACCCCTTATACGCCTTGGATGATGGCAGGCCTTGATGGTCGTCTCATGTCCTTGTCCTGGCCTGGAAGGGCTGTTCTGCAAGGCTAGAGGGGATCGATTATGTTGACACTCGCACAACACGTATACCTTATAAGACGGCCTACAGTGGGCCGAGGGGAGGGGTCGGGGGTGGGGCTATATACATAACGACTTGCAAGCACACACAAAACCCATGGCCCACATCAACCGAGCCTGGTCAGTTTAACCTACGCACATACATGCATAATGAAATGAATTAACTTATGGTTGCTAGAATAAAATCGTATAGCGGTAAAACGAAAGTATGGCATCAATCTGTGGATTATACACTGTACTCGTACCACACGATGTTTCTTACCTTTAAACAAAATAAAACTAGGTTTGTGTCAAATCATTCAAAAACAACTGAATTATATATCTTGCACACTTTTCTGTTGCCAGGACACGTCAAATTTGTACATGGTTCTCGAATTCGTCACAGGAGGAGAAATGTTCTCACATTTACGACGGATCGGAAGGTTTAGGTAAGCGTCATCATTAAGTGTTCTCTGCGTATATTATGTTATAAATTACTACATGTATTATGTAGGTCATTCAAGGACGTTAATATAATACATGTACAGTCATATATGAATTATGTGTAAAACTAAGTCCCATTTTATGTATGATAGTATTTGATTATGAATTCAGTACATGTAACGATATTCTGATAATATACCCCCTATACCAATGTAGTTTTGTAACCATTACAGTATCTCCTACTGATTACCTCAATGCATCTGTAGTTGTAGTATGGTCTGTTAATGATTGTAAGGAAAACTATGATTATACTCAACGTAAATCATCCTGTGTTCTGTAGATACATTCTATTGATTTGGGTCATACACTGTTGTGATCAATGGCACTATTGTGATGTAATTGTGTCATACTGGTAGGCCTACTGTCCCCTACCTAAACAATTATTCTTTTTCTCCAATAATGTATATGCATCGTTGATTTCTTCTCTTTTCTCCAATACCGTCTCTATACGATATAAATCCTGAAAGACTAGCTATGGGTATCTTGTAGGAAAGTAACGTAGAATATGTCTTGGCCAACCATTTGGGACACATATTCTATTACCATACTAAGGAGAGGTGTGACCGAGGCACTTTTATAGAATCAAATAAAATGAGCAACCTTTCAGGATTTATTGATTTATTGGTATATATTTGGAATGTTACCGCGCTGCTCACCACCCCTTACTGCATATTATTCTTGGTATATCCTTAGTCATTTTGCTATATAATATGTGATACTCTAGACCTGCTCATTAAAATTGATGTGCAGGCTATTGACATAAAGTAGAGCTTTGATGAGTAATTTCTTCAAAATAGAGGTACATTTGCGGCTATCAAACTAGAAGGCGTAGTGAGCAGCATGAGGTGTTTGATTATGATTGTGGCTACTGGTGGTGATGTGGAGGCTGGAGATGTGAGCAGCTCCCTTTGCTGTAGCATATGTCACATTACTATGTGACATGAGCTGCTCGCCGACTCGGTGTTGTGTGTTGTGTGTGTGAAATTACCACCTGCTGCTTGTCCCCCGACCCCTACAGTCCCACACAGCTGATGGAGCCTGCAAACCAGGACCCTACATTATAGAGCTCCCCATCCCAGGCCACAGGCCACAGGCAGCCAAGTTCTCAACGTTGAGTTAGACTATATCAATTTGTACCAGGGGAAAGTATGGGGCTAGGTTCCACCAGCTGTAGACCAAAGAATATTTATGTGTTGAATCAGCTTTTAAATCTCGGAGGTGTGTTTCCCCTCATCGCCCAAGCCAGTGAGGGGGCACATACTCAAAAAATACCTTCAAACATGCTATTCATAATTCTGCAATTCGATTGTTAATTATCCCAAACAGATGAAAATATCAAACCCTGTAAACACAAGATCAGGATTGCAATTGGCTATGTACATGTATTCGGATTTCAAGTGAATAGTTTACAAAAGCATATTTTTATTCAACAATATCATTAAGTGTTCTATGGTCCAAACTTTCAGACGGCCCCATATGCTTCTTTGTAACTGTGTACCTTTGTCGGCATAACCCTCAACCACATCTAGCCATTACTACTCGTGAATCATGACACTTTCTACTAATTACAGCATGAAGAAATTAAAAAGAAATTTAGTACATGAATCTTAGTACCCGATGATAAGTATTGCATGTAGGTGGCCATCAGGATTTTATCTACGGAACAATATTCTGATCCTTTAGATAATCTCGACAACGGTTGCACTACCGGTACGGGTAATTATTAATCGCAGTACAAATCAAAATCAGATAATTAACAAATGTACATGTATGCTGGTATTACTAAAGTCTATGTGAACTGGAATCACAATGCTTTAGTATAGTGGTGTATTTAGGGTCTCACGTGTCGTAGCGGCTGGATGTGAGAGTAGCTATGGCTTACCACCCCTAGAGTTATACTACATACCATGTTGATGCAATGTGAAACCCTTAGGCCATACCAATCCAACAAGTTTGTTGGAACTTTTCGCAACTCGTTTTCAGAAATAATTGCTTAAAAATGTCTATGGTGAGAAGGCTTTTAGATGAACACGATAGGATTTTAAAAGAATTTCTAAAGAGTAAAAATAAATTTCTGAGAGGCGAAAATCAATAAACTTAATTTGTTTGGTGTGTCCTTACCCTCCCCAATGTACAGATTAATGTTCTAGGCTCTTAAGCATCAGTTAACTGCCTAAGCGTATTAATCGTGATAGTCGTGTCTGTGTATAGTTAATGTAAGCTCGTTGATTTATGTTTGATGGCAGTGATGGGCACACTAGATTCTTTGCTGCTCAGGTCATTTTGGCCTTCGAGTACCTGCACTCCCTTGACTTGATCTATCGCGACTTGAAACCAGAAAACATTCTGATTGGTCCCGATGGGTACCTAATGGTAAGTGCATGCAGTCCTATTAGCAATTAACGATTAAGGACCCAGTTCTCACTAACACCTCTTGTTCCTTGATTAATGCTTTAACCTTCATGTTGATGTTAACTTGTTGCGATTGTTTCCTTTCTGCTACAGTGAACCGCATTCAAGATTTTATGCAGCGCAAATTGTATTGGCGTTCGAATA
The DNA here is from genome assembly GCA_947462335.1 of Harmothoe impar. Classification (NCBI taxonomy): domain Eukaryota; kingdom Metazoa; phylum Annelida; class Polychaeta; order Phyllodocida; family Polynoidae; genus Harmothoe; species Harmothoe impar. Next base: position 50,722,027 of record OX381705.1, read on the forward strand.
CCTCCACTCATTGGATCTCATATACCGAGATTTAAAGCCAGAGAATTTGCTAATAGATTCGCAGGGATATATTAAAGTAAGTAGGCCACTGATTTGCCTGGATTGTTCTCATGTCTATGTTTCTTGTTTTTCTAGTGTAGTTGCACCTGTACTTTGCTCACTGTAACAGCTCATTCCAGGGTCCCCGTCAACCTCCGGTCAGCGTGATTGCCGTGTGCTGCCAGCGTCCCTTCACGTGTGCATGTCAACTTACATTTTCACATGATTGTAATGGATCTTTTCGTAAATCTTCTCAACCATTTTCATCCAGTTTGTTATTCGTTTTTCTCCTTTCTCCAACAGTGAGCCCCATTCCAGGTTTTACGCTGCACAAATTGTTCTCGTGTTGGAATACTTGCACCACTTGGACATAATGTACAGAGATTTAAAACCAGAGAATTTGTTGGTCGATGTCAGCGGTTACCTCAAGGTATGGATGCTAACTTTTGGTTGGTGGGGCACTGCCTACCGCCAGTCTGCTGCCTATTTATGTTGGGGTTAGGTTACAGGTGATTTGAGCATCGGTATCATTAATAATGATAATAGTAGTGAAAATCATCACAAGCCGATCCCTCCACCCCCTGATACCATGCAACCAATCCACAAGAACCGACAAAATTTGAAAATCGTGTGATGTGTGTGTGGCTGGTGGGGACTAGGGCACTAGTTCCCACCTGTATGTTGCCTATACCCACACCCAGTTTGAAATACCAATGTCCTGGCTGCTTGTCCGCCTCTCTTAACCATACTCAGGAGATAATGATAATGTAGTAGGGGGGAGTCGTGTGGTAGCCTTACCACCCGCCTCCCCTCCTCACTCTCTTCTCTCTCTCACTGTTGTAGGCCTCCCTGCCCCTTCCACATAACTCCCACACAACCTCCAATACCAACTCTCAGAGGTCTAGGATGTACACATCCTAGTAGACACTTCCCATGCTTGTGAGTTCGAGCATCTTGGCCCCTCACTGACCCCCTACACACCCCCTTCCCTCGGCTCTAGGTGTAACGTGTAGCTGGTTAGCCGGATCGGCCAGTGCTGTGGCCCCATGTCTGGCTGTTACTGGTAGTGGTGGTGGCGGGGGTAGGCACAGCTAACATTTTATGTATGATAATAAAGAACACCGCCTTAGCTTTAGTTGTTCCACTATGGTGACTAGTGTCACACTTGGTCGGGGCGACATATTGACCTGCTCAGGGTCGTATGAGCAGCTCACAAAGTTCTAGACTTTCATCCACAGCGCCCACTAATACCAACTTCGTTATCATTTATAGGGCATTAGGCGAACGCTAAACTAAACACTGCTTGGCTAGTTAGTTATTTAACAAACATACCGGGTTCCTGTTAGTTTGGAGGCAGCTTTAGCTTCTATTTTACCACCCAGAGGAGGCGATAGGTTTTAAGATTTGTATTAAATTTACATTTCCTAACTACAGCACCATAATTAGAGATAATAAGCACCCTTAGTATAAAGCTGCCTGGGTAGCGCCATGCCTACCATGTATTACTGAGAATGTGGCCCATTCACGGGAGGACCGAGGTAAAGAGGCCACCAAGGCAGAGTCCTAATTACGAGCCAGTGTGTGTAGCCCCCGGCGGATTTCTGGCTAAAAATAGAACCTGCACAATATGTGTTGCTTCTATTGTGAGTTAGTACCTTACCAAACATGTCAACGTATACCGGTTTTCGGCGTGTGAAAATGAAGTAACTACATAGTATGGCATAGGTCTCTAGAATGTTTGAAATTTAAAAGAAAAGGTACCGTATTCGACTGAAATTATTTAGGCATAAAAACTTGCGAGTTTATTTAATTGGCTGGACAGTTATATGTAGGTTAATAAACGTATCACGAGCTGTGCGCCCTATACCTAAAATTCACTCTTTTTGTTATGAGAAATATACCGTACCAGTGATACTATATTGACTTAGGGTGCTACGGGAGTAATCTTTATTTATTTATTGACTCAGGGAGCCTTGCTCCCGAGTCTTATGCGACGCCTCTGTGAGACGTTTTTCAGGGGAATTTTAATATTTTTATTTTTCCAAATTTTTCATAGAAACATTAGGCCCATCGATCAAAAGTACACCTAATCGGATATTTGAAGTGTTTTCCTACACAGGGATGCAAAAATCATTCTTCTACCCCTACCGGAACCCCCTGAAAAAAATTGCTAAAGTAGACCTATCCAAAAAACATCATTTTTTCCTCACTGTAGACAAACATGAACAGTACTGCTGTAGACATTTTGTCGATTTCGGCATTTAGTGTTAAACCTATGGGGAAACTGAATTCTGGGTGGGTGAGACGCTTTTTGTCAGACCAGTTTGCAATCTGTGGACATAAAATCGATGGTGAGTGGATAGGGTTGCAGGGGTAGACACTAACTTTTTCAGTCACTGGCCACCCGGGCCCACAGCTTCAAAAATCTGCGGGCCCGGACCTAAATCTGCGGGCCCAACAAAAGCATTTAGGGAATCTTAGTTACCATTGATAAGTTTACATAAAAATCTAATCAACATATCAAGATTCCTGATGATTTTCTCTTTCCAACGACATATTGCATGCTTGTAATTATACCCGTACATTCTTCATAGATTTTGTTTCCATATTATTGTGGGCCACCCGGGCCCATAGGAAGCTCATTTTGTGCAAATGGGGTGTAGTTGAGGTTAAGGGTGGGGCACACTAGTCTACAGACAGCACACTGCAGACAGCACACTACAGACAGCACACTACAGCCAGCACACTACAGCCAGCACACTACAGACAGCACACTACAGACAGCACACTACAGATACCTGCCCTGAGTCTTTTGTGATTAGGATCACACGCTAGATTTTTAAGAAAAGAAAGGATTTCGCTGGTCAGTTAGATTTGATCTCAAGTTAAAGTCAGTACAATGTACTACATACATATGCGAATCAAATAAGAACCCCTGGCGAATGTGCTAAATTTAAGAATTTAATATTTCGAATTTCGTACTGTCGCATACCCTGTGAAAACTGAGAATGGCATCTGTGATCTCTGACGGATTATCCGTCTCTGTGATATAAAGAGTTAGAAAGATGAATAAGGACCAAACTGATGTGGCTTTGATACTCAACGATGTGTGTGTTATTGTTAAGGCTTATCCTCCCCCAAAGAAAGCACGGCTATTGTGGGAGGGTGACTGGGAACCAGTGTTTGAATTAAATGAGCCTCTTTCTGCGAGTGATATCTAAAAATCACATTTAAAACAATCTTAAAAGAAAAATATCGATCATCGTGACCAAACTCTACTAAAACTATGTAAACATCACGATCATGTTGTATGCCAGACATGTTTAAAATATAATGGGGCATCTTTCTTCACGGTCTGTGCCTGCGACGTTGGGAAGGTTGTGATGGTGTTCTCGACCGAAGCATTCTTTGTGTTTAACGGGGTTTCGCTGCAGTATCTTTAGGTGTTGGTGGGTAGGGAATAATAACCAGTGTTTCATTTTTCAGTGGTATGCTTCCAGTTGTGTAGTTGTTGTACACGTTGACGTGGACACCCTCTTGTTATAATATTCATGTTTTGCATGGTGTTTGGATGGTTTCTGTAAGGTGTTGTTGTAGCTGTATTATTTCCATGTAGACATTGTTAACTGTAATTGCTTTACAGCACACCATTAATTGATCACTGTACTCACCCAATCAACTTAACCGTTTTAAGTGTTCATGTAGAGCATGGTTGAGAACTTTCCACATGTTTGAGAATTGACTTTTTACTGTGTGCTTTATACAAGGCACTCTGCATACATGTATTAGCTAAGGTTATAAGAGACCTTATGTAATGTGTATTAACATAGGGCATATATAAAGAATGATGAGCCTTATTCTGGTCAGGGAGTCGGAGGATGTAGTATATGGTATGTGTGTTTATAACGTGTACCTTAGGGTGGACTCCTGTAGGCTGTAGAGCTAGCTAACATGACGCAAGCACTTGGGCTCTTATCCGATTACCTGTTGTGTGATCAAGAGCCTATTTTAGGTGTTTTATTACCTTGGGGCCTTACAGAGAAATGGGGCTCTTATCTCCAAGTGTTCTATATCAAGTTCAAGTTCTATAGTTATTGGTATACACCAGGTAAGCTTGTGGTATGTATTCAGAGCTGGCACACTTAGGTAGATAAAGATATGTATTTACTTTAAAAACAGAGAAGAGAATATCACCGAAATCAGGTTAAGCAGTATACATTTTATTTCTAACGTGGCGTTTAATCGGAGGACTGCCTGATATGAACTGTGAATGATCAGCCACGTTATATTAAGCCGCATGACCTTGGGATATCAATCAACCATGTACATGCAGGCGGTTATCGGTCCCCTGAGTGATAAGGAACAATGCATTGGAGGGTATCTTCTAGCCGTGGAGACGGCTATATGGCCCATATAAACGGTATCTTCTTCACTGAAATCCCCATAAAATGCAGAGTCGGTGAGCAGGGGTTTCTGAGGTTTGGTCTTGGTTGACTCAAACAGTAAGGACGGGTTTGGTTAATCCTATTTGGGGTTTAGCACAATACGGTTAAAATAGGGCTTGACCGGGGCAGCCAGATCCCACCTACTCTACATGTATTGTACATCCCCAGCCGCCCCAGGATTTTAGCGCTTGGCCGCCAAACAGAGAATGACACTAAGGGATTACCGGTAGATGCCTGCTGTATTCCCCCAAGCTGTCATACGGTTTCAACCAGGTCTACATGTAGTAAATTTAAAGGTACCTTTTTGTACTGTTCTCAGAAGAAGAAAAAACAATTCCCCATTTTAGTTACTTTTAAATGTGCTTTTTAATGAGCTATTCTAGAATTCTAGAAATGAACAAATATATCGATGGCAGAATTCTAGGCCACTCGGTCTCCAAGTAAACCCTGAGTAAACCTTTAGGCAACAGTCTAATTAGAGGCAACCACTAATATTCCGTGGGAATAACTAGGGCCCAGAAAGTCCCCCACCCCTAACCATCAAAGAAAATTGTATATTGAATAATGTACTGGAAAGTAACTCGCAGCAAATCAAAATTACATGGAAAATTCCGAAGGGGGTCCCTGGGACCCCGCCCGTCATTGTATCCATCCCTGGATATCCAACCATTTAGACCAATATATGCAATAGTGTCTGGCAGCTAGAGGCATACATGATGAGGTAGTTCGGGGTAGGACTAATGGTGCGTAGTGGAGGGCGATACTGGTATGTCATGTGTAATAGACATAATGCTGTTGGCATTGCCTGTGGATTATGATGCATATACGGTCCACTCTACAGATATTTGGAGGCATAATTGCTGTGTGGGCATGTATTCTTCAGAACAGACATGCACACCATGAGTGGGGTAGCTGTGGACCGAATTGGTCGGCGGTTGTAGCTTTTATGGCAGAGGATTGGCGTGCCCCTGATACTTTAGACCTCTGGTAGCTAATGGTCAGCAGAGACAGCTGGACTTTGCATCCACGGCCCACTTACATATATGTATAGGTTTACCACACTTAACTGTATTCCTACCTACCCCACAGCAGTAGTATACATACACAGTCCACCAGTCGTTAGAAACCTAGAATAAGGCGAGAAAATGGGAGATACACACGTACATGTGTAGCATCGGCAAATGCTTTAATGGGAGAAGATGAGAGCTTGGATGTCAATGTGGTTAAGTGACGTACCGTCACTGGTGGAGGAGGTTGGTGCCGTACCGTCAATTATACAGATAAATTGGCGTGATGATGGTGTGCAGGCTGAGACACGTGCAGGACGTTACGTCATGCAGGTCCACACCCCTGACGTACCACCACCACACCAGGCGACACTATTATGATTGTACACGGCGATCCTGTACGATCCTGGCCTTTGTGACGGACCCAAACGGGTTGGGTTGAGCCCACTGGCTGTGCATTAATGACCCATGTTAGCGTCTTACAGCCTCGGACCGCATTGTACCGTTAATAGACTGTAGAGACAGTTCTTAGTCGGCGTATATATATATAGATTGGGTTCCATAACATAATATGGGGCTTAGTTCTGTATGGCATAATGCAGATCTATTCCCAGGTCATCTGTAATTTACCTCACTTGTCTTATACCCATGGGAGGAGCAGAAATCCCAAACAAATTTGAGTGTACCGAGTGTGTACCAAGGATGGAAATATTAATAATTGATGGGAAGATAATAAATAGTACTGCTATACTAAAGTACTATTGTAAATGAATATGGTATGAGAACGCTGTGGTCAGTACGTCCATTTTACCACAGGGAAGCACAAATGCACGGTGTATTTTATGTTCCTGCTTCAACTGCCCACTGCCCTGGTCATATCAGGTGACGCATTGGTCCAACGTCACAGCTAGGGTGATAGGCCAGATAACGAAACCCGGTGACGCCAATTGGCATATTGGAACTGTGATATTTGCATTTGGCTTAGACTAGATCTCGGCTAGATGTAGAAATGCTATTGTGGTACCAAGTTATCAATGGGGCTGACTACAGCTGACAACAATTTGGGAATTGATTTACCCAGTAGTATTAAAAAAGAAAGAAAAGGGTTGGGGCGACATGATTATAGGTCACCCCAAACAGTGACATGTCCACAGGCCACAAAGTGTCCACAGGGTCCTCGCAGGTCAAGGAAAGACACAAGTTGGTGCTGTTAAAATGAATTGTCTTTATACTAGGAGTACAATTTCTTTGCCACATTGATGTGTTCACCATACATGCAACTTTAGGACCCATCCAGACAAGAAATATCAGATAAAGTTTATTATGACATAATTGTAGGCTATCCACACCCACACCCCCCTTACCCTGGTCTTCCCTAGTGTACTACGGTCATCTACGCAATAGTAAGCCAGCCTAAGCTGACTTGATTACTAGTTACGTGACCGGCCAGCAGTGAACTGCAGAGCTGGACCGGGTGATGACGTCAAGTGTCCCAGGCTTGTTGCTGAAGTCTGGCTTATAACCATGCGGCTAGTATTACTACATGTATCACCTAGCCCCACCCAACTTAATGATTGCCAACGACCATCAACATGTTACAAAGGAAAACGCCCATACATTAACTCTACTACCCAACATGTAAAAATGCTCATGAATATCAGAGAAAACAGTACATTTGGAAGGATGACCTTGCGCAGAGGGTGCTGGTCAAGTTATGTGTTATGTATGTTATTGAGTTATCGCAGAGGTGAGGTGTTTACTGGAAACCAGCCTGGCAGTAATATATACCCCCCCCCCTCTCCTCCTCCGAGGATGCAGGTAACGGAGCGAGCAGGTGGCCGCCATACCTCTGGCAGCCCCTTGAGCTGCTCCCCCCACCCCGGCAGCATACAGGTCTGGTATGGCCTTCTCTGACCGAGTGACTCCCTGCCCTCCTCCCCTGCCTGTTTGCACCCTTTCAGCACTGAGCAGCTCGCTGCTGCCACGGGTGGCTATGGGGGGTGAGCTGCTCGCCGCTATACAGATGGATGTGTTGTTACAGTTAGTGGCGGCTATAGGTGAGACCAGGTGTGCTGTTTGAGCTGCTCTACGTCTCAGGTAGGGAGGGGTCAGAGCAGCAGCTACCCCCCGCTACCTTATCTTACCCTGGCCACTTGTTTACCTCTAGCAGCACGCCAGGTAATCGGTAAGGGTCTAGTGTAACAACTCACCCCTCACACACTGCCCGCCCATGACGCTATGTCGTCATAACCACCGCTGGCTGACGTCACGTCCCTTGATCTGCTAGTAAACAAGTAGAATTAGCAGTAGCGTAGAAGTAGTAGTCACCAGTTACTGACCAGTGCTACTGTAGGGATAGCCAAAAACTAGACGCACTTAGCCATATCCAATATCACTCATGTCAATCCAACAGGGTGGGAAGGACAAATCCGTTTTAAAACCCTGTCCTCCGCTTTTGATTATATAGGTCGATTGGTTAAACATAGACATTTGGGTCCTTAAAAAGGAGGTCTTGGTCTGCAAGTACAACACCACTTTAGATTAAAGCACAACGTATTTTCCCGGTATTTTCATGGAATCTACGTCATGATTTGCAGGTGCTGTTGAATGCAGTTCAACTACACGTTTAAATATACTGCTATCATAGACTGCTATTGCCAAATAAGTGGACGTCCTATTATGCAATACTACTGATTTTGCCACGTGATAAATACTTTATTAGAGACACCCACAATACAAAGAAGCCGCCAGTGTTTGTGGTGGCTGGGTGATATGGGGTGGGGGTGTTGGGTGACACTCCCCAGCAGTAGTAGTAGTACAGGCACGGGGAGATTTGTATCAGGTTTGCTGCTGGTCTTGCATCATTTACCCGCTAGCACCCATCACACCCAGTGCCTCCACTTGGCATGTCCCCACGTCTCTATACCACCCCCGATACATACACTTAGAAGGCAAGACTACTACACTACACATCGATCTGCAGTCTTTAAGTGGCTAGAAACCCCACGCTGCATCGATTCCTGCTCCTAGGTGTGTCCGTAGACATGGCCACTGTTGTCTTGGTCGGCAGATGTGTTTTACCTAATATGGTTGGGCTACATTTCTGGATGTTTCTCTCTCAGTGGGGACTACCTCTCCCATCTACCTAGTGGTGCTCTGGGGTAGAATATCTTCATGCATCCTGCGCTATGATATGATAGTTTGGCTGCATCACGTTGAGCTAGTTTGGGTGTGAAGCCACTGTATTTATTGTGGTATTATAAGTGATGAGTGGCAGACAGGCTGCGTTAACAGGTCTGGAGATAGGCCCTGACCTAATGAGCAGCAGCAGCAGGCGTTGGCTGCAGCTGGCAGGCAAGTGAGCTGCTCGCCCATCAGCTCACTTGACCTCCAACGCCGCCTTCTGCTCAATACCTAATACGCCAGAATACCGAAAGCTAACCTAAAGGAATTGTCATTCAGGAGGGGGATGAGGCAAATAATTTCGACCCCTCCCCAAAAAAAGCCAACCCCAGCTGAAAATGTTCCCCCTTAAGCAAAAAAGGAAGAGTACTAACATAATCAGTGGGGATCCACTCATATAAGACGAATGTGTCTAATATACTAGCTGCGACACTCAACCTAGGACTGGGTCCATTTTAACGAAAATTATTTTGAAGACCACCTCAGGCTCATTAATACAAGTGGGCGTTATGCAATTCCACATATACGTGTGGTACGAGCAGTACGTGAGTTGCTCATGTAGTCTATCAGGTGTAAGTTGTGCTACCGCCTGCAAGGAGCGGCGTGACCTGGATTGTGGATGAGGCTTAGCGATCTTGTTCTGCAGCTACTGGAGGAGGCCACAGGCCGCCTGTATAGGGCATCTGCTGGTGGCGGCTGGTGCTGCCTGCTCTCAATACGGAATGTGGGTGAACACATCTGCTGGTGAGCAGCAGCAGTCTGTGTTGGGAGCAGCTCCGGGAGGAGCTCGGCCACCACTGCCAAGATGCATTCCTGTGCCACTCATGCTGCCACCACCACCAGCTCATGCCGCTGCTGCTGCTCCTGCTGCTCCTGCTGCTGCTGCTCCTGCTGCTGCTGCTCCTGCTGCTGCTGCTCCTGCTGCTGCTGCTGCTGCAGGCAGATGCCCGCCGCACTGTGCTACAGTGAGTAGCTCACAGCTGCTCCATGAGTCGATGGGAGGCAGCTGGAGGCCTGTAGTAGTAGCTTCAGTAGTAAGCCGTCTCCAAAGCCTGTGTGCAGGAAGTGTGTGTTGAGGGGGGGGGGGGGGCAGGTGATGGCTGCGACCTGCCAATGGCTAGCTGTCCCCTGGTGGGCACGTGGCTGCGGCGGCTGAGGCTACGAGTTGCTCAGCGGCAACGAGTACACGCCGGTCGAGCAGGCTCATCCCGTCGCCATGGCAACTGCTTGGGAGGGGTCGGGGCATGTTTGAGAGGCCTGAATGTAGGCCGCAGCAGTGGGTTTTGATAGTCCAGGCAGCAGAGCCACCCGCAGAACCACACAATGTCCCATGCTGATTTAAAAAAAGAATGATGAAAGATTATTGAAGGAGTCCATTTATTGACCCCATAGCTAGCGTTTAGCCTTGTTAGTAACAATGCATAATACGCGGTGATAGCATTGCTGTTATCTGCAGCACATCTAGACAGAGATAAGTAGGGTCATATCTCACTGGTACACTGTGTAAATGGCATGCTGTGTGTCGTAACCACACTCCAGGGTGACACGGTATGAGTGTCGACTCCATAGCTAAACCTCATCTCGGCCAGTATTAAAAAAAGCGAAACACTAGTAATAAGACCATACAGTGTGAGTTATGTCAGTGCTTTATTTAAAAAGGACAAAAAAATGACAAGTTATTTTTCTAAAACATACCACCAGCATAATCAGTGTGCCGTGATGTATTATGATGAGCTGCTTATGCATTAAGAGTACATTTGGGCAGAGATATAATCAAACCTATCATGATTTACATATAGTTTGTCCTTTAAGTGTGCCATCTTTGAATCCCAACACAGTGTAACTGATCAGAAAACATGTATAATGTTCTGGTTGTTTTGGGGTTAATTCTCATTATAATCTAAATGCTATTAGATGATAGTTGAGGTATGTTAGCAGCTTGAATTAACCTCTGCTATACTCTATTAATAGGTAACAGATTTTGGCTTTGCCAAACGCGTGAAGGGAAGGACGTGGACGTTGTGTGGTACGCCTGAGTACTTGGCTCCAGAAATCATCCTCAGCAAGGTAAGTACTGAAGAAAATTACTATTTTATCGTATATAAACATACCATGTTAGTGAGTCTTCTCATGAGAAAAACCAACACGGCGAACCAATTATAGATGGTGAAATCCATCATCCAAGGTGGGGGAATAGTTTATTAAAGGATGACTATTGCTCTGGTATGGAATAGCCAGTAACATAGGTCTAATGAAGGAAGTAAACCATTGTAAACAAAGGCACCAGGCCACATGCCTTCTGTGGTGTATGTACTGTGACGTATGTGTGTGGCTATACCTACTACCATTGTTCCTTTCTTCATAAAATGAAGTCCCGGTAGAGCCTTTCAAGTAACTTATCATCAAAGTTTAATGTTTGAACAGCGACATGAACTGACATTCATCACATCTCTTATACTACAGCAGCCATGGCTAGAATTACCTCTCCTTTGTTGTATGAGTATAAACCTGATTGAGTAGCTGTAGTTTTGGTAATACTTAATAACCATGGCACTGCCTATACAAACTGTATATTGTAACACGTCCATTGAAACCCCCACCCACCCACCCTATATAAAAGGCTGAGTCCCCGTCCCGGCTCCACTCAAACTGTTACTGTATGAGTACCAACATGTGGGCCTTTAAACTCTTAATGTAGTAAGGTTTATACCGTGCCAGAGTTGGCTGTGGGAGTACCGGGCGACCCTGTTCACCCTGCCAGATCCCCACACGGCCAACTAGTCAGCCCTCCCCTCCAACACACAGTGCACTGCTCCAGGGTGAGTGGGGTTCCTCCGGGTTATCTCCCCCTCTCCCTTGAGGCTACTTTACTGACGCCATATAGCATCCTTAGTAGTCACAGCCCCTCCATCGGGCATGTAGGGTCCCTTACAGACATACTGTGTTTATCCTAGTCAGATATGAGTAAACAGTTTCCATCCTGGCAGCAAAGTCTGGTCGGAATAGCATATTATCTATATGGACATTTTTATATTTCTGGTTTATCTGTGTTAAAATGAAACCAAATTGCCTCATTCGCTCAGATTCCTCTGTCTAACGACATACTATACTTATCAGCCGGCATTGTGTAAGTAATGAGAGCTCACCAAGCGAGCCTGGTAACGTGACTCGCACACATTTAGACTAATTAGACGCCCATGCTATAAACAACAGGTATGGTGGTCATTCCCTGTCACGCGCATACATATACACAAACATCAGTCCAAACTTTGCTCATTAGCATGCGTTTAATAAAGGTGTAAGTGGTCAGGGATTTTCCTGAAAATAGGGATTTCAAAGTAAATTAACACTCTAAATAGGGATTTTACAGGGTAATTGAGTACCTGTTCGGGTATTCTAATACTAGTCGACTTACATCACTCAATTAAATTAATGTAACCCACCTACCGATAATCACCAATATCCTACTGCAGATGGCTATATCCCGTCTTTCACTAAGTTTGAATCACGGTATTTGATTAAATACTTGATGGTATAACCTGACGACCCTTGCAGGTGGTATCCACTGGCACTGTAAGCCCCCTTGGTGTTGAGGTTAATCAGTACAGGCAGCTCCCATGGTCAGGTTCCTTACAGACACACCAACAAGTTGTAATCGAAGCAGGGGTATATCCACTGCTGCGCCATAGTGCAAGAGCAGCGCAGAGTGAATTTAACTGACAGAAATTGCACCCAGCAGCATCTTAAAGGAAATTTCTACTTGTTAGACGATCTAGATATTCTATTAATATCTGCGCAGGGTTGCCATTGTCAGGGAAAATGTCAGGGAAAATATTTTTAGTTCCAGGTCAGGGAAATGTCAGGGAATTTCTGATTTTTTAGCAAAATGTCAGGGAAAATGAAATTTTCTGAAAACGTCAGGGAAAATCATTGAAATGCCAAATGAATTCACCTGTTTTCTTTCAAAAAGTCTGTATTTTACCATGATTCTAAGGGAGAAAAAATCTAAATCCCCAAGAAGGAGGGGCAAAATTTTTGTGTGCACGCAATACACAAAAACCTGTTGTTAGATAAAGACCACTCGCTAAGTAGAAGATAACTTTAAAAGGAGTGCATATTCATAGTTGGAGGGCATTTAAAACCATGGTCGTGATTGTCAGGGAATTTTGATCTTACATCAGGGAAATGTCAGGGAAAAGTCAGGGAATTTAAAACTACCTTGTCGGTGGCAACCCTGCTGCGAATAACTGTGTGTAAAAATATTTTAATATATTAGGAAGAAGAAAACGTAAAGAAATGGCATGTTACGGTGCTCAATTCTATGGACAAGCCACTTGAAACTACTCAAATATCAATATATCATAATCTGGGACTATGAGGTATTGATTTCTTTGCTTCTATTACATATCAAAATCATATAATCCACAATGATTAAGAGATTGTGGGTAGATTAGAATTGACCAAACCCCGGTTAATACCCTTAATGGGAGAACCAAATTCAACCAATCATCATTGGATTAGATATGTAGTTCACCATATCTCTATGGTCAGGAAAGTCTAGAGCCATGCTTGTATGACCCGTGCGTATTACATTGTACCGGTAGTCTGATTTCCTATAGCTCATTGCACTAAATATAAGGCGAATAATATATGGACAAGCCAGCACAGGGGGAAACAGACATGGGCTGGTTATCCATGACCAAGATAAAAGGCGAGGCCACGGTTGTAACCTTTAAATAGAAATCAGCTTAATTTCTAGATGTAAACTTGGCCATGTAAATGAACTGTCGCCACCGTCCGATGTTATGGCAATGTGGCTCTCCAGTTTTGATGCTAAACTGGATAATCGTGGTATAAGCTGGTACTAAGTCGTGTCTACCCCCTGTAGGTTTGAGCATGAACTTGGGTCTTTGTTCAAAAAGCTGACGCTACTCAATATATTGAGTATATAAAAGAAGCTTGGAGGCCCTATGGTCAATATATACATGGTCAGCTGATATCCCATTCAGACCCTGATCTTATACTACTCCTTCTTTGGGGTTGGGGAGGCGGTAAATATTCCTATGGTGAATGTATTGGGTTTCTTGTATATACATGTAACTTGGCTGCTGTTAACCCCCCCAACTCGCCCTATTTAAGACCAATGAGACTGGTCGTAATGGACCGAGGCATATCTCATAGGGGATGGCTTTATTCCAGTTAAGACGCGTGTGTTTACTGCCTAGTCTCTTGTTTACGTTGGCTCTAAACCTACAGTACACCACTAGCTGGAGGCAACCAGAGTATTATGGATATACCTAATTCAGAACCAGCGCTGTAGAATCCGAGCTTGCCATTTATGTGATCTGAAGGATACAGTTACTATGTGGTGACCTATCTCCCTATAATGCACATGTGAAGTTGACAGCAGAAAACTGCAGTCTTTACAGATAGCAACGGATCAACAAAAACATAAACCATAAAATTCTCGCGTATAGGTCACCCACTAACTTTGAGGAATCATATAAGCCTAAGCGCACGGATTTACAGTATGACGTTGGCCTCTGGTGTTGTGGACGTATAGTGGTTTGGATAGGGTATAAGCTGATTAGTCAACATGGTGAATACCACCCTTCCCCACTTCCTTTATGTATTTATTATAAGTGTACCTGTATATTAGCTGGTGATGAATTTGGCAGTCAGATGTATGTATAGATGGACACACTATGTTGTGGTAGCCATAGAAATAATGGACATAAAAAGACAAAAACTATAGTACAGTAATCGGTTGGATGTGGATGAATGGTGCTTACTATACTTCTCGGGAGGAAGAGGTAGACATTACCACTAGATGGAGGTTTATGAAAGCAAAGGAATACCCTCCACCATTTCTCCTGTTACCTAGCACTAAATTGGCAGCACAGCTTTCATCTGTTTTCTAAAAGCCAGGCCCTTTATCACCCGGGGACTTCTGGTGTACATGTACACACCCCCCTCCCTCCCTCATCCCACCTTGAACACGGGTCTGGATTAAGGTGGGTACTAACCCTATTTGCGTCCTGACATACAACCGCCAAGTACCATCCAGATTACCTGTAGAAGGTTAGGTGGCGCCGACCGGCCAGCCAGTGCAGGCAGGCAGGTGTCCGGGCACATAAAGTCGGGCTGGGGTCATTCTATGCAGGCAGTCCAACCCCTGCCACTGTCACTTTGTGGCCAGTACCCGCCCCCAGAGATGATGGCCATACCCCGCCTTCATGTTTTATGGAGGTCGGCGTAGACAGAGTAAAAGGCACATAAAACGCTGGGAGTTCAGCTCACTGGGGTGTTTTAGTGCTGTTTTGATATCAGCCTTCTTGGGATTTGTGAGTGGTGACTAACATAGGGGAAGACCTCAGCTGACCTGAGAGCTACCAATCACAAATCTGCCCTTATGGGATGGTCTTGAATCTTCGTTTTCTAACAACTCAGGTGCGGTTAAAACAATATTCCCAAAGTCTGCGGTTAATACGCGATATGCGGGTAAATATGCAAAAATTAACGGTAGCGATAACGTTGCGATAGCCCCGCATAAAGGCCGAGATCTTACTGCCCCTCCATCAAGAGTCGCAGTGTCGCGACCTTATCCCGCGTATCAAATTAGTAGGTAGACCATCATACTTGCTTACTGATGATGTAAAAGTTGAAAAAGGAAGGCCTACTACTCATCAGTTTTGAAAAACTTAACCTAATGGCAGTCTGGAATGCAACTTGCCCTCCGGACGTTAAACTACCTAACCAATCAATCAAACAATAGGCGAAGGGAAGTCAACTCAACGGCCATAGAAGAAGCACCAATAATAGACGATACTGCTATTACTGTGCTATTCATGTAGGACCAATGTCCCAATTAATGCATAAGGTACAATAAGTTAGCGTGAAGTCATTAGGAGCAGCCTTGTATTCTACCTGGCTAGGTTTGTGTAACACATTCTCATTTCTGAGAACGTGTATCATAGATTTAGACTCTTGACCTTATCAGGCATTCACACTGATTACCTGGACTGATAAGCTAACAATAGTAACAGCCGGGTCAAAGATATCTTTCATATACACTATTTGAAATGAAGCTAAATGAGTGGCAGAGACATTAGTAAGCCATTAAAAGAGCAGCCGGGTGGTAGCTGTGTAGATGTTAGATGTGTTAAATAATGCATGCCCTCTAGGTTCTGTCTATTGATCTATTCCCTGACTACACAGGGGTCGTCTAGCCGCCCCCGCTACTAACCCCCTTGCTGTAGCAGCGGCCGCAGCACTCTACAGCAGTGGGAGGGGTGTTCAAAGGCACCGTGCTCAGCTGTCTACAACACCCCTGATTAGCTCCCCTAGTGGAGGCTCTGATCGTCAATGGGTAAAGCTAACCCCAGATGAAATACTTGTAGTCCAGGTAGCTATCTGTAAGATACACTACTGGATATATGTAGTTTACTAATTGTATAACAGGATGTTCACTGACTAACAAGCTGCCTGGTCCTGCCTGGGTACATGTACGTGGACAACCTGGTGCCATAGATATGAAATGGAAGTGGTAATTTTTAAACAACATGGGGGTTGGTATAATTTTTCGTGGGTGCGCCAACATATTATCACTCCCTAAAAAAAGAAAGGTTTTGTATCAGCAAGGAGAAAGAGGAGGCAGATCAGTGGTCCCGGGATTGGTCCCTATAGATGACTGACGGTAGTGGTCTGAGCTACAGTTAAATAAGGATGTGTACAGTCATAGTGACCATGTCAGCTGTAGGAACATAGAGGTCATGTTGGACAGTGTGGTGTTGGGGTACAGGGAAGTATAGGTAGTGTAGTAGGTGGGTAAGGGGGTCATTTACACTGATGTGTGTAGGCAGGGAAGGCCGCCCCTGAAGCACTGCATCCTCTCATCAGCCAGCACCAACAGCACCAGCACCAACAGCCACTGTGAGCGCCTGTGCTGTGTTTGCTATGGGCTAGGAGCAGCTCGCTGCACAGGTGCTCAGTGTGCAACATGAGCCGATGGTCTGACCGCGAATTAGGAGAAGGACATGGCGGTAGTGCTGGCTCAGCACCTCAAGGACTGTTAGCAGTAGAGTGCTGCCACCTAGCTCCTCTCCAGCTGCTGCAGTACAGCTGCTGTAATACAGCTGCTGCTGGTGTCTGAACGTGCTCTGAGCGTCCACCCGGACAGCTGTGCACTGAGGATATTTGGTGAAGTGATGGGTGTACTTCACGTGAAAAGGGGAGGGGAGAAAATTTTCCACTCTCCTAAGTAAGGGACATGTTTACAATTAGGTTTTAGGCAAAGGAAGCATAGTTATTGAAACTCATTTTGTGTCACACCTGATTGAATAACTGACCCTCATATCAAATGACTAGAATTAATTTATGAGTCAAAACTGATAGGGGGATGTTCTGTTGCGATAAAATATGGTTTCAATGAGTCACAGGTACCATGAACACAGGCGATAAGATTCCGGGTACTCCAGCATGCACTATTATCGGAACAGTAAGCGTCAACACCTAAACAATCAACAATGATAAATAAGTATTTAACATGTCAAATTCACAGAAATATTAGTTTTATCTTAATAGCGCCGCCACCCCCCCCCCCCCTCCCCCATCCCCACCCAAGGTCAGTTGGCCCTGTTCTATACACATAAACTAAGAGTACTAATGTTTTCCATTCTAGGGCTACAACAAGGCTGTTGACTGGTGGGCACTTGGAGTGCTTGTATACGAAATGGCTGCCGGATACCCGCCCTTCTTCGCTGACCAACCCATCCAGATCTACGAGAAAATCGTCTCAGGAAAGGTACGTGAATGGCCATTGATGAGAATTAACTTATTGGGCTGCGTTTGCGGACACATGTATAAACATGGAACATTATATAGGCTTCAAGAATAGGTGATAGTAAAGTAGCCGTGTCAAATTGTTATCTGTCGGCACAATGTTAAATCACCACTAACGTCTAAGATAACTAACACTCTCCTATTTATCTGTCTCTTTGGCTACAAGACATCTAGACCAGTTCAAAATTAGTTCACGACATGTGCTGACATGTACAGGCTGATAATGTATCTGATCTCTATCACGGTATCAGTGAGTGATTGAAATAAGATGTGCGCATTAGCCCTTGACATGCCGCATAGTGTCATGATGCATAACTGCATTATGCATCATGCCGACCCCACGGTGTTGATGCACATCCGGAGGATCGGCATGATGCATGAATGCAGCCCTGATGTATGAATGCATCATGACGACCAAGGACAAAGCACATGGCAGCACTATGCGGCTCTGATTGGAGTGTACTGTGAGTGATTGTGTTGGTTGTGTTTGTCCCCCGTAGGTACGGTTCCCGTCACACTTCAGCTCGGACCTCAAGGACCTGCTGAAGAACCTGCTCCAGGTGGACCTCACCAAGCGGTACGGCAACCTCAAGAACGCCGTCAACGACATCAAGAACCACAAGTGGTTCTCCACCACAGACTGGATCGCCATCTACCAGAAAAAGGTGCCTTTTCCCTTATGCATTCACAGTATTCAGTAATGGGTTCTTATCCAAGAGCTATAGTAGGAATGGTATTTTCCTACTCTCCCGTATATTTTAGAGTGCCCAGTGTATTTTTCTTTCCAATTTTACAACAGCCAATGAGAGAAACTAAAGTTGACCATATACTAGCATTATACAATACAGTTGATGTATAGTCTCCCGTGTAATCTGCGCATTGCCTCTGGGACAAACCTGTAACATGCACCTGGGATCTGATTGTGGCTACCGGTACTTTTAATAGTACTGTAGTAAAGCTACCCACACCCGGACTTGGGGACAATCCGATCAGTCTTTGCGAAAACCTTCAGGACAGTGGCAATGTCCTCCTAAAATGCCACCGGTCCAGCAGATTGACAAGTGTTGCAGGACCGAATGTCCAGCCACATGTTGGGCTTTTCTGAACTAAAATAATTGACCCAGGGCACCCTGGGTCTCTGTGAGACGGGTTTCCTACAAAAAACGTAGATTGGTCAGCTGACTTTGAAAATTCACCCTGCTTTTGTTTTTTGGTATTTCTCTCCCAAAAAAGCTCAGACACATCTCGGGAACTATCTCTCTCTTCCTGTTTTTCCCAGAATTTCCATACCTCTTTTTTTCCTAGTGAAAAAAGACAAATAAAAAATGTCAAAAACATGTCTCTGTTAACCACAGGTTTTAACAAGACCTCAGCTTGGCGAGTGAGGAGGCTATACAGGGTATACATAGGAAGGTGTGCAACTAAAAGTCCGCACCTATCCTTGGACCTGACAAATAGACTGCATACCAGTAGTGCCCACAGCAGTCCCTAGGTGGTGCCACTGTACACCCTAGGTTCTTTCATTGGAACTACTGGTATGGAGAGTCTAGGTCAGGTCCAAGGATAGGTGCGGACTTTTAGTTACACACCTTCCTATGTATTCCCTGTATAGCCTCCTCACTCGCCAAGCTGAGGTCTTGTTAAAACCTGTGCTGTGAACTAATGCTGAAGCATAGGCCAGTGACCTTGAATCCAGCCTTTAAAAGATGAGCGTTCACACAGACCTCCTATACCTGCAATGGTTAAGACTGGGTGAGATCAAAAAATGAGAAGCTTTAAAAGAGGTGTGTGTACCCTGGTGATCTGTAAAGGTCAACATACATGTATGACACATGACTTGAGGGTACTTTTTAACAAGGAATTCATTTCTGATGCCAGAATTGACTAATGAATGATTATGAGGGAGTACTATATCTAAGTTATAAGCACTCACC
Source organism: Harmothoe impar (assembly GCA_947462335.1). Taxonomy (NCBI): domain Eukaryota; kingdom Metazoa; phylum Annelida; class Polychaeta; order Phyllodocida; family Polynoidae; genus Harmothoe; species Harmothoe impar. Next base: position 50,741,476 of record OX381705.1, read on the forward strand.
AGCAGGTCCCAGATTCAGGATAGGGTTGGGGGTTGGGACATGAGTTAGGGTATTGCACATATTACACTCACACATATTACACTCACACATATTACACTCACACATATTACACTACACACACATTACACCACACACATATTACACTACACACATATTACACTACACACATATTACACTCACATATTACACTACACATATTACACTCACACATTTTACACTCACACGTCGGGGGGGGGGGGATTTCAGGTAGGTTTATCCAATGGAAAAACAAATACCTGTGTCCTTTTTGATTGGGATCACACGTTAGATTTTTAAATATTTCCGCTAGAAGCCCTGGGTCACTTGTGATGTATATCACACAATCCATCTTTTAGTTGGTCTCTAAACCTGAAATATGTTTGTCAATATACTGTGTACATCTATGTACTTATCCTGATTTAGCCATGGATGATTACAAATAAAATATGCTTTTAACGGACAAAAATGATTTATACTTAAAGTACATAAATTGTCAGATATGTGGCTATCCGATCCTTCAAAAATGTTGCCGGTCCTGCAACATTGAAAATTTGCAGGACCGAATGTCCTGTGGGATGAAAAAGTTTTCGCAAAGACTGCAATCCTATAACCCACACTGAGGGTTGTACACGCGACTTTTCAGTATCGTTGTTATGTTTGTCAAACTAGAAAAAACTAACTTAATCGTATAAATCCTTTGTATTACAGGTTGAAGCGCCATTCATCCCCAAATGCAAGGGTCCCGGAGACTTCAGCAACTTCGACGACTACGAGGAAGAGCCCCTCAAGATTTCTTCAACAGAAAAGTGTGCCAAGGAGTTTGCTGATTTCTAAGAGAGCAGAGAGGTAGCAGGAGTGGCAGGAGAACATGAGCTGGAGGTTTAACGTTGACGGCAGCAGGCCGGAGGCCCCCTTTGTTACCAGACCCCATGTCATGTTCTCTGGGTGTAAGTACCTAATACCCCAGACTGGTGCCCTGCTGGTGTTGTCTCTACCAACACTTGTGGTCGGGTAACCCGTAGACGACGACTAACACCAGACTAGTGTACAGCACCCGCAGCGGCAGAATGGGCGGCGTGCCTTCTTCCACCGCTACTTCTCTTGTCCTCTGGGATCCCTACACTGTGAGTCAAGACTGCCATTGGGCAGCCCTCCTTCAGATTGATGGTGATTTTCGTTCTTGGATGGCCGCTTCAGTGCTTACCATTGCGACACAGGGGTAAGACGAAGACTAAACAACAATAGCGAGGAAAGAAATACCAAATGGGAGGGGATGATAATGATAAAACAACTTAGGTAGGAGGTACAAGTTGAGACGGCCTTTCCTGGTTCCTGTGCTGATGATTGAATGTAATATTCTTAATCCCTGATCGTTCACTAATGGTGCAATATGTCCCAGTGTCGAGCCTCAGTAAGGCTCAGGCGAATTTGCCCTTAAACTCGTATACAGTGTACCTCCCACCCACTCTGCCCCTACACACTTAAACATCCATATACTTAGCATATCAGCCTATTGGGTTGACATTAATCGTTAAATGAAATATCGCTTCATTCTGTACCCGAAAAAGCATAGCAGTGAAGATCTAATCACTACTACCTGCTCATCATAATATCTTTTTTACTCTTTTTTTTCCCTCCTTTTTTGTTGTTGGTATATGTTTTGTAATTTTGTGAGAGAACAGGTGATGTGTGATTTCTGTTCGAAGTACACATATTTCATATCTTGTTTATAGTCGGTATGTTTTGTGCACAGCACAGCGTAGAGTAATAATATAAGAAGCGCCACAGTTCGCCCCCACTGTCAACGTGGACGCCTTGTTAGTACAGAAACCCCCCACTGCTTAAGCTACCCCCTTAGGAAATGACCACCAGGAAGATCAACCATCAAAACACATATATGCTAGTCATTTGTTCTGTTGTGAAGAGGTCATTATATGTAAGATAGGACGTATAAAGCATTTTCATATAATAACTCCTTGTAGTTGTTACTGTTTTGTTGTACCAGGCCAGTACAGAAAATACAAACTTATGTCATGTGCACCTTCAACATCCATCTTGCACCGCTCACCTCTCACTCCACCCCCACCCCATCCAATATCCCCTCATTCAATGGACAGGGAACAATCCAGTGTCATCAAAAGAATTTACCGTTATTAAAACAGGATTTGCCTTGCTCCAAGATTGTGAATGCCACTTGCTGCATATATATATATATACATATAATATTCCCTTTTCACGATTGCAAACACCAGACTATAAAGAGAACTAGAAGTCAAGCCGCCTGTTTGGTACATGTCTAGTGCTGTACTGGGACCCTCAGGTTAGGTCATCATCTTAATGTTTGTACGTGTATCGATGAGAATGTCAGTCCCTAGGTAGTAGTGAGACAGGTGATAGCACAGTAGCCGATGTTTGTACATGCTTCTGTTACCGAATGATGAGTGGCGTGTATCTCTGTGCTCATAGTGTTCTGTGCGTACCAACAACTTCTGTACATATATACATATATCGAGCTTGTGGGGCGTGATGTGGCCGCCTAGGGTCAGTGCCTCTATGTTGTGTACAGGTAAGCAACAACAATAAGACACAAATGCATGAACTGAATTTGTAAGTGATTGTTGATTGATACCAATGATACACACAGTCTGCTATTTCTTCCCTCTGTAATTCCCCCCTATTAAACAAATTGTAATAACTGGTGGCTCTATGGAGGGGGACTGTATATTCAGGCGGAGGGTTGCATTTGTTGATTTGCTTGGAATATTGTTACCGAGGTGTCCTGTGAGTTTCGTATGTATATTAAACCGTATTTATAATCAGATGGGGCCCTCTTGTGCGAATAATCATCATTCTAACACAGGATGAAGGTCCAAAAATGGAGTATCTTTTTTATAAAAGAATCGAAGGATCATTCACCTACCCCATTTATTTCACCCTTCGCATACTAACTGCGGCTATTGAGTCCCTCTGGCTTATCAGATTATGCTTGTAGCATTTGTTGTATAGATAATGTATTATCATTGTTACTACTATTATTATTATTCTTACTACTAACTACTACTATTACAATTTCTACTACCATATGGTTTCCTTCTCGGCCTCAAGTGGTGAACTGGTGGTAAGGAGTGGTGTGTTAGCTGCTGCGCCCCCTCCGCAGCCTTCGACTGACTTTACACCGGCCTCTTCCATCTGAGGACCACGATACCGTGATGTCTCTCAACAGCATTTCTCACAGGGGTCGGTGTAGGGTCAGTAGTAGGCCAACAAGCTTGTAGATATTGATGAAGAGGAAAAAAAGCCAGTTGTTATCGTTACTCGTTCATACTGATTGGGGTGGCGTGAGATATTCGCAAATTGCGCGACAGGTTGAGTTGCTGTCCCCCGCCCCGATTGATGGATATAATGCCTATATTGATAAGTAAAAAAAAACTTAGCAAGTTCTTTCTCACAGTATTGCGTATGGGTACGTACGTGTGTGTAGGTTGCGATGTATATGATTGCCAGTCGTTGTGGTATGTGTTGGAAGATGTGAAAGGACTTCAAAACGTGGCTTCAATAATGTTGCGAGGCGAGAGTCAGTTATTTTGTAACCTTCGTCATCTAAGCAACAGGCCCAGTGATTTTACACCTAGGGGCATCTACTACTACTAATAGTTGTGTCCATGCAGTTCTCAAGAGGTAAAATGTTTATTTTTTGAGTATACCACCGCGGTACTGTTGATGATGAAATGACTTTTGATGCATGAGTAAAATAAAAAAAAGATAAAATCTAAAACAAGAAAATGGGGTCTTCCTGCTTCTGAAGCATCCCCAAACATTTTTGCAGTACTTCTATGATGTACAGTGACCTATGATTGAGGACATTGATAATATGATGAATCGGTAGCCGTAGCATTTTAAGCCTTAGTAACGTGCACAATTGCCATGTGACTGTGCTTGTACCAATTCTGTTGTATTCTAAACGCCAGTTGTGAAGGCGGATGTGTGTGGTAAGCCAGATCCCCCCCTACTTGTCTCACTTTGATGTCCATGGACCGCGTCGGTATCAAGCCGTCTCGTGTGGCAAAAACATCTATTTTTTGTATACTGTATATCTATGTAATAACCCATCATCTCTATTCGTAGGTGTGACTTGAATAATGACGACGTTAAATTTGGTGAAGTGGTACTGCTGGCCACAGGAATTAAAAATCTTTATAGGACTACGAGTGGGACATTAAAGATGGCCAGTTTTGTTTTTGTAAACCGATTCATTCTACTTAGTTTCACTGTAAATGCTCTACAATTCAATGGACACTCCCTGCTCAGTACTGCCACCTCGGAAGTAACATAGGAAACCCATTTTTGACAAACCACGATACTTATGGAGGAGAAAATTTGTATTTAGGTGTGTCTGTGGTGTATGTGGGTAACTGACAACATTACATTGGACAAACAAAGTCTATCCTATAGAGTCGTGGATTTGCGAGGTGGTGTTACTGCTTGCAGACATGATTTCTCTATTGCAAATAATCAAACACCATCATTAATATGAAGATCTAATTTTATGTGACAAATCAAAACATCCAAGACTTAATTGTAACCAACCTCTGACTCCTAATTGTCGCTATTGTTCTTCACCCTGAGATTATGTGTTTGTCCACCCTCGATGTTGTAGGTTTACCTGAATAGAGACGGTCTTTACCATCCACATAGTTGACAGTTTTCATTTGTAGTTAAAGAGAAAAATCCATAAGTGGTACTAGATATTAAGTCAAATAAAAGTTTTGTTACAGATGAAACTGTGTGTGATGTTTTCATTGAGTTCTAGGAACAATTGTATCGGGGATGAAAGTCTTCAAGTTTTTCTCTGATTTCAAGTCTTTTTTCTTTTTACGTCGCCATGAATATGACCTTAGTTGTCGAAATGGCGTTAAACATCCATTACTTACTCACTCACGTCGCAAAGACCTGTAGTACTTTACTATGGGGAACCTCTATTTGAACATTTTAAGTTTTTTTGAGATTGGTCACTTTCATCCCTGTTGTATTTATCGTGACTTGCAATCTAACACTATATGGTTCACGAAAAGCAGTGGCTTTAATATACACACCATGTATGTAATATTCTGTACCGAAATGAGCTCGTATTAAGGTTGAAAAGGGTAGGTCATGTAAGGTAACTGGGTGAGCACCTCGTATATGAGCTACTCTAAGCACAACAAGAAGAGCAGGGTCCTCCATCCCTCATTATGGACATAACTGCAACCTGAAATTCGGTCCATAATTATATAGTCCTGACTTAGATCAAGAGTAGGCCTGCAGTGAATATGACTGGGAAAGAACTGAACATGATCATGACCATTTGTGTTTCGACCTCACGGTGCTACTATCTGGTGGTAGAATATAGAACTTCAATTGGCACAGAGCCTGCTCAGCAAACCAAGAAACAGTACTCAGTAGGCCACATGTGGAAATGGTATTAAAGGGAAATGCTATTGATGGAAGCTTATTGCTTATCAAATGTTTCACGGGTTAAACGTGCAATATCACATGTTACGCACAAATGCCACCAACGTTGAGTGCAGTCAGGTATGATTAATGAGAATGACTGCTTTAGGTATAAAAGAGGTAAATCTAGGAATAAGTATTTCTTTAACTCCCTAGATGCTGAACCATTAGGCCAGCCATGTTAAGAATAATTCTAAGTATCTCTTAATTGTATGCAAACTTCCTGGCACTGTGTACACATGTTGACATATATATATATATGTGCCTAATACACAAAGAAAAGAGGATTCACCGTCTCAAACCAGTGTTTAATTACTCAATCTGGTAGGGCTTTAAATCCATACTTTGCATAATGAAGATAGAGTTTACAATGCACAATACATATGACTACAATACAAATATTCACGTTAGTATAGGGAAATCATTGGAAGTCCATGTCACTAAGACATGACCCGGAAAACATAGTTTACCCCTATTGATTTATAGGAATCGCTGTACACAACCACTGTACCCATAATGGTGATCCAGATACCACTGTGAGGCTAAGATAAAGGGCTATCAGATGTTATAATTATCATTTGCATATTTTGAAAATTGCGAGACCAGTTGCCACGGAAACCATGATCAAATTTATCTGAAATGTTGAATTTGTGCTACCATTTGAAGTGATATTGATAAGTAAAAGGAGGCAGTTTAGTTTGGTTTAAGATGACTTGTATTCATGAACCATGTGCGCTATCCCGCTCGTCGCCCAAGTGCCCCCAAAGTAGTGATGTCACAACATGTGTACGTCGGTATCACAACATCCCCCTTGTTACAAGAAGAACATAACATGGTGACAGTTTGAGTTTGTGTCCGTGGGGTATCGAGAGCAGCGCTCTTACAATGAACTCTTACATCTCAATTGAATAAGTCCTTAATGTTTGTTATATATGGGTATGAACTTTTACTATAGATGAACTTAATTTGTTAACTGTTACATAACAACTACTTAACTAGAAAACATAGAGTAGACTGCCCTTGTTTTCATCCACCTGGAGGCTTTATTCTGTCCTCTGGCTGGCAGGTGGTCCCTAACTGTTTGGGTTTATTCCTGATAGCGTGCTGGTGGTTTGATGGCAAGGCCTCTCCTAGTAGTGCGAACTACAGGCATAGGGGCTGTCTCAGGATTCTTCTGGGGTAAAGCGGTAGCTGTCCCTTCTGTGTTGTTGGTCACAGGCTGAGTTTCTTGCCTCATGATGACTTTTTCCCCCCTTCTGTCTTCGCTGCCGAGGCCCAAGAGCTGTGGAATCGGGGCTCGGGGCGTCTGGAGGGTTTCCCGGAGGTGATGCCTGTTGCGGCGCAGCTTGCTGCCCTTTTGGGTCTCTACGATGTAAGATCTTGGCTCCAGGCATTTTTCCACCACTGTCCCTGGTGCCCAAGTCTCTGTCACTTGATCTTGGATACGGACACCTTGCCCTGGGTACAGTGGTGCTAATTGTTGATCTCTTGCAGTGTGATCATAATGCTCTTTTGCCCTGTCGCCTCTACCTTCCAGCTGATCCTTGATTTCCTGATCGATGTTTGTCTGCCTTGTAGGCAATATGGAGGCTACTTGCCTCCCCAGCAACATCTCCGCTGGTGACAGCAATCGGTTATCAACTGGAGTAGCCCTCAGGTTCGGGAGGGCCATCTGGACATTCTCTTTTGTCTTGATGCATTTTTTTATCACTGACTTGACCCATCGTATCTGGCATTCTATGAAGCCATTTGACCGCAGGCCTCCTCCACTATGTCCTTAACCCTTACAGGCCCAGAACCATTTGACCGAAGTAAGATATCAACAAAATGATTAGTGCACCATAAGTGAATCTGCAACAGTTAACTTTACTGTTCTGACATAGGGTTCATGTTACATTTCCTGAAAGCAATTGCAATAACCTTTCTGATGCTAGGTCCTCTGTATGAAGAAATGCAAATTTTGGTAACCATGGCAACCAGAAACATTCCATTTGTTTAATTCATCAAACTTTACACTATATTGGTAGTAATTTGAGCCATGGAGGAACTCTCTATCATCATTGGGGAGAATACTCAGGCTCAGCCAGTGGGCAAACCTGAAATTGCAGATATTTATCATCATTTTCCTACTTTATTTGCTCTAAAATTGTAAATATCTGTTGGATAACAAATACAAGCACATGTATGGAATGCTGAGGTCACTCCGGAAACTTTGGTATGTCTTACAGTGGTACACACTCAATATTTACATGATAGAACCATGTCAGACTTTAGATATGTGCAATTTACGCCATTTCACGCCATTTTACGCCACTGGGCCCCTAAGCTCAGATGTCATGGGTGCTTGTAGTTCTTTGACAATTGGGAATTTCGAGTAGTAGTCAGATATAATTATGTATTGGCGCCCCTTTATCTCAAACAGATCTGTCCCTATGATTTGCCAAGCACGGGCTGGAACCTTGCTAGTTAACATCGGCTCCCTTCTGTTATCATCTTGGTCCTCCTGGCATACATTGCAGCCTTTTACCAACTTCTCTATATCATTATTTATCCTTGGCCAGTAGACTGTATCATGTGCCAGCAGCAGGTCTTCTCTAGGCCTAGATGACCACGGTGCAGTTGGGATATGATATCCCCTTGCATGCTCTCCGGGACAATGATTTGCCTTCCTTTGAATAGGACTCCATCATCAAGACCAATGACATCTCTATAGGACCAGAACACTTGGAGGTCAGTTGGCAGGTCCCCAATCCTTTCTGGCCATCCACGGTACACTACCTTTGCCAGGGCATTAAGCACTGGACATCTTTGGGTCTCTCGCCTAAGCTCCGCCTGCTTGCCTGGGCTAAAGCTGATGAGGTCAAATGAGATTCCGTCAACACGTAGATCCAGTTTGACTTCCAATATATTGTTCAGGTTTGGAAGTCGTGATAGAGTGTCTGATAGGACCATCTCCTCCCCTGGCCGGTATACCACACTGTAATCATACCCGAGTATCCTCAGCAACATCCGTTGGAGTCGAGGGGGTGCTGATATAATAGGTTTCCTACAGATCATTTCAAGGGGTTTGTGGTCAGATACAATTGTGAAAGATCTGCCATACAGGTATGTATGGAACCTTTTATACCCCATGCACAAAAGCTAGTGTCTTGCACTCGATGTTGCTATAGATTGATTGTGTCTTGGTGAGTGATTTGGAGGCAAAGGCTATAGGCTTGCCCTCCTGTATCAATGCTGCACCAAGGCCCTTTTGTGATGCATCCACCTCCAACGCTATTGGATTGGTGGAGTCATAGAAGGCCACTTTCGCTTGGTCAGATATGGCTCTTTTGAGCTTCTCATACGCATGCTGATGGTCGTCTGACCACTCGAATGGGACATCCTTTTTGAGCAGATCCCGAAGTATGGCTGCTTGTGTACTGATATTTGCAATAAAGGATCCCATATATCAGGCATGGGATTCTTCCGGATTTCCGGATTTTTAAGGGCCAAAAAGGTCATCCCTGTGATTTGTGCAGATCCAATGAAAAAATATTTTAACATTAATAGGAGGGGATTGGGGGTCTTAGTCTCTAGAGGGCTTCATGCCATGCAAATCATACAAAATTTCCCCCAGATCACATCTTTTGGCGACTTTTTGGATTTTTCTTCAAAACCCAATCCCATGCCTGATATATGTTAGTAGGCCTAGGAAGACTTGTAGGTCCTCTCGGTCTTGTGGGACTGGCATCTCATGGATATCCTTCACCTTGGCCGAATCTGGTGATATGCCATCTTTGCTATACACGTTTCCAAAAAAGGAAATTGACTGCTTCTTTATAGCACACTTTGCCGAGTTGAAAACAAGACCATGGATCTTGGCAGCTTCCATGAGCTTCAGGAGTCTAGCATCATGCTCATCTTCTGTGGAACCAAAGACACAGATATCGTCAGCGATGCCAACACATCCATCGAGATCCTCCAAAATCTCATCCATTCATTGCTGGAATATGTCTTGGCTAGTGATCCGGCCAAATGGCAACCTCTGAAAGCAATATCTACCAATAGGTGTGCGGAAAGTCATAAGTAACTGACTGCTCTCCTCCAGAGGAACACTCCAATACCCAGCCCTTGCGTCCAGTTTGCTGAAGTATTTGGCACCTGTAAAGAATGGGTTGATTTCCTCTAATGTGGGTGTCTTATGAGGACATCTTTTAACCGCATTGTTAAGATGTTTCGGATCAAGGCATACCCTCAAGCTACCATCCCCTTTCATGCTATAGACAATGCTTGAGCACCAGTCGGTATGTTCCCTGACTCTTCTGATTATGCCATTCTTCTCCATATTCCCTAACTCGGCCTTGATTTTGGGAAGAAGGTGCACATTACACTTCCTGGGACGGTCAATGTACGGCTCCGCATCAGGTTTGAGCAATATCTTCGCTGGGTCTTTGAACCTTTCAATCTGGTCAAATTGGCAAGGGCATGACTTTTTAAGGTCCTGCAGGGAGTTGACCCTCCGGCTGGGCTGGGCCAATATGGTCTCCACATGACAGTTCATAGTTACTAAGTTGAGTGCCTCACACATAGGAAGACCGAGCACAACACATCCATCAAGATCCTCCAAAATCTCATCCATTCATTGCTGGAATATGTCTTGGCTAGTGATCCGGCCAAATGGCAACCTCTGAAAGCAATATCTACCAATAGGTGTGCGGAAAGTCATAAGTAACTGACTGCTCTCTTCCAGAGGAACACTCCAATACCCAGCCCTTGCGTCCAGTTTGCTGAAGTATTTGGCACCTGTAAAGAATGGGTTGATTTCCTCTAATGTGGGTGTCTTATGAGGACATCTTTTAACCGCATCGTTAAGATGTTTCGGATCAAGGCATACCTTCAAGCTACCATCCCCTTTCATGCTATAGACAATGCTTGAACACCAGTCGGTATGTTCCCTGACTCTTCTGATTATGCCATTCTTCTCCATATTTCCTAACTCGGCCTTGATTTTGGGAAGAAGGTGCACATTACACTTCCTGGGACGGTCAATGTACGGCTCCGCATCAGGTTTGAGCAATATCTTCGCTGGGTCTTTGAACCTTTCAATCTGGTCAAATTGGCAAGGGCATGACTTTTTAAGGTCCTGCAGGGAGTTGACCCTCCGGCTGGGCTGGGCCAATATGGTCTCCACATGACAGTTCATAGTTACTAAGTTGAGTGCCTCAACCGGTCCTGGCACATCAATAACGTAGAACGTTGTGCGTACCCAGTCTCCTCTGCCATACTTGCAGTCGCATGTAAGTTTGCCGATGCATTTTATGTCTTCACCAGAATAGGCTGGTTGCTTAGTTTTACCCACAGTTGACAACACGTCATCAGGGTTGATGCCCCAAACATCTGCTTAAAAGTGCGTACTGGTAATGCGTTAACTTGGGCACCAATGTCGAGCTTCAGCCTGAGACCCTTTGTGCCATCTAACCCTGGACACTTACCGTAAATTCCCGCGTACTACCCGCGGGTTGTACGCGAACCAAACACAGCTTTCATTTAATACCAAACATGCCTATATAGGGTGCGGGTTATACGAGGGTTTTTATTATTAAAGAACGGTACTAAAATGTAAATTTTCAGATCCAGAAACGGGTTATAGGATTCTCCTAAGTTGGGAGTGCGGGTTATACGCGAGATGCGGGTTATACGCGGGAATTTACGGTAATGCCGATTGTAGTATACGCCTCATCGCGTGTAGATCTGGATATATAATTGATCTGGATATATAATTGAGGCCATGAGGGAACGTGACAGATTATATATTATTGCTAGAAGAACAATGGATTTAGATGACTGGCATATTGCCGATTTTCATAAAAATCGAGTAGAAACACTGATTTTTAATAGTAGGAAAAGTGAAATCGACATACTCCTACAGCATAGAAGAGATGACCCTGCAAAATTCTGGCTAGCTATAAGGAAACTTTTACCGGTAAAGACTTGTGCTACCTTAATTAAGCTCAGAAACAACTCCACAGGTCTATTAGTGCCCACAGAGCTTTGCGCCGAACATATAAATGATTATTTTTCGACAGTGGGAGAAAACTTAGCCAAAGAGCTGCCACCTGTCGGACAGCATATGAACGAGGAGAATCCATACGGTACTCCGACTGCACAAAAAGACCTTTTAGAACCTCTGTCGTATATTAACATGATTAAGCTCATAAAAGGCATTAATATTAAAAAATCGTCTTCTATTAAACACATTAAGACATATGTATTGAAAGACGCCTTTATGTGTATACCTGATGTGATACTATGTATGTATAATAAATGTTTAGCGAGCAGCACTTTTCCTTCCAAATGGAAAAATGGAACTATTGTCCCTCTGCCTAAGAAGGCTAATTCTTTAAAAGTTAGTGATCTAAGACCGATAAGTCTACTACCTCTTCCAGGGAAACTCCTGGAGAAGATTATTTGCTCTAGACTTCAATGCTATATGAACGAATGTGCGCTTTTATCACCATGTCAACATGGATACCGACAGGACCACTCGACACAAACTGCTATCAGGGAACACCTTCAGAATATAATTGAAAATATTATAAATAATAAATCAACACTATCCCTATACCTCGATTATAAGAAAGCTTTTGACACAGTCTCACACTCAAAATTAATTAAAAAATTATCCCTCTTTGGACTTAGTGAAAATAGCCTAAATTGGTTCAAAAGTTACCTCCATCGTAGAACACAAAAGACAATAGCTAATAACCACCTATCTACTGAGAAATTAATCACCTATGGTGTACCCCAGGGTTCTGTCCTTGGTCCTGTCCTTTTCTCTATATACATAAATTCTTTACCAAAAGTTTATGATTTTAATATCACATTGTACGCAGACGACGCTGTTGTGTCCCTAGAATGTCCGATAAAAATGCAAAATGCCATTGACCTAATATACAACTGGTGTATCAGGAATAGCCTCACTATCAATGTACAAAAGACAAAATGGATGTATTTTAATAATTTTAGAAGAATTAACCCTGTTCTTAAACTAAATGGCACTGTGATAGAAAGAGTATATAATTTTACATACCTAGGCCTAACACTAGATCCTGATCTTAAATTTGTGCAGCACAGGCAGAACACTGTTAGAAATATACGAACCAAAATAATCCAAGCAGCTAGAGCCAGATTGTACATAGATATACCTGCTGCTCTCTCTATTTATAAAACGATGACACTACCCTCATTTGACTATGTTGATTATGTATGGGACCGTGGCAATATAGGAGAATCGCAAGAATTGCAATATCTACAGAATAAGGCCTTACGAGTAGTATACAAGGTGAGGCTTGAAGCCAACCCCCTATACACCACTGTACAATTACATAATAAGAGTGAATGCATGTTCCTCAATATTAGAAGAGACATACACTTACTTTTTTATGCTTTTACTCTGAAAAAGCAGCGAAACCTTATTGATATGAGGAATTTACCTACACGCAACAACCAAGGCATTAGACTTAAGGTACCCCGCTCTCTAAAACCAATAGTGCTGCGAAGCTGTTTTTATAGAGCTATCTTACGTTGGAATCAATTGAAACCTTATTATACCATTATAGAGAGCCTGGCTGATTTTAAGACTGCAATCAAATCTGATTATACAACCTGTTTCATGTAAAAAATTGTGTTAGAGGATGACCCATACTGTAAACTAGCCAAATGCACCTCATCTCATCTCATCTCATCACTCGAATATGATCAATAATTATGAAAGATACACACTGTCTGTTCAACTTCATTTATTAGCAACTTGTACGCCATAGATATTTTTATGTATGATAACCTGTTAATCTAGTCTGATGTAAGGGGACCTAGCGGAAGTAAGGCAATGCGCCTAAGCTAGGTTGATGCATCTACTTTTGTATTTGTTATCTTTTACCCAATAAAACACTTTTAAAAAAAAAAGGCATCGAAACACTTATCAGACATCTTAATGCAGTAGAAACTTTCTGAATAGTGACCAGGGTCACTTGCATCCGAGCTACCAGGTGTCTCATTCTCATGTGCAGTTACTGCATGCACATTCTTCCTCTGCTTTCCTGCGTACGGATATCGTTTCTGGGGCTTGGAACTGGATTTGCTTTGAGTGTCCTGGCCTCTGTTGCTAGTGTCTTCGGTCTTCCACCTGCAAAATTCTACCCAGAGTCCTTGTTTCCCACATCCTGAACACTCATCCCTGAATGCCGGACATCTTTGGTATGCGTGGTGGCAACCACAGTTCCAACAGGGCTTCTTTTTCGAGACGTGATCTATAGAAGTCTGGTCAGTCGTGCTTCCGCGGAGAGTTCAGATCTGTTCAATGCCTCTCTCGATTGCTTCATGCCGTCAGCCAGTGTTAAGTGTTTCTTGCAGTGTCAGTGTTTTGTCTTTATCCAGGAGTTCCCGCCGGAACTCTGAAATCAGAGTACTCGCAATGACAAGCTCGATAATGCGCTCCTGCAACACTGGGTCTGTAAACTCACAGCGCAAGCCCTGCGTTCGTGCACGTGTGACAAAAGCATCAAGTGACTCACCGCTCTTCTGTCGGTACTGCATCAAATTTAGTAGCTCAATACGAAAATTTACCGCAACTCTCAGCTGTTTTTCAAACAGATCCCATAATTTCTCCGGTTTCTTTTGATCTTCTTCACTAAGGCCAGATGCATTAATACGGCGTAAACCCTCTTCTCCCAGATGTTGTAAAGCCTGCAAACATTGAAAATGCAGATTGGATAGACTATGCAAAGTCAAAACATAAGCTAAATGCCAGGTTCCTGCCAAGACAGAGCAATGACTTTTCCCTTTGTGAGTTGATGACACTGAAGCGAAAAGACAATGAGGGACTGGTTGATTTTGCTGGCCGGCTTAGGCGCATAACGGAAAAGTGTGACTTTGCCAATTGGTCAGGCAGCAAGATGAAATGTATTGTGATTGCTCATATGACAGATGAAGTCATGCGGCATGACTGTCTCGCAAAGGAGCTGTCACTTGATGAACTCCTGGACAAGATCCAGCTCAAAGAGGATACAGCTGCAATGAGTAAGGTCATGGGGGTCCCAGGACTGCAGTCGGGGCCTACTACGGAGACTGTGAACAAGGTTCCAATGAGGAAGAAGCATGTTGAAAAGACAAGGCTGACAAAGGACACGAAGGTGTCAAAGAGCGATGTCCAACAGGTGGTCGATGGCCTCACAAGACAGGGGCAAAATGTTGGGCCCTGACCAAGAAGTGCAACAAGTGTTCACAGACCGGACATTTTGCAGTGGTCTGCCCAAAGGTGTATATGGTGGATGATGATTCAAAAAAGGTCAACATGTACGGTCAATGAAGGGTAAAAGGGTTCCCAAAGGAAAAGTTGTGGTGAAAATGCTGGGTGAAAATGTTAATGGGATGATTGATACAGGGTCCTGTGTTAATATCATTGATCAAAGCACTTATGAACGGTTGGGTAAACCAAAAATGTGTTGGTCCGATAATTTGCTGTATCCCTTTGGTACTGATAACAGGTTGAAGGTGGAGGGTGTCTTCACTACAGAGTCAAGAGAAAAAATTGCATTGGCTAAAGTGTTGGTAGTGAAGGGACCAAGAGTATGTAGCATATTGTCTGGAGAACTGTCACTTGATTTGGGGTTGATTAAGTATGTACATGCAATTGACTCACTTGAAAATAAGTATCCAACTGTTTTCCAGGGGTATGGGAAGATGTCTGACTACAAAGTGAGAATCCACATTGACAAAAAAGTAAAGCCTGTGGTGCAGGCCGTACGAAAGGTCCCTCATGCACAACGGCATAAGGTGGAAAAGAAATTGGCTCAATTGGTGGAGTTAAACATCATAGAGCCTGTTGTGAATACTCCGACTGCATGGGTTTCTCCGATTGTTGTTCTACCTAAGTCAGGTGATGATATACGACTGTGTGTAGATATGAGGAGAGCTAACTAAGCTGTAGTAAGGGAGAGGTACCCATTCCAACGGTTGACGAAGTGCTTGTGGACTTGAATGAAAGTACTGTGTTCTCAAAACTGGACAATGCAGATGGGGTTTCACCAGCTTGAATTGGACGAACAGTCGAGGGCATAACAACATTCATCACACATAAAGGGTTGTTTCGGTATAAAAGACTGATGTTCGGGATATTGTCAGGTCCTGAAATATACCAGAATACAATTCAACAGTTGTAAAGTTCATGTGAAGGGGCTGTGAATATAGCTGATGATATTCTGGTACATGGTGCAACAGTGAAGGAGCATGACGAAAGGTTGGACAAGGTACTGAAAGCCCTGGCTGGTAGGAATCTCATAGTTAACAAAGACAAATGCCACTTCAGGTTGGACAAGTTAAAATCCATGGGGCATGTCCTGAGCGCCAAAGGCATGGTAGTGGAAGAGTCTAAGGTGGAAGCAGTCAGGAACACAAGTCAGCCCTAGGATGCAGCAGGAGTACGAAGCTTTCTTGGTTTGGCTACATACTGTTCAAGATACATTGCTGACTTTGAGATGCTTGTAGAGCCTCTGAGGCTAGGTCCCTATCAGACACAGAACGACGCTACTCACAGACAGAGGGAGGCACTGGGGCTAGTGTGGGCATGTGAAAGGTTTCAATTGTACTTACTGGGGCGGGAGTTCGACCTTCTGACTGATCATAAGACACTGGAGACAATCTATGGGCCGAAGTCACAACCATCTGCTAGGATAGAAAGATGGGTCTTGAGATTGCAGTCCTTCACATTCAAGGTCGTGTACATCCCAGGAAAACAGAACATTGCTGATGTGCTATCTTGATTGGCATGTGTAGATCATCCTCGGGGAGACAAGACTGAGGTTTATGTTAAGTTTGTTGCTGAGAGTGCAATACCAAGAACAATGTCTACTGAAGAGCTACAAGAAGCTTCAGGGGTCAACGATGAACCGGAACTGGTGCGGGATAGTGTCCATTCAGGTAACTTTTCTCAGTGTAGTGTCGCATACAAGGCCATACATGAAGAGTTGACGACATACGGGGATATGGTTCTGTGCCAAACTCGTATAGTGATTCCAAAGGAGCTCAGGAGAAAAGTGCTTGAGCTAGCACACAAGGGCCATCAAGGGATTGTGAAAACCAAGGCCCGGCTGCGTGAGAAGGTATGGTGGCCTGGAATCGATAAGGATTGTGAAAACTACTGAAGGGAATGTCATGGCTGCCAGCTAGTGTCACAACCGAACTTGCCTGATCCGCTGGAGTCTACATTGGTGCCTGATGGACCTTGGCAAGATCTAGCCACGGACTTTGTTGGACCATTCCCTACTGGTGAGTATATTTTAGTCATAGTAGACTACTACTCACTGTATTTCTTGGTGAGCATAATGAAGAAAATCACGTCTGAGAAGCTAGAGGCTGTCATGGAAAAGGCGATTGATTTCTTAGGGCTTCCCTACTCAGTAACCACAGACAATGGCCCACAATTTGTCTCAAAAGACTTTGAAGACTACCTGCATTGTATTAATGTGAAGCATCGCAGGACCACCCCCAGATGGGCCCAGGCAAATGGAGAAGTAGAGAGACAAAACAGGACCGTCCTGAAGGCGATGAGGATAGCTCATGCAGAGGGGAAGAATTGGAGGACAGAAATACACTATTTTCCCGGGCATATCGCACAACTCCACACTCTACGACAGGAGTTAGCCCTGCGGAGCTTCTATTCAAGAGAAAACTCAGGACATGTTTGCCTACATTGAGGTTTTCAGAGCTGGATCAGAGCGTAAGGGATAATGACAGAGTGTGGAAGGTAAAGACACAGGAATATGCTAATGCTAGTGGACACAAGCCCACAAATATCCGAGTGGGAGACACTGTGTTACTGAAGAGGGAGGAGAATAAGCTGACGGCACCCTTTGCTGGGACACCATTCAGAGCCCCGGAATGTATGAAAGACTATGTTCCTAAGTAACACTCGTTGGGTTATATGGTTATGTCATATGTCATGTCATACAATTGTATTGAATCAAACATGTTGTTTAGTCTGACATAAGGAGGGATGTAGTGTCCATGCGCGAGATGTTCATCGGATCGAGATTGATAAACAACTTCTGGCGAGACGAGCTGCAAGTCAACAACGTCTTTGTTTCCCGTCCTTGAATATTGATGCATTCTATGATATATAAGTACGGGAACACTTCAAGGGAAATACTACTATTAGCAGTAAAGTCAAAATAGCCACAATATAACAGAGGAAATTAGGGACAGGAGGTTAATATCTTCGGACAAGTAGGTGAATAACCTCTGTTGTAACCGATTGTAACATGCCAAATACCATTTTGATATTTTCAAGGATGTTCTGGTTGAGAGATAAGATCAAATGCATGTTAGCATTGACTATAGTGTGCACTTCAAATGTTCTTTTATGCCTGCCAGGTTGCTTTCCTGCCTTGCATCACTGAATATCAGACATTCAAAATGAGCTTACAAGAACTGGGATAGGTCCATTTATAAGGCAAACCATTAAAACTCTAAGAGTCACATATTCTAAAAGGAGAATCTATTCAAACACATCATTTGGAAAAAGCACAATGCTTTCATAACAGGTTAAAACAACTCAAAGACACTGCGCAGACCAATCACAGAAGGGTACAAAAAGTTCAAACCGAAGATCTCAAAACCAGCATATCAAAAGCTCAGTTCAAACGAAAGTTGAAGCGGGTAGTGAATCTTGGGGAGAAATATCCTAAGAAGCAGTGATCAATACTGCATAAGTCATTGGACTAATCCATATAAGTCCGATGGGTATCTAACATAGTTTAAGATCCATGTATCCTGGTAAAAAGAAAATTGGTACAAGTGCTAGCTTCATCATGTGGGTGAACTACCGTAAAACCTCGCGTAGAAGCCGCGGCTAGTACACAAGTCAGATCGCTAGTGCGGCTTATAGGATCGGCCCAAAGTCAGGGTGCGGCTTATACGCTTATACGTTTTTCCAAATATTGATTTGAAAAATGTCCTTGGAGTGACATGAATGTCTACGGCATTCACTCTGCCATTACATTGTAGCAGTATGGCTTTGTATGTATAGTCTGAGGTGTGTGTGTGGGGGGGGGGGGGGGGGGTGATAAAGCTGAGTTGGCAGTATCAATGCCTCATTTTCGCATCCTTCCCTACCCCAGCCTCGCACGGGAGGTGGAGAGGGGGGGGGGCATCCTGTCCGTAACTTGGGGGAGGGGGGGATGTGTGGGGCCTTGAGCCCACAAAATTGCCTTGAGCCCACAAAAGAGTACCATTTTGTTAGGTAAAGGCTAACACCGGGCCTTCAGCCCACAAAAGTGGCTTTAAAGCACAAAAGCATTCAGCCAACAAAAAAAATGTCTTCAGGCCACAAAAGCCCTCACCCCACAAAAGCCTTCTGGCCACAAAATAAAGATGCCTTCAGCCCACAAAAACAAGTACATACTCGTCGTAAATTTCGTGAGGTGATAAAAAAGTGAACATAATTAGGACTATAACTTATATTTTGACCTCCCTCAGCCCAATACCTGCATGTGGATAACAGAGTAGACCAAGAGTAGAGCTGCCATCTGGTGGAGGATTAGAGAACCAAAATGGCCATATGACCATACGGCCACCCGGTGGAGAAAGTCAGAACTAGCAAAAGCCTCATCACCAGATTGGTGCTCAGAGCAACTCAAGGGAAGTCCCTACGCCCACACAACATAGTCCCTTTCCCAAAGGTACCATATTTTTGGGGTATTATTTGATGTTTGAGTATAAAGGTTTATTGATTGTTTTGCAACCATGTATAAGGACTTGATTAATAGTTGAGATGTGACGTTTAATGCCTTAAGTTAATGGTTCATTGAACAAAGGGAACTACTTGCATATCACTACACCTAGCAGCCATGTGGAGTGAGCCACAGCAAGGACCAAGTAATGTGAAATAATCTGAAAGAATCACCCTGCCAAGACCTGTATAAAGGTGCAGCAAGGTAAGAAACTAAGAGATGAAACATTTAAGATTCATGTTATTGCATTTTTGATGTATGATTGTCAGTGTTTTAGTGTATATGAGCACTCTGGAAATGTGCCAATCCAAGCCTCCCACACTGAAGGATATCAGTATAGAACAAAGGGTTTGGCCTTTCAGGCTATGTAAAATACTCAATACTACTGGTGTTTTGTGTATTAGAAGTTATTGCATGTGTATTATGAAAATACTCAGAGTGTATAGTTCAAGAGTTTGCCACCAGGTGATGGTGTTGATTCAAATAGTGAGTTTTGCTAGTGAGTGCAGATATACAATACATGTATACCACCTCTGCTATGATAAACATATAGTCCAAGATTAAGAATGCCATTATTTACTGGTATTTGTCACTCAAGTAATTATGGTATGATTTTGTTTATGATCACAATTTATTGGTAATTTTGCTATGATTATTGAGCAATATTTTGCCTATTTTGGTGACTCAAAAATGGGTATTTTTGAGTATTTACATGAATATTTGTGTCATTTTAAGTGAAGAATTTGTGAGATTTAAGGTGCAAATTTATGATTAATGTAGCCTTAAAGCTGTATTTTAATTGACATAATAAGCCTATATTTGGGAAATATTTCTATATTTCTATGACAGAAAATTGGTATTTTCAAGATGGTTATTTGCCTATATTTGGGAAATATCTCTGTATTTCTATGACAGAAAATTGGTATTTTCAAGATGGTTATTTGCCTATATTTGGGAAATATTTCTATATTTCTATGACAGAAAATCGGTATTTTAAGCTGGTTATTTGAGAGAATGTTTGTTATATTCTATGGAAAATTGTGACTGATGTGTACTTAGAGATTTATCATTTCTCTTTACAGTTTTCACGGTGTTTACAATAAACATCAGTTATCAGCCAAAGACTATGTTTGCCCTTCTTTATATACCGGTCAAGGCCTACAGTGAAAACTTGAACCTTGAGACCGAAGAGGCACTTAGTCGGTTGGCACCGAGCGAGAAGTCCCGCCCAGCTGACGGACGAGTAACAGACGATGCCTGCCGATAGATGCCGCGCACGCACGGACCCGGTCGCAGTCGGACGATGATGTCTCCACGCTAGGCGACCAGACGAGTGATGCGCTACGAGTGACACGCGGAACCCAATGAGGCAAGACCGAAGGAAGCAGTAACAGGAAGAAATCCTAAGCAAGAACTCCAAGAAATTAAGAAAGTCAGGTTTGATAAAGACTGGGTAAGACGACAGCAAAGGCTGATAGCAAGGTGTTAATGTTGATTATAGAACGTCCAAATAAGTGGATGGTATGGTCACAAGGACTATAGAAAATCATACAGAGACACTTTGACCCTACCTTGATTATTCCTGCATAAAGAAACCTTGCTTTGGGTAATGACTCGAAACACAGCACATAAGAGAACTGTGTTGAGTCAAACTTGAATTGCTTAAGTACAAAAAGATGGTATTGCTTTGAATAATTGGTGTTTCGCATTGAATGTCATAAAGATCAAAGAAATTTGGTTATTCATACCAAAGGTTACAAGAACTTGAGTACACGTATTTGAACCACAGGTTATATGGTTAAAGGTTAAGAAGTACCTTAAGAGTACTTATGTCACTACGGTTGTTTAACATTTAGCAACTTACAGATAAGTTTTAATTTGTACTACCCTTTGGGTGGGGACTGTTGTTGTGTGGCGCCTAGAGAGTTTACCCCCCCCCCCCCCCCCCCCCTGGCCGCGTGCGTGCGAATATACGTCGATATTTCGACATTTGACGCGACTTCAAATTAAGAATGGCTGACAACAAGGACAAAGAACCTGAAGAACAGGTCCCTCCGCAGCAGGAGATAGACCGACTTACACATCAAGGTAAGCTGGATTCCGAACGGGACTCCCAAGCTGGAGGTAAGTCAGACCATATAGAAGGGGCTGAAGGTGAGGCACCTGAAACGGGAGGTAAGTCAGAGCACGCCGAGGAACGTCAAGACAGCGTTTCCGGAAAGGGTCAACGAGACCGCAAGCTCACAGAAAAGGCCCGACATATGAAGATGGAGGAATTCTCTAAAGCGTTCTTTAAAGAAGTGAAGAGATACACCTCCCAGATTACTGCTGCAGATACCATCCTCAAGGGGTACTGCTCAGAAGCACTCCTTCAAGAAACTAGGACCACCCTTGCTGAGGGGTATGGTGAAATAGAGTCGCTATATAACAAGATAAAGGAGCTTGGACCGGCACCGGATCAGAAAATCCGGACAGCCATCGATCGTCTGAAATCAGATAAGGACCTGCTGACAGCAGCAATAGACCTCAGACGGCAAAATGGGGATAAAGAGTCGATCCATACAAGGTTGTCCCATCGCTCATCGCACCGTACATCGCACCGCTCATCCCATCGATCCTCGCATCAGTCGGGACAGTCTGCGACTTCATCTAAGCGCATAGAGGCGGAGGCGAATGCGGCAGCACGCAGGATTGAGTTGGAACAGCAGAAAAAAGAAGCTGAAGAAGAAGAAGAACTTCAGAAAATCGAATTAGAGTTAGCCAAGAAGAAGAGACAGCTGGAGCAACGCAGAATTGAGAAGCTCCTACTGATCGAGGAAGCTAAGGTAAAGGTATACAACGAAGAAGAAGACCGGCAGAGCAGACACTCTGGCCTCTTCTCGCCAAGAGCTGTTAAACATGAAAGTAAAGAAAATGCAGCACAAGAGTCATCTTCGCAGACCTCACGCCCTGCGAGTGACATAGCTGTGTTAGCTGAGGCCTTTGCTGCCTCGGTAAGTTTGAGTCGGCTTCCTGCACCAGAGCCTACCATCTTTGACGGAGATCCCCTGAAGTACCACGATTGGACTATCGCCTTCAAGTCCCTGGTAGAAGACAAGGGAGTTCCTGAGAATGATAGAATCCACTACTTGAAGAGGTACGTGAGTGGGCCAGCAAAAGAAGCCATAAGTGGCTATTTCCTGCTGAAGAGTGGGTCAGCCTATGAAGAAGCGAGAGCCCTCCTCGCTGAAAGGTACGGTGATCCCTTCACTGTCACAGAAGCGTTCCGTGACAAGCTGGAGGCATGGCCGAAGATTCAGGGTAAAGATGGCCCTGCCTTAAGACGGTTGTCAGATTTCTTAAACCAGTGTCGCGCTGCAATGCTGGAAATGAATGGGCTTCAAATTTTGAATGACAATCGCGAACAGAGAAAAATACTACAGAGGCTCCCAGAGTGGGTCGTAAGCAGATGGAGTAGACTGGTTGCACAGATTAAGAAAAGGGATGGCACCTACCCATCCTTTTCCCAGTTTGCAGACTTCATCAAAGAGGAGGCGACCATCGCCTGTGATCCGGTTACATCTCTGGGGTTTCCGAGAGACACTGACGGATCCAAAGCTAAGCCAAAGGGTGGCACCAACAAGAAATGGAAAGAGGATAGTCCATCAGCTCGGACTTTGGCTTCCGAGAAACAAGAAGAGAATCAAGGCAAAAGAGACTCATGTCTCAATTGTCAAAGGAGTAACCACGTCCTAGCAGATTGCAGGGCATTTGCTGCTAAAACCCTTGATGAGAGGCTTGAGTTCATCAAGACTAAGGGCATTTGTTATGGCTGTTTGGAACAGGGTCACATGTCCAAGGCATGCAAACAGCGTAACACGTGTAAGGTGTGTCAGAAACGCCATCCTACATGTCTACACAATGATAAGCCTCCGGAAAGGGAAAGGAAAGAACCAGAGAAAGTGGTATCGGATAAAGACAAGAAAGATGCAGACCAAGACACCAAAGCGGTCTGCAACAAGATCAAGGCAAGTATAAGGGACAAGACGTCTATGATCGTACCAGTGTGGGTGTCGGTGAAAGAAAATCCGCAGAAGGAGCAGCTTGTGTATGCCCTTTTGGACACACAATCCGACACCACGTTCATACTCGACGAAACGCTAGATGCTCTGGAAGCCCCTTCAACGGCCGCAAGACTACGTCTTTCTACCATCTCCTCACGCAGTGACACGATATGTTGCAGGAGGGTAGAGGGCCTACAGGTGAGAGGTTATCAATCAGATGAGGTTATTAACCTCCCAACTACCTACTCCAGGGACTTTATTCCCACTGATAGATCACACATACCAATTCCGGCCACGGCTAGGAAGTGGCCCCACCTAAGAAGGATAGCACACTTGATGGTCCCACACCAAGAGTGTGAGGTTGGGTTGCTATTAGGGTATAACTGCCCTCTAGCTTTAGCTCCAAGAAACTACATCACTGGAGAAGGAAACGAGCCATTTGCCCTTCAGACCCCGCTAGGGTGGAGCGTCGTTGGGTGCACCAGCATACTAGAAGAAGGTGATGCCATAGGTGTGGCTCACCGTGTGCTGGTGAAGAAAGTGGAGGATCGTTTCCAACCACTATGTGATAAATTGAACCGTGAAGAGGTAAGGTTTGTTGCTAAAACAACTGTTAAGGAAGTACTACAGCCCTCAGAAATCATAAGGATACTAGAGGCTGACTTTGTAGAAGGAACAAAGGAGGACAAGGCACTGTCTCAAGACGACCTGTTGTTCTTGAGTAGAATGGAAAGCAGTATCCATCATCAAGCGGATGGCCATTTTAATATGGCGCTTCCATTCAAATCTAGGCCAAAGCTACCTAACAATAGAAGTGCAGCTGCACGCCGATTCGAGCAGCTGCAACGTCGATTCAAGTCAGATAACGAATATCATAAAGATTATGAAAGGTTTATGACTGAGATCATTGAACGGGGTGAGGCAGAGAAGATCCCAGTTACAGAGTTGGACGACACTCCTTCCTGGTATATCCCTCATCATGGCGTCTATCACCCCAAGAAACCAGACAAGATCAGGGTTGTCTTTGACTGTAGCGCAAAGTACCAAGGGACATCCCTAAATGATCATCTGCTCCAGGGCCCAGACCTGACCAACAGCTTAGTTGGAGTCCTGGTCAGATTTAGACAAGGACCCATCGCGTTTATGTGCGATGTCGAGAGAATGTTTCACCAGTTCCGGGTGAAAGAAGAGGACAGGAACTATCTCCGGTTCATCTGGACTGACGGAGATTACCGGATGAATGTCCATCTGTTTGGGGCTGCATCCTCACCAGGATGCGCCAACTACGGCCTCAAACAAATCGCGAAAGAGTATGAAGGTGACAGCAAAGAGGCTGCCAACTTCATCAAAGGAAACTTCTATGTTGACGATGGACTGATGAGTGTGAGAACTGTAGACGATGCAAGAAGACTCATCAGAGATACCAAGAAGATGTGCGCTAAGGGGAATCTTAGGCTTCACAAGTTCATCTCTAACAGCCGAGAGGTGATAGAGTCTATTCCCTGCACAGACAGAGCAAAGGACCTCGAGAATCTAGATCTCTCCTTTGACCCACTGCCAATAGAAAGAGCACTTGGTATTCAGTGGTGTACTGCATCAGACACATTTCAGTTCTGCTTGGCACTGAAGGATCAGCCATCAACCCGACGTGGAATTCTATCCACAATCGCTTCTGTTTACGACCCCCTTGGTTTCCTTGCACCCTTTGTGCTGGGGGGAAAACAGATACTTCAAGAAATGTGCAAAGAAAGCACAGGATGGGATGACCCACTCCCTGAAAATCTGAGAGAAAGTTGGGAAAGCTGGAAAGATGACCTCCAAGAGCTACCCAATGTTAAGATACAAAGATGCTACCAATCTGAGAAACTTGGACAAATCAAGAGGACCGAGTTACACCATTTCTCGGATGCAAGTACCGTTGGTTACGGCCAGTGCACTTATTTGCGCCTTCTTGACACTGAGGACAAGGTCCATTGTGCACTGGTCATGGGAAAGGCCCGGGTAACCCCTCTGCGAGCGGTCACAATCCCGAGGTTAGAGCTGCAGGCAGCGGTCATGTCAAGCAAGATAAGCCGTCTGCTGCAAAGTGAACTAGATTACCAGGATGTCCACGAGTACTTCTGGACCGATTCTAAAGTAGTACTGGGCTACATCCAGAACGAGACCAGACGTTTCCACATCTACGTGGCGAACAGAGTCCAGAAGATCCGAGAACAATCCCAAGGAGACCAGTGGCGCTACGTAGCCACAGAAGAGAACCCTGCTGACCATGCATCACGGGGCCTGAGCGTAGCGGAACTGATTGCTTCCAACTGGTTTTCTGGGCCATCATTCCTGTGGGAAAAGAGCCTGCCAACTGCAGAAGTAGAACCTGTCATTCTCCCAGATGACCCTGAAGTAAAGTGCCTCACTGCGAGAGCCAAAGAAGAGTCACTGCTCAACCGGTTGGAACACTTCTCTGACTGGTCAAGAGCCGTAACAGGAGTGGCAACACTTCAGAACTATCTGGAAAGAAGGAGATCAAACGACAGCGACATTAGACAGACAAATATTGAAAGAAGACAAAGGGCGGAAAGGACAATAGTGAAGCTTGCACAGGAGCAAGCCTTCCCCGATGAAATCAAGATGCTTAGGAGTGGGACTGACATGGGAAGCCTGAAGAAAGATAGTCCACTTCTCAGATTGGACCCCTTCCTCGATGACGAAGAGACTCTGAGAGTTGGTGGAAGGCTTTCCAAATCATGCTCCCTTAACTACAACGTGAAACATCCGGTAGTACTCCCCAAGACAGGTCACGTGACTGACCTCATAGTAAAACACTTCCATGAGAAAGTGGCTCACCAGGGTAAGGGCATGACCATGAATGAGATTCGCTCAAGTGGACTTTGGGTTGTGGGACTCGGTCCTGCAGTAGCAGCCCACATCCATAGATGTGTTCAGTGCCGAAAGATGCGCGGCCAAACACAAACCCAGAAGATGGCCGACCTCCCAAAAGAAAGACTGGAGCCCTCGCCACCATTCACATACTGTGGGTTTGACTGTTTTGGGCCCTTCATAGTCAAGGAAGGAAGAAAAGAGATGAAGAAGTATGGACTGCTCTTTACATGCATGGCATCTCGTGCAGTCCATGTTGAAATGTTAGATGACATGTCAACAGATGCCTTCATTAATGGACTGAGGTGCTTCATCGCACTTCGTGGTAAGGTTAGGCAACTGCGTTCAGACTGCGGAAGTAACTTCATAGGAGCAGAAAACGAACTGAGGAAGGCCTACAATGAGCTAAAGAATGAGACAGTAAGATCCTTTCTGGTAGACAATGGCTGCGACTTCGTTACGAATGTCCCCAGTGCCAGTCATATGGGCGGAGTTTGGGAGCGCCAAATTCGTACTATAAGAAGCGTTCTCACAGGAATACTCTCCCAGCACAATGGAAGACTAGACAGCTCTTGTCTTCGCACGTTCTTCTACGAGGCCATGGCCATTGTAAATAGCAGGCCACTCACAGTAGAGAACATGGATGATCCATGTGGACCAAGTCCTTTGACACCCAATCATCTGCTAACGATGAAGACAGGTGTCACAGTACCCCCACCTGGGACCTTCCAGACCGAAGACGTCTATGCTAGAAGAAGATGGAGACGTGTCCAATATCTGGCCAACCAGTTTTGGTCCAGATGGAAAAAGGAGTACCTGGCAAACTTACAAGTTCGCCAGAAGTGGAATAAGAAATTAAGGAATCTCCAGACGGGAGATATTGTACTCCTCAAGGATGAAGACATGGTGCGAAGCCATTGGAAAATGGCCCGCATCATTGAGACCATGCCTAGCGATGACAAATTGGTTCGCAAGGTTAAGATACTCCTTGGAGACACAACTCTCTCCAAGGAGGGAAAAAGAACGAGAAAAGCCACATATCTCGAGAGACCCATCCACAAACTGACGCTTCTGATTGAGAACTCTGAGGCTCCACGGGTGGGAGAAGATGAAACGAACAATTGAAAGAAATCACAAGAGGTGATTTGGGTGGGAGTGTGGATAACAGAGTAGACCAAGAGTAGAGCTGCCATCTGGTGGAGGATTAGAGAACCAAAATGGCCATATGACCATACGGCCACCCGGTGGAGAAAGTCAGAACTAGCAAAAGCCTCATCACCAGATTGGTGCTCAGAGCAACTCAAGGGAAGTCCCTACGCCCACACAACATAGTCCCTTTCCCAAAGGTACCATATTTTTGGGGTATTATTTGATGTTTGAGTATAAAGGTTTATTGATTGTTTTGCAACCATGTATAAGGACTTGATTAATAGTTGAGATGTGACGTTTAATGCCTTAAGTTAATGGTTCATTGAACAAAGGGAACTACTTGCATATCACTACACCTAGCAGCCATGTGGAGTGAGCCACAGCAAGGACCAAGTAATGTGAAATAATCTGAAAGAATCACCCTGCCAAGACCTGTATAAAGGTGCAGCAAGGTAAGAAACTAAGAGATGAAACATTTAAGATTCATGTTATTGCATTTTTGATGTATGATTGTCAGTGTTTTAGTGTATATGAGCACTCTGGAAATGTGCCAATCCAAGCCTCCCACACTGAAGGATATCAGTATAGAACAAAGGGTTTGGCCTTTCAGGCTATGTAAAATACTCAATACTACTGGTGTTTTGTGTATTAGAAGTTATTGCATGTGTATTATGAAAATACTCAGAGTGTATAGTTCAAGAGTTTGCCACCAGGTGATGGTGTTGATTCAAATAGTGAGTTTTGCTAGTGAGTGCAGATATACAATACATGTATACCACCTCTGCTATGATAAACATATAGTCCAAGATTAAGAATGCCATTATTTACTGGTATTTGTCACTCAAGTAATTATGGTATGATTTTGTTTATGATCACAATTTATTGGTAATTTTGCTATGATTATTGAGCAATATTTTGCCTATTTTGGTGACTCAAAAATGGGTATTTTTGAGTATTTACATGAATATTTGTGTCATTTTAAGTGAAGAATTTGTGAGATTTAAGGTGCAAATTTATGATTAATGTAGCCTTAAAGCTGTATTTTAATTGACATAATAAGCCTATATTTGGGAAATATTTCTATATTTCTATGACAGAAAATTGGTATTTTCAAGATGGTTATTTGCCTATATTTGGGAAATATCTCTGTATTTCTATGACAGAAAATTGGTATTTTCAAGATGGTTATTTGCCTATATTTGGGAAATATTTCTATATTTCTATGACAGAAAATCGGTATTTTAAGCTGGTTATTTGAGAGAATGTTTGTTATATTCTATGGAAAATTGTGACTGATGTGTACTTAGAGATTTATCATTTCTCTTTACAGTTTTCACGGTGTTTACAATAAACATCAGTTATCAGCCAAAGACTATGTTTGCCCTTCTTTATATACCGGTCAAGGCCTACACTGCATACATCAGTGGCTTGACCCTTTATACATAGGATTTGTGAGCTGAAGGCAAGTTGATCTCACCTACAAGCCTATGTACTGATCTTATATACCAACATAGCCTCGCATATCAATTTGCCTTCAGCTCACAAAACCTATATATATACTGATCTCACATACCAATCTAGCTTCTCATATCAACTTGCCTTCAGCTCACAAAACCTATATACTAATCTCACACAAGAATTTAGCCTCTAGCACCAACTTGCCTTCAGCCAAGAAACATGTCATCCTGATCTTACATACCAATCTAGCTTCTCATATCAACTTGCCTTCAGCTCACAAAGCCAAAACATAGGATTTATAAGCTGAAGACAAGTTGATCTCAAATACAAGCCTATGTACTGATTTTACATACCAATCTACCCTCTCATATCAACTTGCCTTCAGCTCACAAAACCTATATAAACTGATCTCACCTACCAATCTAGCTTCTCATATCAACGTGCCTGTGAGATCCTGTACTAGGTGTGTGTATGTGTGGTTGGGGGGGGGGGGGGGGGGCGAGTGGGGGACAAGTTGGGGGTGCGGCTAGTACGCGAGTTTTTCCCAGGGGCCACTCAGAGGGCTACTGCGGCTTATAGGATTGGCCCAAAGTCGGGGTGCGGCTTATACGCGAGTTAGGCTTATACGCGAGGTTTTAGGGTTGTAAAAACTGTCTAATGTAGATTGCATTGAATTGATGTTATTGTTCTATATGTATTTATTAAAGATGTACTATTTTCTATTTCCTCCTGCATTGCAAATTCTATCTCATCAAATCATTACCTATTTATTCATCCATGTGGTTGTATTGAATTGCGGTGTAATATTACAAACTATAGTCTAGAGAAACCAGAGTACAAGATTATATTACTACCAAAGTTATAATACATTTTTGCATCCAATATTGATAATTGTACACCATGTCTTGAACATGTTTTTGTCAATAAACGAATTTGTTTAGAACTCATTGAACCAAAAAAGCATTATAGATCTTTTGATGCCAATATAAGCCCACTCATCAGGCACGCATCATGCAGCCCCCTCAGTAATGTATACCCCCGTGTATACCCCAGTTCAATGTCATTTGGATGTCTTTAGGGCCTATTCAGTTATGCAATTTAATTTATCATCATCAAAGGAAGCAACATGACACTTGACAGGCATAGCCTAATACAGGCAATACAGTCAATGCTACCATGCATTTGATCTTAATTTGGACTATTTCTCTCAAACAGAATGTCAGAATGGCATTTGACATTTTATAGCCTTAGTAGGCTAATAGAGATTATCTCAATATATCACACCTAATTTCTTAATTTCCTCTTTTATATTGTGGCTATTTTGATAACCGTATTAAAACCACTTCAGGCCATCCATTGACTACCTGTGACCCCCTGTGACCCCAATTTGTGCACATAAATTTCGGAGCCCCTAGTTTGAGCAAAATGGTAATTTTCTGGTTTCAGGGGCTAAGGATAATACACCCCATAGCTTATAAAATTAAATATGGTTTGGTTATTTTCTGTGAAGTGTCTAGGAATTGACACCACTAATTGTGTGGTGTCCCGTATTACCCCAACCTCATTTTTCGGTGGGGTAATATGGGTCAAAGGCAATCCCTATGGCAATTTGTATATATTTTTTCTACAAAAATGTTAAACTACTAATCTTATTTAAAACTTCCACATGAAAGAGTGCCTTTGCAGAAACTACTTTTTTTCAAGATATCTAAATAAACTTAGTTCTTTGTGAGATTTTTTTCATGTATCAAATTTGCATGTGGTCATACTTTGTGTGGCGGCCATTTTCCAAAATGGCGGCATGAAAATACAAGAAATTTCAGGGTCAATTTGAACATCAAGGACAATTCACAATTTTTGCTGTTTCTAGTGTGCATCTCATTGAGGTAAAAAAGTATCTTTATAATGTTTTGGGACAGTTTAAGTCATCATATATTTTGTTAAGGTACCTCAAAGGCCTCTCATTCAAAGAATTCCACCCATGCATGACTTTCCAAAAAAAGCTATGAAATTAATTTATATGATGTTATGAATCATGCCATGAGGACCATATAGGGCTCAGTCTCATGAGTTTGTAACATTTCAAACGTCTTTGACTGGTGCCGTCTTTGACCGGTGCCGTCTTTGACCGGTGCCGTCTTTGACCGGGTATGTGATTAAAATGAAGAAAAAAGTAGTGTATAGTAAAGAAATGGGTAAATTTTTTGTGTAATATGTTATAATACATCATTTCGAGGCATTATTTAAAATTGATATATTTCATATATTTATGTTACTGGCTCAGTCTCATGAGTTTGTAACAGTTGAAACATCTTTGACCGGCGTCGTCTTTGACCGGTGACGTCTTTGACCGGCTGAAGAAAAAAAGCCCAAAAGGAACCCTTAATATGTGCATTAAAATAAAAAAATTTAATTGGGTAAAACAACCATAGACTGTTTATTACATGAAGAAGTTTAAGCTTAAATTTCTTTACTGTATACTACTTTTTTCTTCATTTTAATCACATACCCGGTCAAAGACGGCACCGGTCAAAGACGGCACCGGTCAAAGACGGCACCGGTCAAAGACGGCACCAGTCAAAGACGTTTGAAATGTTACAAACTCATGAGACTGAGCCCTATATGGTCCTCATGGCATCTCAAGGTGTCCCGCATTCCCCCATCTTCCCCTACTGACTGACCCCTCAGTCATTGTTAAATATAACTTTGCCATTGTGACTATTAAACATGGTGGTACAATTTTAACGCCAGCCTGGTGATCATTATCATCGTAACCGCGGAGCGGCTAACCAGACTGGAAGGACCTTCTCGGGGCGTTCGCTCCAGGTCCAGGTGACTAAAGCTCATATGAACAACCTAGGATACTAGTAGTCTGTACTGACTAACACATTCAACCTATGGATTTTCAGTGTAGGGCCAAAAAAAAAGAAGGTTGGTTTCCGGTAACATGGACCGTCATGGTCTGACAAGCTAGGCCCGGCCGGCCGGATTTTTTAAATTTTAACTTTTTATTTTTTTTAATTTCCATTTTAGGGTCCGGTTTTAGAGTTTTTGCCATAAAATCCTTAATAATTGTCCGATTTAGGCCTACGAACCGTAAAAAACGGCATAGGGCAAAATTTTCCAGAAATAGAAAAAAAAAGAGGGGGACCCAGCCCTGTTTGGCTAGACCCGGTCAGGCGACCGGAAACAAACCTTCTTTTTTTTTGGCCTAGGCTACAAAACCCCGACTGAACCCCGGAGCAAGCGAGACGCTGAACAGGTGCGCGCCGCGAAGGCGGCAATTTGGCGCAGTACTGCCCCCTGGGTTTTACAACGGGAACCTCAGTAATTGCAGACGCCACCTTACGAAAGATTTTGAACTATGACTCTCTTTTGCACACGACACGCTGAAATGGTTGGCATTTGCCCCCAACGTTTCGTTTTCATTGCAGCCAATCAGCGATCGCAATAGACACAAGCATGGCGGACGAAAGGGGTCAACCGATCCAGGAATGAACTAACGTCATGTTTCACTGTAGTTATTGAGAATTTTATACACTAGTTGTGCTCCATATATCCGTTAGATCCGAGGGCACCCTGTGTGGCTGCTGTCAAGGATTACAACATGGATATAAGTGACGAAAATATTCAAACACTTCTGGCCATGGGCTTCCCCAGTGAAGCCGAGATACGGCGGGCTCTCAAACTGGGAAAGAACGATCTCAGTGAAGCTGTGGCTATCTTAACAAACGAAAACCCCTCAACCACCTACGACACCCTGGATGATCTTGACGTGGAAATGAAGGATATTGAGAGTCGACCATGCACCCAAGCACCAGTGTATGGACCTGCCCTCCCACCCAGTTACGATGAAGTGGTCGAGCCCCAAGCCAGCCCAGTAAGTAGTGACAGTTGTTGTGCCAAGCCCCCTTCCACAAATTCTGTGACCTGTCAGAAATTAACACCGTCCCCCATCAGTACTGCTATCCGTCGTTACAAAATATGGGTATCGCTTTAGAGACTGCCAAAGCAGTTTGTAACTCTGTCGTTCCAACTTCCATTGCATTGTTGGGACAAAATCTGGTGAGAAATATCACTGCAAAGTGCAAGAGTGAAGAGGGTGTGTCAGTGTCTGGCTAGCTGTCAGTCACTCAAATACACACTGCTTGGCGGGACCTTGCTGTCAAGTGATGTGTTGTAAACATAGCTTCAGTCACAGTGACTCACAGCCACAGAGGTGGTATGAGTGGGGAAGTGGTTTTTGCAATGGTATTTTCTAATGTCAATCTAAATAGCTGACACATGTTCCCATATCTGGAGATGCTGGTATCAAGATTTGTACATCCATTTTAATATTCCTTTAGCTGTATTCTTATTTCTGTATCTATATGTATGTGTGTTATATAGCCTATGGACCTTTTGTACAACGATTGAGTCTGAAATAAAGATTTGAATTGAAAAATTGAATATGGCATGTCTATTACCATACTCAAGAACTACTACTAGCATACTACCGGTACTATAACATAGTCTGTATAGATCAAATCATCAATGCACCAAGAAAGTGTCACTTTTTCATTACAAAGTTGTATTAACTTTGGTTTTAGCAGAATCTTCATAACATTGTCTGCAAATGCTATGTTTGCGAACATCTCATATCAGGAGATTCCCAGGATAATTATCTTTCTAATATGGGTATAGACCCCTAAAACCGACATGGCGACATGGGCATTTCTTAAAATCGACATGGTGACATGGGCATTTCTTAAAATCGACATGTGACATGGCCACTTTAGTGACATGTGACATGGGCATTTTAAAATCGACATGTGACATGGGGCTTAGTGACATGAAAAAATAATCTCATATGGAGTGAAGTAGGCTGCCAAAACCTTTCTTCAAATTTGACCCCTGTGGGTTATCAAATTCCAAAATTTTCCCAGGGCCTGCGGCCCCAAGACCCCCAATTATTACTCTCTCGACTCTCTCTATGCTCCTAAACTCTTTTCATTAGTGACACTAGTGACATGACATTTTCCTTAGTGACATCATGTGACATGGCCATTTCTTAAAATCGACATGGGGACCCCCCCATCTACCCCCCCCCCCCTCTAATAGTACATGTATATATTGCTAGAATGCAGGATTTTGTATATATGGCCTATATATGTATTTGGCGATCATACTTCAGAAGTGTTCAAAAATGTTATCAACAACATATCTGAAAAGTCACCCTTTCTTGCTGCTAGTCTAGTCTAGACTAAGACGTCGACAGTCTACACGATTGTGGTTTTAATTTAGGTGGTTTTGAGATAGGCTATAAGGCATAAGGTGTTTGTAATTAGACTAGTCAATAGCACAGATTGGTTTGTTAGGATTGCTTATATATATATAATATATAGTAAGCCATAGTAAGTTAACATATACCTTGTTCACCAGTTGGCAAAGATGCTTTATTTCATGTGGAGCAACAACTTTACCATTGTTTTGTATGGGAAGGGCCATTCTCCACACCCCTGTGGAGAAACTGAATCTCATTCTCCATGGTATAGGTTGTGAAATGTCTTCAAATGTCATTTTAAAATGGAATTGATCAACATTCACATGCCTGTTTAATGGGTGTGATGATTGGATCTGTTATAGTGTTAAACTGCATTTCTGTTGAATCATCACACAGCCACCTAAGTCTTAGATCCGATGAAAAGACACCAAATACTAGAACCTTAATGGACGCCCTTCCTTCTGTTATGACGTCACTGTGTTATGTTATTAGATTTGGTAGACCTGGTATCACATTAAGTGTTGACTGACCGTAACTAAGTGATGTATTTGTTATCAGATAAGCCATAAACAAAGAAGGAGAAAAGAAAAAGTACAAAGTTGTTACCATAGGCTATAGGCCTACACAAGTACCCTAAATACATGTGATAATTACTTACGTCATGTGCTTATATATGCCTTCCTGGAATGTGCATGTCATCATTTATATCGGAGATTGAGAATGAAATGTATCTTGGCATAAAAACCCGTTGATTCATGTTATTCTCAGGTCAATACTAGCACTATCAACTGCACGATAAGCCCACATATATCTACATCATGAAGTGTTGTCTCAATAAACAATTGGCATTGATTATATGATTTGTCTGGCCCCGTCACTAGACAAGGATTCCTACTAATATTTGTTAATGGTGGGGGGGGGGGGGGGGTTGTTCCGGGGGTAACTCGATTTATCTTACATCATTCCGAACAACAATTCCGGTATATCTACAAGGCAGATCATCGATAAAGCTGAACGTGTTCACTTTGAAAAAAAAGTCCCCCAACCCCCAGTAGCGTTTTGTGGGGTTTCTTTTAAAAAAGGGGTGAGACATTTTGGCCCCACCCCCCGCCCCCACATTTGTTAATTCAGAAATGACCTCATCCTACATATCAGAACAGTATGACTTTGAATTCATAAGTGGTATTATACTCATTACAGCGGCCTGAGGAAGAATCAAAACCAGGAGATGAAGGCAACGACGACTCCTCCCTAGAATTTCCCTACAGCAACCTGTATGAACTAGAAGGTCGGGTATTCACAGAGTCTTGGTCCATCCCCTACAAACGTGAAGAGTCGCTAGGGAAATGTCTTCTTGCAGCAACACGGCTAGCAGAAGAAGGTATGTCTGCACTTAAAAACAACGATAATCATATGCCTGTTGTTCTAAGGTTTTTCATACTTAATGTTACGGTATGAAATTGTGGCTTTAATATCTAAAATTTATTATCACCCCCTATCTTTGGATTGAAATATAAAGTGATATTCATTGGAGGCATTCCATCTTGAAATACAAAGCGCCGTTTAAATAACTACATAGAGAGGCATGTAGGCATAATTAATAGCTCGTCTAAAAAAGATTAATGTTCAACCCCCTTCGCACTTTCTTTTTTTCAGGCCTGTACGAGACAGACCAGTACTGTACTAGGTTCATGGAACGCTGTATGCCTGAGTCGTTCCAAAAGGTGGATGTTTTTCCTTTGATAACAACAGAGGTTATATAATGAACTGTCTTTTTAAAGTTATTTACAAGAAAAAATAATTAAAAATTGAAAGTTATCGTT
Source organism: Harmothoe impar (assembly GCA_947462335.1). Lineage (NCBI taxonomy): Eukaryota > Metazoa > Annelida > Polychaeta > Phyllodocida > Polynoidae > Harmothoe > Harmothoe impar. The sequence goes on from OX381705.1 coordinate 50,777,360, forward strand.
CACATATATACCGTTACGGATCATACCGGATTAGTAACAACTGAATCATAAAATACCACCGATGCAAGTTTGTGAAACAGCTGAAAAAATGAATTGGGTTTTAATTTAGTTTCCTCCCAACTTCCACCTGTAGCTGCTAACATCAGGCACCGTTCACCGCTGGGGGCCCGAGATCCAAGAAGGCATCTACAACATGCTACAGCTCCTCATTGACCTGGTCGCTACAACACTACAACACAAGAATGTGCCCATCGGTCTCCTGCACGTCCTCTCCATGGTGAGTGCCTTGATGTTGCTAGCATAGTTGTGGAGCCATAAAAAAATGAAATCGAAATTTCTATTTAAAGGTATATTTTAGATTGTTTTAACCCGGTAAAAAAGGGAAACACAGTGTTTTAACACTATACTATTTCAACGCTATGATGCAGGAATTATGCCCTGAGTGCTGCATGCGTACATGCAACTTGTCAGTCCAACCAGGTTGATACACACTCCTGAAGGGTCAGCATGATGCATCAGTGTAGCACCGGTGAGTTCCTCACCTGCGCTGCGCTTACCAGTGCATTATGACGACAAATGATCATGAATCTTCAGGACCCTAGAGAATAAATGGCCAAGTGTGAATAACTTTAAGACAAAACTCAACTTTCTGTTCTACACAGGCATTCAATCCAGATACAGAGTACCACACCAAAAACAAGGCTCGACGTCCTGACCGCGGATATTGGGAGGAGAAATTTGGTGTTGGCCAAACATTTGCAGTCAGCCCACCAGCCAATTCCTATAAGGTGTGTCTTACTTTACCCAAATATTCATGACACTTTGGAGATTTCGTTTGATTTGTTCTAGCAATAGTATCATAATATAAACATTGTCATCCTTGTTTCTACCAATAATATGCCACGATTCAGTAATGCCACAGTCTGACTACTGTAAATAAATTAATAATATATAATTTTGTCTTAATTTCTAGGATCCTTATGGTTGGTTGACCAATCTCATCAACAGGGTAAGTAGAAGTTCACTCAATTTGATATTGATTGGGCCTAGTTTTGCAAGAACCCACATACATGTACTAGGAAACAGCAAAATAGACAACAATAGATAATACGATCGACGTTTCAAACGCCTGGATTCATGATTGCATATTGAAAGATTTAGGACATTTATCACTTGTCACGTCATAGTACTTTAAAAAAATGCCTAGGTACAATGTATATCTGAGGTAAATACATCAATGATTTAGTATAGTATTATGAATTGTGATACTTTTCCGTGTCCTAGTGAACTAAGCAACTAACATCAGCTTTGTTTCTTGCAGTTTGCTGATAAGCGGGGGTTTGAATTCATTAAGGAGCGAATGGCTGCCGCAGATTTGGATGCCCCTGTAAGTACTGTTTTCTATTTGCTCGTGTAAAAATAGAACAAATGCTCTCTGCAACTCTTGACTATACCTGTATACTACAAGTTTATGATATGGGATCACAGTTAAATTGGGAACGATTTAGGCTTGGTTCAGTAACCGTAAGTATTGTTTACACATTTCTTTAAGGTTGTTTTTAGAATTACAGTGGACTATTCTAGTCCGAGGAATTTTAACGTAGTGACCATGTATCTATATTCCTTGTTGCAGTCGATGTCTGCCTTGTTGAGTCTATTTGGGCAAAGCGCAGAGTTTCTGAATACGCCAGTCGTACAATCCATCCTCGCTCCAGGAATGGAAATCGCTGTGCGCTATGTACAGAAACTTGACGAGAACGAGCTCAAAGACAAGGTAAGCAGTCATGTCTGTACTTCGTGTGTCGTAAAATGCATTTTTTTGGTAAAGATTTGTCACTCTCCTAAGCCTAATGTCTGCCTCCCGGCGATGGTTCGAAGTACCGAGGGGGGCATGCATCAAGCTCACTCATTAACTGGTAGTGGCGTTCTGCAAAAAAACAATTTTTTAATGTAAAATACTTTTTAATAAATAAAATGTTATAACCAGGAAGAAGACTTTTTAAATTTATTTAACCGTTCATAACATACAAGAAGTGATACAATGAGATCAATCTCAACATATTAAACTGAAGTCCATATTTAAAAAAATATTCCCATTTTTGATACATTGCAGAAAGTGGGCTGTGTCAGCGAGATGTTGGCAAATATGAAACTGCTGTGTCTACACATGTGGCCAAAGGAGGTGGACAACATCGACGAGCTCCGACTGGAAATAACTCTGCGCATGCTGAAATCGCCTCACTTTAATGCCCGGATGAACTCTCTCAAAGAGGTATGGATTTTAGAAGTGTTACGCAGAAAACAGTTCAGTCTGAGTTAGTGACTAGCTATTAGTTAATGAATTGAAGTTACTGGTAAGAGTACTAGTATACAATCTGGAATAACAAAAGCACGTGAATTCTCGTTTTCTTGAATACTAGCGGACATCAAAAAGGGGTTGGGTAATTGCCAGCTAGTAGTATCGTGCTACGTTTCGCCCATGTCAGTGGTCTTGATCCAACATGACATTGATATCTCATGTAGCCCCATAGTACTTTAATGAGCTATGCCTTCTATCGTCATGATGCATGCAAGCAGCGTCCCTAGCGAGTTTACTGGCCACAGTAACATTCTGATTCATGTATCATATCAACCGTTTCGAGGTATCTCAAGCTTGTAGGGTCGGCATGATGCTTGAATACAGCAGACGACGACAACAGGTCATTTATAAGACATTAAAACACTATGCCGCCATTAAAGGCTTAATTAATTACACCTATCTTCTCTTGTGTACCCCAGGTAACAAAGTTGATAGAAGAGAGCAGTGCAACCAAAGTGGGCAAGACTGCCATAAACCACGCCCGCGTCTTAGAGTGGCTAGTCAACAACAAAGTCCTATCTATAGCTTTAGAAGGTAGGTACCTTTTCGTGTTTTGCAGCTACCGGGGAAACTGCACAATAAAGCAAGCTACCCATCCTAACAAATATGCTTCAAATTAAAGTTTCAACATGTTACAATGACATTGTGTTACAGGTACAATGAGTGTACCGTAAATTCTCGCGTAGAAGCCGCGGCTTGTACGCGAGTCAGACTCAGCTTTCTTTTGATACCAAACATGCCTATATAGGGTGCGGCTTATACGAGAGTTTTTATTAGTATACTACAGTACCAAAATCGCAATATTCACACCCCCTCTGCGGCTTATATAATTTGTCAAAGTTAGGGGTGCGGCTTATACGCCAGTTAGGCTTATACGCGAGAATTTATATAAAAAGAAAAGTTTTAAAAAGAGGGGTGGGGGGGGGGGGGTGGGAGCACTTTTCAAATCCACTTGTCGAATTGATTAATGAAATAAAATAGTAACATTCCTAATTCAGATAGCAATGCCTGGAGTTGCTGTTAGATGACAGCTGTGATATTGTATGTTTGTGACTTTGTTTACAGGTAATATTGACCAAGCACAATACTGTGATAAAGTAAATAATGTAGCTGATTTCCTTGGTGCGAAACTCTCACAAGATGAGTTGACAAAAATATGGAAAATGCAGGTAAGATCTTCGTAGTGTTCTATGTACAAATCTGTAGTACATGTGTTGTGTATTTTAGACTATTAAATGAACCTACTTAATTGTGCAACTGATATATGATCTATTATAAAACCCCTAGAAATATGTCATGTTATCCGTCTATTGCTCTTCAACTTCTTTAGTACGTGTATAGTTTAACATGGTTATAAAAGAGTTTTTTTTAAAGACATTTCTATGTTTTGCAGAATGGTGCCAATAACATCGTCATAGATAATATCCATTCTATCATCGCCGCTGCCGCCGTGAAGTTCAGTGCCCAGCAACTAGAACAACTATTTATATTAGTGCAAATGGTAAGCACAACCCTCTTTTCAAAACTAAGGAGCTTTTATAATACAAGTAGTAAATAAATGACAATCCCCAGTTCACTTCATAGTAGGTATGTTGTACGTGTATAACGAATGCTAATTTGAAGACAAATATGAAAACATTGGGAAATGCATGTGTGTTCGGGTATTTTTTGTACTGCTACATCCATACATACTGATTTGATTTTCAGAGTTGGCAAGACGAAAATGATAAAATGCGGGAAAAGCTCATCAGTCTCATTGGTAAAATAGGACGTGAAGCAAAGATCCAGAAGACAACACACCGGGTAAGGTTACTTAAACATCTATCCCCCTCTAGTAAGAGTTCTATAGGTCATGTACTTGCCACACTGGAATAAAGCAATGTAGGCAGATTGACCGTCTCGATCAGATTGAAATGGGATGGTGTGAGATTTCTGACACGAAGGATTGTTAATAGCTGTGTAACATTATGCTCTTTTTAAAAATGAAATAAATAAGGCTTGAGAAAGATGTGAAATGGGAGAGGGTGGTGATCTGAACAGATCTAGAGGGTGGAATGGTGCATGTACCCCTTAGTCTGCAATGTCTAAGGCCGAAGAAGAAAAAAGGGGTAATATACCTAGTATTATAAGTATAGGTGACCCAAGCTACCGTAAATTACCGCGTATAACCCGCACCTCGCGTATAACCCGCACCCCGACTTTGGGAGAATCATATAACCCGCATCTGGGGTCTGGAAATTGCCGTTTTAGTACTGTATTATACTAATAAAACCCCTCGTATTACCCGCACCTAGACTTTGAGAATATTGTATAACCCGCACTGGGGGTTTGGTTCGCGTATAACCCGCGGGTTATACGCGGGAATTTACGGTAATACTAATCTACATAGACATGAGCATATATTTGATGTCTTTACCCAGGTTCTGGAGTTGCTATGGGATCTGGCCCATCTGCCTGCACTGTCCACCCCTCTGGTGGAGCAGGCTCTCGCTGAGCATCTCGCCATTCTCATCGACTCCAACATTGTCAAGGAACAAATAAAGAAGTCGTATGTGGTCAAGTGTGTCGATGACATCAAGGAGGTAATCCAAATATCGGTTATTTTGAGTTAAAGTCCAAAGAAGTATTGGCTTAAATATTGGAATTAATGTCGACAAAGCAGTAGGCCGGCTCTCTGAGTGTTTGAAGAAGTCAGGTGCACATACATCTGTCCTTGCATTCACAAAAATACAAAACTGTTTCGAGAGTAAATACTATTTAAAACGCGCCACTTTTTTGCGATAACCATTTTTACATGTATGTCCACCTCATCATAGTGCTCACACTACCGATAAGTATAAAAGTGATTTGTATTCTTTGATACTGAGACCATGAAGGAAGAGATAGTCGTGATTAGCACAGTATCATATATTCCATCTTTTGTTTCAGGGTAAATGGGTGCTTCCTGCATTGAAACAACTCTTACAGATCTCCAAGAATATCTACAGATACAGCTTTCAGAAAGCAGAAAAGGTATTTGGGTTATATCCTAACAACTCATCGTTTTGACAATATGATATTCGAAAAAGAAATCGATGTTAACATACAGTATATTATAAAAGCCTGTCAATCGCACACTACATCTTTATAGTGTGGGATGTAAAAAACAGTTCCTCTGCAAAGTGTAGGGGCATGCTTTCTACCTTCGCCCACCTCATAGAATCGATCACCATCACCACCTTTGAAAAGTTCTGAGTTCTGAAAAGTTCTGAAAAGATCTAACGCGTAAAGCAACCTTACATCCAATCAACCAATTGGTATCAAATCATGGAATCATTCCACTGTATTTTATTCACTACATCTATAGGACTATCTTCAAGAGCTGAACAAGAGCCATGATATCATCAAACTTGTGACGAACAGTTTAGTCAAATTCCACCAAATGGCAGTAACACTTGCCCGGTCCAAAGCAAAGGACGCAGAAGCTATGGTCACAGGGGATACACTGGTTGATGGACGGTATACACACAAAGATGTAAGTATTAGAGTATTAAATGTTATCTTATTTTTAAGATCTGATAAATCTTACAGGGTATATACATCCCCATCGAGTGTAATTTATACAGCACAATTATAGATGTTTATTTTGATGTAACTGTCTGTAACACTCGATAATAAAGATAAGTGTTTAAAAAAAAATTTAAAAATAATTTTATCATGAAAAGTCATTTAGTGCATTTGATGTGTATGACGTGGGTACTAATTATTGCTGTACGTCATGTGTGTTAAGTCGTTGTCCTAATGGGTCTCTCTGTTCTCATGTTACAGTACGTCAACGTCCATTTGAACTTCCTCCAGTTTGTTCTGGAGATTGGACAAATGTATCTGCCATGGCACCGGGCGCGCGACATGTGGGACTGTCTGGCCGCCAACCCCGACGCCTGCACATGGGACCGCGAGGTATTTACCGTGTTACTATCGGACGCTGTATCTGTTTGTGATGTGGTATTCAGTTGTGTATTTCAATTCCAAAGTGTCTTCTAGTTGATACCAGCCAAGAAAAAATGTCCAGGAATACTGAATAGTCCCTCATCGCCTTGCTTAATGTTTTGATTTCTTTTTTGTTTTCCAGAACTGCTTTGAATGGTTCACAAAGGGTATCTCTGATTTAGATCAGGAAACTCGGTCACAGCTGTTTCAAAAAGAACTACTTAAACTAGATTCAGCCAAGTTGTCAAACAATGGTAAGTCTATACACCCTTACATAATTAAAGCCTTAAACATTTAGGCATTGATAGATGTGATATTCCAGTAGCCTGCCAAGATCATATATTCATGGACATGGTCAGTATTTCTAACCCTGTACACTGATGGGTTTCTACCACTAAAATTACTCGTTGGTAACTATCGTGCAACCTGACATGCTATGTCCTATGATAACGATCCCCGCTATCTTCTCAGGGTTTGACTGCTTCAAGTGCTTCTTCGAGAACGTCAATCAAAGTGAACACAAACTGAACAGATCAGGAACGGTAAGGCAAAGTTATTCATTTCCGACATGTTGCTTATCACTTAAATAACGTCAAATATGGCTGTCAAATAAATACGAGGAGAACACCTACAAAATGGTATAGTGCATTGACAATTTGAACCATTTGCCGGACAAAATAATGTTAATGATATTGTATGAGTATCCACTCCCTAATATCGGGCCTAATCGGGACTGGAGCTGGTTGCGGCGGCACGCACCGATAAGAGCTGAAGCCTGATAGGCTGGGTACAAGCTTGTCACTGGAAGTGATTGTTTACCAGGTACAAGGTACCAGTCAGGGTTTGTCTTATCAGTGATGGTAACCGCAACCAGCAAAATCTTAAATGGCGTACCCACTAGATATGACCTTACAGGCCTATACCATATGGTATACATGCATATAAACAGTTGTTACTAATATCCTCAGTATAAATTCATGACAAAATTAGTGAAACAAGATTGTGTGTGTGTTTCAGGTTGTTGAGAAGCTGGACCTTGTAGGACTGGACTTCTTGTGGGAAGTCTGTCTTAACTCAATGGATCCAACGATAGCTGAGAAGGCGACATCGTTGCTCATGACCATGTGTTACACCAACCTCTCACCGCGGTTGAAGAGAGTAAGTTTCCTGTCAAACTTACCAACTTTCGCTCCCCAGACTGCTTCTGGTTCTTTCAAGTAGCTGTTAACTTGAAGTGTGCCTCTTACAGGAGAGCTGATGAGACGAGATGATGTAACTTTTCTCTGAGCTTCATTGTGTATGAATGAGAACACTTGCTAAAGTCTCTGATTATAAAATGAAAAAATGATAATTCAACAAATTGATTTTATCACCATAAACATTTACTATCGGGTGTGAATCAATTGCACTAAACTGTAGCAAATATGTCAATATTTGTATTAATTTGAGTTTTCATATTTCAGGATCCCCAGACGTTACACAAGAAATTCATTGACGAATGTTACAGTAGAGTAGAGGTAAGACCATAAACAGCCATACTTTTCTAGTATACCTTCCAATTGGTATTCGCTGCAATTCAAGAATATTGGTATAGGGGCGTGTGGCTTGTATGTACACTGCTTGATTTGACTCAATAAATGTTTATAAAGTAAAGAGACAAGCACTTAAGAAGCCCCCTTTTCTACACCGGTGAATGCATCAAATTCTAATAGCGATCACTCAGAAATGTCTGCAACAATACTAAAAATGATTAAAAAATTTCAGACTGCAATGATCCCGTTAGGAGGGTCAGCGTTAGCCCAAGCGTTGTCCTCAGCTACCACTGTGGTGACTGCTGCTATCATTCCTGATGCTGCCGCCATGCCTGCCCCGTCCAGGTGAGTGAAGTATTCATACCACGTGTTCTGTCATAAAGCAAGGAACTTAATTCAGATAAAAGCCTAGCTGCTAGCATTAAACATTTTTGACTCAGGGTAAACTGAGTTATACCTAACAGCTGAAACATGTTTTAAGACGTTTTTGTGACATGGGAGAACTTGTGTCATTCAGTCTGTATGGGACACAGACATGAGATAAGACAATGGAGAGACAGGCAAGATCGGGGGACAAATGTTTATTAGAAAAGAAATGTGAAATGTCTTTCCTTCCGTATGATATTGAGCTGCGATCTTCAGGTATTAATTTCTGTCTTTTGCATAAACTCTTAAGTATTCTTAAATTGCTACCCTCTAAATGAAAGCCACATAGGGTTCAATGTTAAACCAAAGATAGAAATCACATTTTCAGCCACACTGCCCTGGCATATTTTTCTCTTTACATGCAGAAATGCCATCTTGTACACTAGAAATACCCTCAAACACACAGTAAAGAACCATTTAGCTACTTTGATTTAAATTAATTTAAATTAAAGACACCAATACAGAGCAACAGAAGACAAATATTATACGGTAAATTCCCACGTACTACCCGCGGGTTGTACTCGGATCAACCTCAGCTTTCATTTGATACCAAACATGCCTATATAGGGTGCGGGTAATACGAGGGTTATTATTACTATAGAATAGTACTAAAATAAAAGTTTTCAAACCCAGAAACGGGTTATAGGATTCTCCTAAGTTGGGGGTGCGGGTTATAAGCGAGATGCGAGTTATATGCGGGAATTTACGGTAGTTCCTGTTGCAACCGTCATGCAGAGGGTGGCGCCACTCACTGTGACTTCTTGTATTTCCACCTGTGGTACTGCTGCTACTCACAAGGGGGTGTGTTGGTTGGACAGAGGATTAGTGTACCTGCACTCCACAAGGAGGCTCTGTTGTGGCTCTGTGTCGTCACCTATTGCAGCGCTATGTACGTCACAGTTGGTATTTTTGAACTCGCTTTTGACAGGGACAGAAGGTGGTACATGCCCGCAGCCGGCGACTGTCGCCCACACCCACCTGCACACCCACACCCACCTGCTCCCCCACACACACCTGCTCACCCACACCCACCTGCTGGCCTGAAATGGAATAACACATGTATGACACATGGCTTGAGGGTACCTTTAAACAAGGAATTCATTTCTGATGCCAGAATTGACCAATAAATGAGTATAAGGGAGTACTATATCTAACTGTACATGATAAGCTACAGACCCAGGTTTGTCGAAATGGTGTTAAACATCCATTACTCATTCACACACCCAGCTTACCTTGAGTCATCTGTGAGGCCACTCACACGCTCAATCTTTATACTTATCACTACCAGATCTATTATTCCCCCCCCCCCCCCAAAAAAAAAAAAGAAAGGGGGGAAAAAACAAGAATTAGAAATTTTTAGAGTTTTAATTATCGGAAAGTTATTGGCCGGTGACGGTAGTCCCCGGCCATGGTTAAGGAGTTCACTTTTCCGTAAGGTTTCAACGGGAGCTGCGCGCCCATAGGATTAGCATTGGATCGTTTGCTTTTTGCACCCTACAGGCATAGGCTCTATGGTCTCCCACCCTTTAGTACTGCACTCCGCCAGAGTGATCCTAACCGTGCGTCGTCTGCTCGTTCCCCTTACGCATTAGGCCTTACCTGCAATGAATCTATATGTTGATCACACGTCTCCTACCCAGAATTCACTGCTCATTCCGGTCTACTGAGCTTTGAATGGTACGATGTTTTTCACACGTCTCCCCGCCCTCTCCACACACACACTGGACAGGCAGCTCTCAGAAAGCTAAGAATTACCCCCCACCCACTGTGCAATGGTACCGCGGCCGCTATACATGTATGTAGCACTGTGGGCGGGTTGAGGTAATTATCAGCTTTCTGACGTGAATAGGATTTGGTAAGCGAAGCAGGGTGTGGAAAACCTGGTCAGTAAGGCGTGATCACCTTTATTAGTAGCACGTCGGTTCGCTTTTAGCAACCCCTGCCCTGCACCTCGACAATGCACTTACAGTAACAACCCCTTTGACGTTTCTCTCTCACACCCTCCACACACTAGCAGTACAGACTGCGACAAGCCGTTATATATACACCTCAGCAGCCTGGTAGGTGAGGGGAACCCCAGTATATTAGTATGCCCTATTCCATTTGTCGTCATGATAAATGAATGCAACACTGTTGTATCATTATTTCTGCACACTAACCCTTTAAGAACAGCATGATGCTTTAAGGGAGTGATCATTTTTTTAACAACAGGGGGGGGGCCGGTGGCGGGTTTCTGCACGGAGTGGGCGAAAGTTTTTACACCCCCCCCCCAAGGGGTCAACATTTTGTACCCCCCCCCCCTTAGGGTCGGAATTGGCTCGCACCCGGGCCCTTTGAAGCATAGTAACGCACAAGCTTTTTGGCCCAAAACAGGTTACTTTTTTTTTACCCCCCCCCCCCCCCCAGTCAAAGGGTCCAAATTTGTTCCCCCCCCCCCCGAACCCACACCCCCCCCCCCTGTTGTTAAAAAATGATCACTCCCTAAGTGAACATGGATGCATTCATGCATTATGACTACTCCAGACTAACCCTTTAAGGACAACATGGTGCTTCAAGTGAACATCAATGCATTCATGCATCATGACTTCTCCAGACTAACCATTTAAGGACGGCATGGCGCTTCAATTGAACGGGGATGCATTCATGCATCATGCCTTCTCCAGACTAACCATTTAAGGACAGCATGGTGCTTCAAGTGAACAGCGATGCATTTATGCATCATGACCTCTCCACACTAACCCTTTAAGGACAGCATGGTACTTTAAGTAAACCGCTATGCATTCATGCATCATGACCTCTCTGAACTAACCCTTTAAGGACAGCATGGCGCTTCAGGTGAACTGCCATGAATTCATGCATTATGACATCTTCACACTACCCCCTTAAAGACTGGGTTAACTGCCCCAAGTGAACAGTGATGCAATCAGGCATCATGTGTGCATCAATTATAATTATAGCCTAATAATATTATATGTGATCCAGAATCCTTGATGGAAACCGGCCACCACACCTACGGTGTGGATTTCGTAGATACTATACCTTTAAATCCTAGTTAAGGTCTGGTGTGGTTGTTTCAGATCGGCCAACCTGTTGATGATTGAGCGGCTTCTGCTAATTGCTGAGCGGTACGTGGTGACGGTAGAGGAATCACACACCACGGCACGTACCATCCTGCCCCACGGCGCCTCCTTCCAAGGACACCCGCTCTCCTTGTTTGTAGTGTGTGAGTCACCTAAAACAGACTTCAATGTCAAAGTAAGTTTTGAGTTAATGTCTGCAATGCGATATTCATATATGTCACCCCTTACATAACGCCCAGCTAAGACTTTGGAAGGATCATATAACCCGCACTGGGGTGTTGAAAATATGCACTTTAGTACTGTAGTATACTATGGAGACAAATTGTTGTGACTCCCGTCCACCATGACGCATGGTACTGTAGTATGCTTCTATAAATCCATGTATAACCCGCACCCAGAGTTTGTGCAAACCGTATAACCCGTACTGAGGGTTTATTGGAGTGGGCTATGTTCGCTGTAACGCTATGAAACTAGGTCAAGCCCACTCTTATATAGTCACCCTGTTTTTTTGTGCAGACATGTTTTGCCTGATCTGTTACAACTTGATGAAATATCCTGTGGACTATTTGAGCTATATCATTCTTTTGCAAAACACCTCAGGTATCTATATCTGTAAAAAGAAATGGGAAAAAAAGAAGTTAAATCACCTAAAATAAGAGATTTCTTTAAAAAACTGAAAAAAAACTCAGATTCTGCCAAAAAAAAAGTGAATGTTGGGAGAATGTAATTTTCTACATGATTTCAGTATTGTACCATTTCAAATATTGCTCTGTTGTATTCCCTACTAAAAATGGTGATAACTCCTGTTGTTAGTTTAATGAAAATACTTAGCATCAAAACAATATATTGATGTGAAGTTGGCGTTTTTTCAATAGTCCAACGAACATGGCGGGCGTCAACTCGCATCGATATTTGACAATTTTCGGCGCGCCGACGAGTCGATGTCTTGTGTTCTAAGCCGTTTTGAAGGCTGTAACCTGTCCCATTCTCTTTATTTTCGAATTTTAGGCCAAAAACATGTGCTGGGGGGTTGAAAAGATTATTATTTAGGCCATTTAGAGCATATTTATCGATTCGAATCGATGCGAGTTGACGCCCGCCATTTTGGATTTCTACTGTCACGTGACCCTAGTCCTGACTTCTGATTGGTCGAGAGCTGATGTCTTTGGGTACGAGTGTGGCCCGCCATGTTGGATTTTGTTCGGTCTTTCTACATTTTTCATCGATATGTGATGAAATACTTCGTTTTGGAGGCTCAGACCTGTCCCATTGTCTTTATTTTCGAATTCTAGGCCGAAAACATGTGCTGGGGGGGGTGGAATGGTGGCTATTTGGACCAATTTGAGCAATTTTATCTTCTACAAAACTTCTATATTTCCTTGCCGCCTGCCGCCAAAATGGCGGCGGCTGCAGCGTGATTTGCTTTTGACCAATCAGAAGTCAGGACTGAGGTCACATGACTTTGTGCCGCTACTAAGATGTATCAATTTGGCCGCTACTAAGATGTATCAATTTGCAGCCGCTACTAAAATGTATCAATTCGCTGTCGCTACTAAAATGTATCAATTCGCTGCCGCTACTAAAATGTATCAATTTGCTGCCGCTACTAAAATGTATCAATTTGACCTAGGCTAGGCTATTGAAAACAAAGAGGGGGGGGGGGGGCACCGGGACTATAATCAATTCTCTCAATGTAGGCCTACTAACTATAGCTTGGCCTATTTTATTTATAGCCCCCCTACCCTCGCTGAAGCCAAAAAAAAAACACAAAAAAAAATAAATTATTTAGCACCTTTTCTGCCCGAGATCCTCTGTTATAGCACCTTTCCTCCCCAAATTCCTCTTTATTAGGACCTTTCCTGCCCCTAATCCTCTTTTATAAGGCTAGGCCTACTTTTAGCTTGAGGGGATACCGCTTTTGTCATTAGAAAGTCAAATGGATTATCTAATTTGAGTACAGTACGTTATTTCTCATTTCTGACAGCAGAATCGTAATCGCCAGAAGAAGCTACCCTAATTTCATATATTGGAAGTCATGTATAATCGAATTCCAGGTGGTAGCTGTAGGTGAGCAGGTGGCTGTGGGAAAGTAGGTGGCTGGGGGCGAGCAGGTGGCTGTGGGCGTCAGCGCCCGGCAGCGCGTAACCGCTGTTTTACGTCTCGGCCGAAAAAGCGAGTCGATCAGAGCGTCAGCAGCGACACCATCTTCGTTGCAGCTTCGCTTCGAGTTCGACGTGTCGGGTTGGCCGGGGGGGGGGGGGGCGGCGTGAGCTGCAGATGATGTTGCCTCCAAAACCGATTTTGCCCCCAAAACCGATTTTGAGCCCCAAAACGATTTGACCCAAAAACGATTTTGAAGTTCTCCTACCCTTCCGAAAATCGGGCCGATCGGAGCGTAAACAGCGAAGATATTTGCGATTTTCGTTTTGTCTGATTATATTGGTACTCCGTTTATCCCGTTCTCCCTTTCTCCCTTTCTCCGTTTATCACGTTCTCCGTTTATCGCGTTTGCCGTTTATCGTGTTCGCCGTTGATAGCGTTCTCTGTTTATCCCTTTCTCCATTTATCCCGTTCTCCGTTCATCCCGTTCTCCGTTCATCCCGTTCTCCGTTCATCCCCTTCTCCCTTTATCCCGTTCTCTCTTGATCCATTCATCCGCTTTCCGTTTGTCCCATTCTCCCTTTATCCCGTTCTCCCTTTCTCCGTTTATCCCGTTCTCTTCCTAAAATCTTCCTATATAAATTCAATTCCTATTGGGACTAGGCCTACTTTTAGCTTGAGGGGATAATAAAATCTTCCTACATAAATTCAATTCCCATTGGGACTAGGCCCACATTTTAGCTTGAGGGGATAATAAAATCTTCCTATATAAATTCAATTCCTATTGGGACTAGGCCTATTTTTAGCTTGAGCGGATAATAAAATCTTCCTATATAAATTCAATTCCTATTGGGACTAGGCCTACTTTTAGCTTGAGGGGATAATAAAATCTTCCTACATAAATTCAATTCCTATTGGGACTAGGCCTACTTTTAGCTTGAGGGGATAATAAAATCTTCCTACATAATTTCAATTCCTATTGGGACTAGGCCTACTTTTAGCTTGAGGGGATAATAAAATCTTCCTACATAAATTCAATTCCTATTGGGACTAGGCCTACTTTTAGCTTGAGGGGATAATAAAATCTTCCTACATAAATTCAATTCCTATTGGGACTAGGCCTACATTTTAGCTTGAGGGGATAATAAAATCTTCCTACATAAATTCAATTCCTATTGGGACTAGGCCTACTTTTAGCTTGAGGGGATAATAAAATCTTCCTACATAAATTCAATTCCTATTGGGACTAGGCCTACTTTTAGCTTGAGGGGATAATAAAATCTTCCTACATAAATTCAATTCCTATTGGGACTAGGCCTACTTTTAGCTTGAGGGGATAATAAAATCTTCCTACATAAATTCAATTCCTATTGGGACTAGGCCTACATTTTAGCTTGAGGGGATAATAAAATCTTCCTACATAAATTCAATTCCTATTGGGACTAGGCCTACATTTTAGCTTGAGGGGATAATAAAATCTTCCTACATAAATTCAATTCCTATTGGGACTAGGCCTACTTTTAGTTTGAGGGGATAATAAAATCTTCCTATATAAATTCAATTCCTATTGGGACTAGGCCTACTTTTAGCTTGAGGGGATAATAAAATCTTCCTACATAAATTCAATTCCTATTGGGACTAGGCCTACTTTTAGCTTGAGGGGATAATAAAATCTTCCTACATAAATTCAATTCCTATTGGGACTAGGCCTACTTTTAGCTTGAGGGGATAATAAAATCTTCCTACATAAATTCAATTCCTATTGGGACTAGGCCTACTTTTTTAGGCCTACTTTTAGCTTGAGGGGATAATAAAAGTCTGAAAAAAGTCGAAAAAAGAGGATCCACTCTCGACGAGATTATTTATGTCCCGCGACATTCGACTAAGAACACTACATTTTAGCCCTCAAGCCCTTCCTTGTTTTGGATCAAAATTACAATTAGGAAAATTCCAAGATGGCTGCCAAGATGGCCACCAAAAACTCAAGATTGTCTGATTTCCTTGTGTGATACATGGATTTTAGGGTTATCTAGGGTGTAGAATCCATATTTTGGGTCAAAATCACAATTTGGAAAATTCCAAGATGGCTGCCAAGATGGCCGCCAAAAAGTCAAGGTTGTCTGATTTCCTTGTGTGATACATGGATTTCATGGTTATCTAGGGTGTAGAATCCATGTTTTGGGTCAAAATTACAATTTGGAAAATTCCAAGATGGCCACCAAAAACTCAAGATTGTTTGATTTCCTTGTGTGATACATGGATTTTAGGGTTATCTAGGGTGCAGAATACATATTTTGGGTCAAAATCACAATTTGGAAAATTCCAAGATGGCTGCCAAGATGGCCGCCAAAAAGTCAAGGTTGTCTGATTTCCTTGTGTGATACATGGATTTCATGGTTATCTAGGGTGTAGAATCCATATTTTGGGTCAAAATTACAATTTGGAAAATTCCAAGATGGCCGCCAAAAAGTCAAGATTGTTTGATTTCCTTGTGTGATACATGGATTTCATGGTTATCTAGGGTGTAGAATCCATATTTTGGGTCAAAATTACAATTTGGAAAATTCCAAGATGGCTGGCAAGATGGCCACCAAAAACTCATGATTGTCTGATTTCCTTGTGTGATACATGGATTTTAGGGTTAACAAGGGTGTAGAATCCATATTTTGGGTCAAAATTACAATTTGGAAAATTCCAAGATGGCCGCCAAAAAGTCAAGATTGTCTGATTTCCTTGTGCGATACATGGATTTTAGGGTTATCTAGGGTGTAGAATCCATGTTTTGGGTCAAAATTACAATTTGGAAAATTCCAAGATGGCTGCCAAGATGGCTGCCAAAAATTCAAGATTGTCTGATTTTCTTGTGTAATACATGGATTTTAGGGTTTCCTAGGGTGTAGAATCCATGTTTTGGGTCAAAATAACAATTTAGGAAATTCCAAGATGGCTGCCAAGATGGCCGCCAAAAATTCAAGATTGTCTGATTTTCTTGTGTAATACATGGATTATAGGGTTATCGAGGGTGTAGAATCCATATTTTGGGTCAAAATTACAATTTGGAAAATTCCAAGATGGCTGCCAAGATGGCCACCAGAAACTCAAGATTGTCTGATTTCCTTGTGTAATACATGGATTTTAGGGTTATCGAGGGTGTAGAATCCATATTTTGGGTCAAAATTACAATTTGGAAAATTCCAAGATGGCTGCCAAGATGGCCGCCAAATACTCAAAATTCTCTGATTTCCTCGTGTAATACATGGATTTTAGGGTAATTGAGGGTGTAGAATCCATATTTTGGGTCAAAATTACAATTTGGAAAATTTGAACACAAGATGTAATGGAAATACAATAATCAGATAACACGTTATTCAGACATAGCCCACTCCCTTAGTTAACATTGGTGTTACTCTTAAATAGATATAGTTTTAAACCGCTATTTATTTTGTGTACTACCTGCATCTTGTATCGGTAGTTTGTATTTAGAAACTCATCTCTTGTGAATAAAATGTGATTCTGTCTCGTAGTTTGAACATGACAATTATACTAATATGTTGTATGACAAATACACTTCAGGCACATACCAATGAAACCATCGGGTCTGTAAGACAAAAAATCGCTGTGCGTCTGCGAACAGTTGCTGATCAAGTACAGATAGTCGCCAATGATAAAATGGTGAGTCGATCCACAATACGTAATAACGGTATGTCAATGTGTTCTGGTGGTATGGCGCAAAACATGCATTGGAGCTGGTATAGATAAGAGTACCCCATATCTATATATATCTTGCTTGTAGTTTTTCAGTATTGATTGCTTACATAGGGTATTAAGACGTTGTGTCAAGATATTGCCGCTGTATTCACCAGTATATCTTTACCAATTAAGTTCCTATGCATTTGCAAAACATGAAATAGCCAAGTACATGAATGGGTCGGTGTCTATTGCAATAGCCGGGCTAGCATGATTAACGTTACTATGAATTAGGCCAACTTAGAAATAGCTATGCCAATGCGTCACTTTTTTTTTTAAGAACTGCTTTTTCGTTGTAAAAAAAAAAAAAGATGTAATCATTTCAACTGGTACATCTTGTGTGTTGTAGTTATCATCCAGTAAGGACCAAAAGCTGTTAGCGCAGTTAGAGTTTGAAGACAACCAAGTGTTGAGTGTACGCGCTTTCTCCACCGGATCGACGTCGTCGGCGACTTCCCAGCTTAAGGAGGTATGGATTTCTATTGTGCGATGCATTCATGGGTGGGTAGGGGAGGGCAATATTGGTACCCAGTAGCTGGTGTGATCACATTTAATAATGGGAGATTCTTTACAGAAAAAATGGTGGGATTTATTACTCACTATATGTGGCAGAACACTGAAATCATTATGCAGCAACACAGTAAGAAGATGGTATGCGAACATGTTCAATAATATTTTTGTACATTTTGTGTCCCTGAATAACGTCCGTTTTATATGTTGGTTTGCATATGCAGATTCAGGAATCACTAATTCTTTGTGAGGTAAAAGAAAAAACAAAAATTCTTACTAGAACTCCCTTTTTGCTTTCCACACAGTCGGCGTTCCCAATTAATGCCTTTCTCACACACTTCTCTACTCCTCGTTTATACCTCCTCTGATTTCGTTTTCACCCAATTTGGTGTGGAGTGATTGTTATGCATTGACTTTACGTACATGTTGACATTAATGTTATCATGATGTAGGGCTTAAGGGTAATTTTGTACTAAAGCATAGTTAATTTAAAGAAAATTACTGCCAATATAGACATGGCATGCAGACCCATCTTGGTTGTGAGAGGTGCATATCAATAGTTTATTTATTTTAGTACATGTAATAACCGAATCATAAATGTATGTGTCATGGTCAAGTTCAGAGGTTTTGTTTTATTTCTTGGCTTTAATATCTGATCAGGTATAAAACCAGAGTACAAGGGTGTCTTTACAGCGTTCTTTTTTGGTTGTCTCGAAGACCACCCTCATATACATGTATCTTCTAGTATAAGGTGCTCTCCAACCGATAGAGTATCATGATGTATAATAACATTTCTAACGAAAGAAGTATTTATCTAAATGATCAGCTCTACTAAAATTGTTGTACACGCAAAAGGTGATAGAATCTTAAAACGTGTTTTTCTCCCTTTCACCTTTTCTTGTTGAAGACCTCAAGATAATATATTTTCTGGGCCAGCATGCCCCACTCCAAGCTTAAAGCGCATTTACTCTTCCTCTCAAGAACATACTAGTTTGCCTTTTGTATTTTGGCCTTTGCTATGCCTGGCCTGAAACCTGTAGCTTTAAGTAAGACTTTCCAAAATAGTGTATTGGACAATGTGATGCATGGATGAAGATCCCGGCTGCTTGGCCTTCGATTGGTACTACATATACTTGAATTGACACCTCGTGGTGGCCCTGGTGTAGCCTCCCCATAAGTTAGGCGTAGATGTGTAACTTCCTCTTCCCAATGTATTGCACTTCAATTCAGCAATCTTTACGATAACCTGTTTCTGGCTTGTAATTTCGCAATACACACATAGAGCACACCCTATGTCTATGGCTCCTTTACCTTTAAGAACAGTAGGCTTGGTTAAGATGTTAAATTAAGGGTTCAGAGAATGAAAAGGGTTCCAATCCTAGTGACGGACCTGCTTTAACATGGTTGCTCAGCATATACCATGGGTTGGTTTTTAATTGCTACCCACCTTTCTTCTCTTTCCCCTCTTTATGCATGCCTTTTAAATGTGTTTTCATATAGAATCTCGCCATACTATCGATGATTATGGGACATAAGGTTCCCGGTTTCAAAGAATTCCCTTATAACTATTTCCCAATGCATTTATAGTATTTGCTTCATATGTATGTGCATCTTGGCTCTGTGTGCTTGCTCTTGTTTATTTTGATGATATTGTCATTATGAGGACTGTGCTGACCAGGGCTGTGGTGTATTTTCTCTCCTCCAGGAGGGGACGAGTGTGACTGCCAAACAGACATACGACCTGGAGCAGGAGAAGATGCTACCAGGTGTCGTGATGGCCTCCGGAGGACATGTCTTCGATATGCTCTTCCGGCTCGCTGATTTGGATGAACCTAAGTAAGTCGACACAAACCTGTCTTAAATGTCTATACCGATCGCATCAACATGCTCTCCTATTTAGAAAGCTATTATAAAACGGAACATGTACATGTATTATCAAGAAAGGATATCATATATGCTGCAAAAGTCATATCAGTTTTACACTATTCGATTCTTGTGTGTAGCAAGATAGAGCTTTGTGTATTGCCACCATGCCATTTTGGTGATATATTTGTATTGCTTTGTTGTGTAGGATCACTGGACGAGCACGAAGCTTATTGAAACTCATCCCAACTGATCCAGCCATCTCAGATGCACTCGATGCCCTTGGCCAAAGAGTAAGTCCTTCTAGATTTATCTGTAGATAATTGATGTTACACGCTACATTTCAGTATAATAAGATTAGTTGAGATGAACAGAATTTGAAATGACTATCATTGTCTGAATCCTGTCTTGTAGATGATCCGTCAGTCGTCTCCAGAGGACATCAGTCCGCGGGTGAGTCCGCGTAGCAGCCCACGCAAGTTGACGCCCAGCCCAACCCCAGCAGCAGCTGCCAGCACAGCGCAGCCCAAGGCAAAGCCAACACCAAAGGAGGTTCTCAAGAATCTCTTTGACATGAATGCACCAGACATTTCCACCTTTAGGATCCTCTATAACCTTGAGGTAAATGGCCATTATGTTTCATGTCTACTTGAAGACTGTCAGATTGTCAGCATGTTCTTCATTGGGTGGGCTTCTCATTTTTCAGAACTAATATAACAGAAAAACAAAAATGTACAGCCATATAACAAAAGTTATTTCGTTTTATGTTCAGGTCTTAAGTGCAAAGTTGATGCCGACTATGCGGGACCCTGGCACGCTACAGAGTGCAAACTCTTTCTGCGATGACTTCCTGAATGATGGCGGCCTGAGCCTTGTCGTGAATGTACTACAGAGAGACGCCATCCCAGGGGACACAGACTATGAGACACGGCAAGGCTGCTATGCCATCTGTCTTCAGCTCCTAAGGTATATCATCTTCTGTATTAATGCTTTGGACGGGTATGATTGTCCATGGCAACTTTGTTTCATCAAAGATACATGAAATGGGAAACATTTAATATGTTGCTAGTTATAAATTAAATCAGAATGTGCAATTTTCTGAAGATAAAACAATTGATATAAGTTTCACTCCCTCTCTGTTTAACATAAAAAATCTGAAATCTGAAAAGGCTGAAAACTAATGTATGCTATCTTTTGGACAGGTTCCTGTTGTGTGGACAAGAAGTGACCGGCGAATCGTTCCCGTCGGTGGCAACGCGCCGGGCGAGCACCAGCTCACTGGTGGGAGCGAGTGGCGCGACCATTACCACAGCAGGCTCTGGGCCGCCCAGTCTAGAGATAACACCCACAACAGCAACCAGAGTAGTGCAGGTAGGTTCATATCTGACATCCACATTAACATGTTGTACTTCATAACTCAGCATGATTTCTATATTAAACGTAGTAGTTAAAACATGGGATAGCGGGTATTGCTATGAGCTATAGAGCATACTCCTCAGCTTTCCTGAATATGCAGTTTCCCTGTCGCAACAACGGAAGTTGCTTTGCGACACAGGAGAGTCGCACGGTACCAGCGGTCACTTCCGTTCGCGCATGCGTCAAGGTTGGACGCTTCTCGGAGCAAAAGCAGCGACGAAATGGTGAGTTTTATATGTTTTTGACATATTTCAACCTTTTTTTGTCGCATATATTTGTTATATTGTCGCTTTTAGAAGCATTGGGGACGATTTGTCGCACAGGAGGATCTTTTCAGCGAGTTTTAGCGCTAAATTCGAAGCCAATGCGTCAAATACACGTATTATCGCTCACCGGCGTGGCCGGGGCTCAATTTTAGCGCTAGACTCGTTGGTTTCCCAAATCGTCTTCTCTACTTGCTTCTAATTGCGTTTATTTGTGGCTAAATTGGAGGCAACAGGGTGTATTGGTGGCAAAGGAAATTGTCATCCATAATTTAGAAATTTAGGAAATTGTCATCCAAAAATATGGAAATATTTTCAATGTCATCACTGTCACACTGCTGTCAATTTTGACGGTGGCAATTCTGGATGACACCAACTTCTAAAAAAGACCAATACACCTATTTGCCTCCAATGCTTACTGTGTAAGGGTGCCTGGTGTTAACCAGCACTTTCTATTTATTTAGAAGTTACACTTGGCTTTTCATGCTTATGTCTGTAAGGGGTGAACCTTAATGGCTCTGCTATTGCATCCTGATGGATATTCAGACAACCAGACAAGGTGACAACTCATTACTTTCAAGCAGAAATTAGCTTTAACCTGTATGTGGACTGGAAAGTTACCAAGACACATACCTTATGCCCAAATTTTTTACAAATTTGGAGATTGACTATTGAGCTTCTGTCTGTAAGGGGTGAACCTTAATGGCTCTGCTATGCATCCTGATGGATATTCTGGCAACCAGACAAGGATAACTCATTACTTTCAAGCAGATTTAGCTTTAATCTGTATGTGGACTGGAAATTCACCAAGACAGATACCTTATGCCCAAATTTTTTACAAATTTGGAGGATTGACTGTTGGAGTTGCCACTAGGATCCTAATAAGGTATGTGTTATAAGAACCTGCTTACACTAAAAAGCTTAAACCCACAGCCAAGGGGCAGGGTGACCTAGCTTCTGCTTGCTTTCGGTTGAAATTCAGCAGTTTTACTCCTTATACCTGCACCTGTTTAGGTGGCAGAAGGAAAGTTGAGTGTGTACAGGGGAAGGTTTATACACTTTGGAAACTGTGTGAGCAGTTCTGCCAGGGAAGTATAAACTACTAGTGACAAAGAAGCCGCTGGCTCAGTGGAAGTTTCGCTGATAAGTTACATCAGTCCCTCCCAGACTCCTCAAGCCGCGTAGGTTGAGTTGAAGACTGGTTGACCGATACAGGTCAGAAGAGGAAGTCACAAAAGCTTGGTGAAAGCAAACTCTGCCTAAGCTTGTCTAATAGAAAATTTTGATTTTCTTGCAGAGTGGAGTAAAGCTATGGGACCCTACCAACAAAAAGGTCCACACTCTGCAACAACAGACCCAAGTGATTGCAGCACAGGTGCATGCTTCGGAAGAGATTGAAACTCTCGGGTCAGTGACGATGGAGGACCCCAAAAAGTCTAAGAAAAAACGTGTGACTAGGAGAGAGAGGGATGAGGAAGCTGAAAAGGAGCGCGAGAAGTTAGCTCAGGAGACTAAGAAAAAGGCCAAAGCTCCCTCAAAAGCTCGATCCGAGGTTCCAGAAGTGACTAGAACACCTACAGTCAGGGTGTCAAGAAGTCGCTCTGCAAGTCGCTCCCCTAGTCGCTCCGCTAGTCGCTCCACGAGCAGGTCTGCTAGTCGGGATACTAGGAGCAGAAGCCGGTCCCGTACCAGGACCAGAAGCCGGTCCCGCAGCAGGACCAGGAGCAGGTCTCACAGAAGGACCAGGAGCAGGTCCCGCAGGAGGACCAGGAGCAGGTCCCGCAGGAGGACCAGGAGCAGGTCTCACAGAAGGACCAGGAGCAGGTCAAGAAGTAGGCGATCAAGACATGGTCACGGATGCTCCAGACATGGTCGTAGCTCCAGATGGACCAGGAGCCGGTCGAGAAGCCGGACCAGGGGCCGGTCTAGGCATGGGGGGTCGTGAAGACACCACCGGAGCCATGACAGAATGCGGGCCAGAAGAACGGCCAGGTCCCGATCTAGGACGCCACGAGCTCCCAGACCCGAACGACAAAAGAAGTCGCGAGAGCCTACCAGGGACCCTAGTGAGCCCCCCGAGGGAAGGTCCCCCAGCAAAGATCCTGTCACTTCTGAAGATGAGACTGGAGGGCAAAACCCTCACAACTACTCCTCGTCTGAGTCTGAAAGTGACCACGAAACCCCAAAAAAGGGAAAGGACAAGAGTTCCAGGAAAAATCCGTCTGAGGAACCTGAACCAGAGAAAGACGACAGAGCTTTCGGAGGGAAAAAGGCCGGAGACTTTGCTACCAAGGCTCAAGAGCTTCTAGAGAAAGAAGACGGACCTCCCAGAACGAAACCAGTTGACCCGGCCCTGGCTGCCATCGTACAAAAGCTGATCCAATGTACGGTAAACGTAAAGGCCGGAGACGAACTCACTGCCAATTATCCGGCGCCGAAGAATCTCGATTGTATGAACATACCCAAGATAGATGAGGCTGTGCGGCCTAACTTAGAGAAGTATCAGGTCACTGCCGATGACTACATGGTCCGAGCCCAAGCTGCCATACAAGCTGGCGTGACCGCTATCATGCCCATCTTCGAACTGATCATAGAGAAAGGGGCGGAAGATGAAGCCCTTAATGCAACGGCAAAGGGGCTTTGGATGGCCTGGAATTGTTTGCCTATGCGAACAACACTCTGACGAGGAGGAGACGAGAGATGCTTCGACGAGGCCTGGCGAATGATGTATCGCAGGCTATTATGGAGTCACCCATGGGAGGGGAGTACCTCTTTGGACCGGCCATAAAGGTAGCTGTGGAAACCAGGGAGCAACTCGAGATCACTAGAAAGGCTATATTGAAGAGGAAAGATGGCCGTAGAAACAGGAAGACCAACCGAAAGGATTTTGGCGGAGGCCACAGGAGTTACTCCAGGAAGAAGAAGTCCCGATACCGAGAAGGGAACGAGCGACGAGACAATCGACGAGAAGAACGTCGAGACGACCGACACGACGGAGGTCGAGGTCGAGGTCGGGGAAACGGAAACGGGAATCGCGGGAGCACTCGCGGCCGCGCAAAAGGCGGATACAAGAACAAGGAACGACGATAAGCTCTAACAGCTCGGTAGGTGCCACAACAGATGGTGCCCCTACACTAACGAACACCCCTGATAACTTTTGGGCTGGACAAACGGAATATTATTTAGGACCGTGGGAGGAGGTCACGACCAGTCGTTGGGTGTTGAACAATGTACAGGGAGTGACAATACCTTTCATCGAAAAACCTGTTCAAAAACGTCCCCCAAAACCCTATGTCCTAAAAGACACGGACCCTGTTCAAATAGATAATGAAATCGAACGTATGCTGAACAAAGGGGTTATCGAGAGTGTAGAGAGTGAACCTGATGAGTGGATCTCTTGTATATTTCCTAAACCTAAGCCTAATGGGGAATTAAGAATTATACTTGATTTGACTGAGCTTAACAAATTGGTGCCTTACGAGCACTTCAAGATGGATAGTTTGCAAACGGCCCTAGACCTAGTGCAACAAGGCTCATACATGAGTTCAGTGGACCTCAAAGATGCTTACTATACGTTCCCTATCAGGGAAGCAGATCGGAAATACCTGAAGTTTCAGTGGGGGGGAAATCTCTACCAGTATAGAGTTATCCCTAACGGTTTGGCTTGCGCCCCACGAGTGTTCACCAAACTGTTGGCTCCTATTTTCGCTGCTTTAAGGCTAGAAGGCTGCATAGCCTTTCCGTACATAGATGACACGTTCATTATAGGGGACACCTATGATGAATGTGAGAGGTCCACAAAGAAGCTGGCTGAGCTCTTTGACGCATTAGGTCTGGTCGTTCATCCGGTAAAGTCTGTCCTCAAACCGTCTACCTCGCTAGAATTCTTGGGCTTCATAATTGACAGTCAGGAAATGACTGTGTCCCTGACTGAGGCTTAAGAGGATAAAATCCTAGATGCTGGGACTGAATTACTGTATGCCAAAAAGCCAAAAATCAGGAAGGTAGCGGGGTTGGTAGGGTTGATGACAGCCTATACCAAAGGTGTAGAATATGGGGGCGCTCATATCAAAGCTCTTGAAAGAGACAAGAACTCAGCCTTAAAAGCTAAGGCTGGGGACTATGAAGCTTGTATGACCATTTCTGAAGAAGGGTTGGAGGACATAGACTGGTGGCTGGACACAGTGGGGCACACTAGTTGCCTCATTCGGAAAGGCCCACCAGACAAGATAATAGCTACTGATGCTAGCATGCAGGGCTGGGGAGCCTGCTTAGGGGACCACACGGTTGGGGGCCGTTGGTTGCCGGAAGATTTAGCGCATATCAATGTCCTAGAACTCCAGGCTATAAATCTAGCCCTTCACAGCCTTGGTAATGTCCATAAGAAGCATATCCATGTCAGAACAGACAACACAACTGCCCTTCATTATGTCAACAAAATGGGAGGAGTTAAGTCCCGCAGTTGTGATGCTGTAGCTAGGTTAATATGGGATTGGGCTGAGGCAAGGGAGTCCTGGGTCACGGCTTCCTTCCTTCCTGGCCTGCTGAACATCAAAGCCGACAAGGCCTCCAGGGTGTTTAAGGACAACCTGGAATGGCGACTCAGTGATCGAGTCTTTCGTCGGATAGTCAGGAAGTGGGGGAAGCCGGACTGGGACTTGTTTGCCTCACGCGCCAACAAAAAATGTCCCAAGTACTGCTCCTGGAAGCCTGATCCGGGAGCAGCTTGGGTTGATTCCCTGGCGATGCCTTGGGGGGATATTAACGCCTACGCTTTTCCCCCTTTCAGCCTCGTCCCAGCGGTCCTGCGCAAGATCCGAGAAGAAAGACCTAGCCAGATAGTCTTGGTGGTGCCGGACTGGCCTCACCGCGCGTGGTACCCAAGGGCAATCCAAGGGGCACGCGCGGAGATCCCAGTCCGGGCAAGAGCTGGGAACCTCGTGCCAGCAAAAGGGGAAGGGGGCTACATAGGAGGGCAGCCCCTAAAGGTTTTGCTCTTTTAGAGTGGGACCTTGTACAAAATGAGGGCTGCGACAGGGAAACAGCTAAATTCCTGCTAGATAGCTGGTCCACTGGAACCAAGAAGGTATACGAGACATACATAGGCCAGTGGACCACTTTCTGTTTTTTGAACAAAGTTTCCCTGCGCTCCCCTTCCCCCTTCGCAGTCTGTAAGTTCCTCAGACTGCTTTCGGACAGAGGCAAAGCCTTTGGGACTGTCAACGCAGCTCGTTGCGCGTTGTCTGTCCTTGTTAAGAGGCTGGACAACGGGAGGACCATAGGCACCCATTATTGGGTGTGTAGGGCCCTCCGCACCACCTACAGGAGAAATCCTCCTTCTCCCAGGTATAACACCTTCTGGGATGTGCGGGTGGTGTTTGACATGTTCTTGCGTTGGGGTCCCAACGAGCAGCTGTCTCTCCAGTACTTGGGGTTTAAACTAGTAGTGCTCATACTACTAGTTTCTGGCCAGCGGGGCCAGGTCATCCCTGCTCTGGATCTCCGCAATTTGGCGTGGTTGTCCTCGGGATCAGTAAGGTTTGTACTGAAGGGCCTAGTGAAGACAGCTCGCACTGGTGAGCCTCTGAAGGAACTGGTCCTGGAACCGTTCCATGAGGAGGAACGCCTCTGCGTTGCCTGTACCCTGAAGTGCTACCTGAAAGTCACGAGGCCACACAGGAAGGACAAGGAAGGGCGAAGGAAACACTCGCTCTTCTTGTCTTTCCGCTCGCCTTTTGGGGAGATCTCGCAAGACACATCTAAAAGATGGGTCTTGGCGGTGCTTACCGCAGCAGGGATCGACACGAGGGTATACCGAGCTCACTCCACCAGGGGTGCTAGCACCTCTGTTGGAGGGAGACTCGGTGTATCTACTGCTGTACTGCTTCGCCATGGATCTTGGAAAGGTGCCAAGACCATGGCGAAGCATTACAACAAACCGATTTCAGACCCCAAGCCTCCAAAGACTCTGGCCAGGATGCTCTTGGAGGACACCATAGAGTGACTGGGTTTAAACAGATGATGATTACTGAGGAACTGCATCTGCAAGGGGTGTTTAGGCCTCCCCTGCTTTTCTTTTGGGGCTGACCCTCCTATTAGCATTATAACTGCTACTATATCTCATATAAGTTACATACTGGGAGCAATTTTATGCTCATGCCTCCACCGAGTATGGTGCTAGATAAAACTACTAGTTTATTTTGTTGGCCACTGCCAGAGCCACTCCGTTACCTGTTATGATCTGACTTTTGTCAGGTTAATAAATACTGTCTAATTATCACCTATGTACCGAGTCACAGTGTTCTGTGGGACAGGGATAATTGATGAATGAAATTGAAAATTTCTAATAGTTGCCCCGAGTCGCTAGGGGTGAACGCAGTGGATTGACTGCACTTTAAAATCTCCTGTGTCGCAAAGCAACTTCCGTTGTTGCGACAGGGAATATAAAATTAATCGAGCACTTACCTTAGGTTAGTGTGAAGATTAATTGTTGTTCCCTGAGCAGACAACGGTAAGTTGTCTGCAGCGTACACAGGCCCACCCTGCCTACCCTAGATGGAATTGGGGGCTTTAGCTGGGCCAATACCAATCTACAACAAACCTGAAGACATAGACATAGAAGGGGGTTTTTGCCTGTGTACTTTTCAATTTACAGACAATCCACTGCTCGCTTGCTCCGGAAGTGACCGCTGGTACCGTGCGACTCTCCTGTGTACGCTGCAGACAACTTACCGTTGTCTGCTCAGGGAACAACAATTAATCTTCACACTAACCTAAGGTAAGTGCTCGATTAATTTTATATTAGCATTCGGGTCTCAGTATTGCGGAAATCCCACTTTTCCGACCTTTCCTGCCATTATTTTCAGTATCAAATCATTTAATAATGATTATATCCCACTGAAGATTTCTTGCTATTGTACAACAGCTGGTTAGCATCTCTGTTCTGCTTGTAGACAATGGGAGTGTCTGATTTCACAGACATGGTGGCCTGCTTCATGAGGGTGTCGTGGGCCGCAGCGGCCGGCAAGCTACACTTGGCCAGTCTATCGCAGCCCATGAAGGAGAACCACTCCCTCTTCAGTCAGGCCTCAAGCCGCAGCCGTCAGAGTTCAACAGGTGAGTTCAACCTTAGTGTCAATCGATCTCATGTCAAAAAAAGGGATAATGGGATGTATCATTGAAAATGAAATGAAAATAGATTATAAGCTTTATGTATAAGCCGTACCAATGTATAAGACACACTCCAAGTTTGAGGAAAAATCCTATAAGCCGCACAGGTGATCTGATTTGACTACTTTAGTATTGGAAGTACACTTCTAAAACTGGTATAAGCCGCACCCCCACCTTGGGAGAATTCTATAAGCCGCATTGGGGTTCTGACTCGCGTATAGACTGGCTTTTTATGGTATTAGTATGTTTTTATATCAAGGTGTGATTATTTGTGATTGCAGGCAGTACAACAAGCACAGGGAGTGAGGGGGACACCCAGTTCTTACAAGCCGGTGTGTGCGTCAAACAGTCCAACGTATCAGCTAAAGACGCTAACATTGCCAAGGAAGCCTTAGAGCTGCTCGTTACCTGTCTACAGCTGAGGAGTCAGCTTCTAGGTGAGTAGCTCGAGCATACATATTCTGCAAGATTATATTCAGTGATGGGATCTGATCTCTTAGTACCGTAAATTCTCGCGTATAAGCCTAACTCACGTATAAGCCGCACCCCTAACTTTGACAAATTATATAAGCCGCAGGAAGGGTCTGAATATTGCGATTTTGGTACTCTAGTATACTAATAAAAACTCGTATAAGCCGCACCCTATATAGGCATGTTTGGTATCAAAAGAAAGCTGAGTCTGACTCGCGTACAAGCCTCTTAAGGTATGCCTCTTAAGGGTGACATTTATAGATTATACCAGTGTGTCATTTGTGCTACATTTTGTAGATGTGTATGGCTACAGAGATATGCCCAAGTAATTTTGAGAGTGTATTAGTGTCATTTGGTCAGTGATTAAAGAGGGTCTACAATGAAGGATAGTGGTATAGGATTAGGGAATACGTGAAATTGTGGCGCCGAAATTATGACGCGGTTTGTACCTGACCAGATCAATCTCACCTGGACCCTTAAAATGTCAGCTCCTCAAAATGATGATCCTAGTTTTCCCTGCATTAACACTTCAAGTATAGCAATTTCCCCCCATTTTTGCAGCAACCTTCTACAGCCAACCATGTGTGAGTGACTTCATCATTGACATATTGGTTGGCTCTGCGCCCAACGAGATAAGGGACTGTGCATTGGACCAGTTCTACCTGCTGAGTTTGACGGAGGTCAGCCCATCAGAGGGCAGCGGACACCAGCAAACCCCCCACATGTTTGTCCTCCAGACCCTCCTCCGGGCGCGACTCCCATTCTGGGTGTCCTCAAGTAGCACGCGAGGCGCCAGTCACCGCTTGCTGAAGCAGTGCCTACAATACTTCAATCTCCGATGTAAACTACTTAACAGCCTCAAGTGTAAGTGCTGAAATGTTATACACATGGTCTGTCTGTATCGTGCCCGTATTCTATTGTATTTATATGGATATTCTCTCAATAACCGACAGAAGGTTCAACTACCCAAAGAAACTAGAAACTATATCAGCAATACGATATAATACTGTCGAATGTATTGTAGTACAGGAACATGCGTAGAAAATAACAAAGTGGTAATACATGTACCGGTAATTCTTTTTTTACTATGCTCACAGTGGAAGACCAGCAGAGGCTACAGGTGAATGTTGCTAGCATGCTGGAGGACGAGATCAACTGGCTGGATAACTTTGTGCCCTCGGAGCACGCGGACATGCGCGAGACGGACAACACGCTGCTGGCCGGCCACCTGCGCCTCGTGCAGACGCTGCTCACCTGTGCAGGTATCAACAAGGAGGACTTCAGTAAGCAACTCCTCCAGGACCTTCTCTACAGCTTCCTCTTCCCAGCCTCCAGACTCATGATGGACGACACCAGCAGCCAGGAGGTGGCCAACTCTATGTACAACTTCAACCCTAAGTAAGTAGCCTGCCACTTATTTCTTAGTGCACCTGTCAAGTAAACTAATTAGAAATGATTGAGTTGGTATCCCCAGGCCACGGTAGTGGTGGCCAATCTGTGATTTCCCTCAAAAATAAAAATAAAACAATATTAACAGGATCTTTATGTACTATAGAATGATATTTTTGTATGTTTGCTATGATAATTTAACACTGCATTGTGCTAAGATCTGACCAAACTACATTTATAGATGTTCTAACTCCGAGTCGCGGCGGGCCGCTTATGACGTACTCGTGGAGATGGCTGATGGGTACCTGCCCATTATGACAGAACTATCCAATGAACTCATCAAGATTCATCACTCGACAACGACAGAAAATGCAAATGAGTGGGAGGTAAATTTCTTTTAATATTTGATCTGAATACTTTATCAAAAGTATTCAAGATAATGAATAACATAATTTCGGTAAAGAAAAAAACTAACCTCATCTATACTGTTTCAGGATCTTACAATTGAACAGAGAAACTTCAAATGTGCTACCCTTTTACTCTGTTTGCTGTATGATATGACTTTTCTTCTTTCCAGTTTATGCCGCCTGTGGACAGCCGGTCTGTATCGGGTTACGTAGGGCTCAAGAATGGGGGTGCCACCTGTTATATGAATTCAGTTATTCAACAGTTGTACCATGTGCCTGGAGTCACAGACGCTGTGCTAGGCATCGACGATGAAGAAGTCATCGAGGACAGGTAAGCCGACATTTCCTCAGTGAATGGTTTTCAGTGAATATGGACATACCGTACCACTTGATGCAATATGAGGCGGGTTTCAAATAACGCCAGTCTTGTATACCGAGGTTGCAGGTTCCTTCGTAGGGGGTACCATTGCTTGATCTGGTAACTGACGAGATAAGCACTGATAACAGCGGTCAGATGGGTACCAGCTGTTACATTAACATATTGCACCTTAAAAATTCTGCAGTGAATGCAGGGTGTTATCTGATTGGTTGATAATCCATCCAGCTACACGTCTATAAGCGCCAGGGTTATTGATTATACAAAATACATATACCTGTACATGTACAAGGGAGATCTGGATATTGATATATATTCTCTGGACTTCTTTCTTTGCAGTGTCTTCTACCAGATTCAGAATATGTTTGGCCATCTGCTGGAGTCGAAGCTCCAGTACTATGTGCCAGAGAGCTTCTGGAAGGTATTCAAGCTCTGGGGCCAAACAGTGAACATCCGGGAGCAACAAGACGCACTCGACTTCTACCAGGCACTCATCGACCAACTTGATGAGCAGCTCAAGGTAAGAGCAGCGCCTATATTGATTAGCCTCTACTTATTGTTGCAGCAGACTACTTTTCATTGTGATACTTCGCAAATAATCTAATGGCATTGGTACCAATGCCAGGAACTGATGCATCCTGAATCTCAGACAAGTATTAAGTGCTGATGATTGTCATGAATCTCTAGGAACTTGTATTTGTTTAAAGGTTATATTTACAGAGCAGGACTTTCTATTTCTAGGTGATTGGAAAAGAGGAAATATTCAAGAAGAAATTCCAGGGTGTTTTCTCTGACCAGAAGATCTGTAAAGACTGCCCACATCGCTATGAGAGGGAGGAAGTCTTCTTCGCCTTGAACGTCACTGTGAAGAATGCTAATCTTCAGGACTCGCTGGCACAGTATGTTAAGGGTGAATTGTTGGAAGGCGACAATGCATACTTCTGTGAAAAATGTGGGGAAAAGGTGAGCTTCTTATCTGAACTAAAATCATGAATATGATTATAGCTGTATGCTGCTACAATATATTAAAGATAGACATCGAATGCAACTATTTGAAATGAGTTTACTGCCTACATGTTGGGACACACTTTCACGTAATCACCTGAAGCAAATTGACTGATTAACCCATTGTATTTGTATTTCCATTTGTAGCGCAACACGATAAAGCGTCTCTGTATAAAGACGTTGCCACCACTTCTGTGTATACAACTGAAAAGATTTGGCTACGACTGGGAAGCGAATAGAGCGCTCAAGTTCGATGACTATTTCAAGGTAAAGAATCACATTTACAAATCGTACACATATTACCATCACTAAACTTCACTTAATTTACGGAGAGATGCCTACATTTCAATTGTTTCTACTCTACAGTCTCCAGCCGGGAAGTACCGAATCCTTTAACAGAATTTGATTACTGTAAAACCTTGCGTATAAGCCTAACTCGCGTATATGCCGCACACTGACCATGGGCAGATCCTACAAGCCGCACCGCCGATCTGACACGCATACTAGCCGAGGCTTATACGCGAGGTTTCATGGTATATCTATGTTATTATTCTGAGATAATTTGTTGAACTCCCAAGAGTAGATCGTACACAGCCATTCCCTCTAAGACAATGGACGACCTCTTTATTACAGTTTCCATGGGTTTTGGATATGGAGCCATACACAGCAGAGGGCATGGCGCGCAGGGAGGATGCAGAGCCTACCAAGACGGTGTTAGAGGACACAGCGGTACCCTCCGACCAGGAGACAACACTCACCGTATGCACCACCGCCTCTAACCAACTCAACTACGAGCTGGTCGGTGTGGTCGTCCACAGTGGGCAGGCTAATGCTGGTCACTACTACTCCTTTATCAAAGACAGGAGGTGAGTCAGTCAAAGTATTACCAAGAATAACAACAGTAAAAGTACATTTTATCTGAGTTGATATCTTTGTATGTTGCTTATATTTTGAAATATCGGTATTATAAATTGCTTCCTGGTTGACTCTTACAGGGGGACTCACATGACTAACGCCAACAAAGGAAAGTGGTTCAAGTTCAACGACACTGTAATTGAGGAGTTTGACATGAATGAAGCTTCACTCGAGGCTGAGTGTTTTGGAGGGACGTATAAGACCAAAGTGTATGACACATGTAAGTACTTACCGGTATATTGCTCTATGCTGTATCTGATGCTGTCGGTGAATAGAAAAGTGTCATGTATAGAACAAGGCGGAAAATCGAGCTTGTGGGTGTGACTAAAATTGAATTTTGTCACTAAATCGTGGATAAGCCCAGTTTGGTTAAAATGAGGTGTGTTTTTGCTGTTTCAGCGTCTACATCCTACCCCGAGGAGAGGCTGCGGTACTGGAATGGGTATCTGTTGTTCTATGAGAAGACTGACGAGGTACACACTCCTGTCTCAGCCAAGAAAAGCAAAATGACGCTACGGAAGAAGTCCCAAAGTACACCCACGTGAGTACAGAGGCTACAATTTGTAACAAACATGGGGAACTGATTGTATTTTCATGTATCTATTTCTAGACAGAAATAGTGTTTTCGAAAAGGGCATGGCTTTATTACATAGTTGAATGGGTCCTTGTTACCCCAACATCACATACTGTAAAACCTTGCATATAAGCCACACCTTTTGGCCGATCCTATATGCCGCACTGCCGATCTAATTACGGTGACTTTTGTACTGTAATACTATAGGAGGAAAAACTCGCACATGAGCCGCAACCCGACTCCGTGCCGCTGTAAGCCGCACTGGCCTATATGCGAGGTTTTACAGTCTAAGGTACATATACTTCAGATGTGCACGATTATAGATGAAAACATGCTTAAGCTAATACCTACAATACATCCATCAGGTCGGTGAAGAAGCGGTCAGATAGTCTGGTAGAGCTGACTGAGTTGGTACACAAAGGGGAGAAGAAGGGTCTGTTCACCGACAAGATGCCGGCACGTATCCAGCAGGTGGTGCGAGACGAGAACCTGCGCTTTATGAAGAACCGGGACATCTACGACACTGACTACTTCAGGTTCATCCACCGACTCGCTGACGTCAATGGTGTCAATAAGGTCAGTTCACACTTGAGTTTCCTCCCTGTGTCAGTCAATGTCTTAGTGTCCCCTCCGTGTCAGTAAGGTCAATTGTAGCCTAGTATCCTTAGGGTTAACGAGGTCAGGTAAAGCCTCACTCCTTCTCTTTATCAATAAGGTCTGTTAACGCCTAGTGCGCTTCGTATTCCAACTCACCGGCACTGCATTTAGTGCCGGGGAACCTGGGAGAAGACACAACCGGAAGTGGTCAGTTTAGCGCGGCACGTTTGAAGAAGCAGGTCGTGTGTAGCAGGGTGAGTAGAATGTTCATTTACAAGTTTACATTTTACTCGTTTATGATTTATTTATATTTCAATTTTGAAATTGACTGAGCTCTACTGAAACCCTGTTAGCAGGGGTATTGTCTCGAGTCTAAACATCTATATTTGTGCATTTCAGAGTCAAGACGGTCTGAATCTGCACGTGTCAAGCCGGTCTGCCGGTGACACTGAAATGGCTACAAGTAGCATGGAGTCTGTAAAATCCATTGGAGAACAGACACAGTTACTTCAGGACATATTCCAGTCTGGTCAAGCAAATGACAGTCAGGAAATGCCACATTTGTCGCCTGAAGGAACGGGCCGACATAGCTTCAACCTGGCTGACCAAGATGGCGGCGGGTCCGGGGCCGGTGACACCGGCTCGAGTAAGGATGTTGCCGGCTATAAGAAGCAGGAAGGCCCGCAAGGCCGGAGGGGCAGGAGACGGTCTCGGTCTCCAGCCAGGTCTCAGTCAAGAGATGGGTCTGTCACTCGTTATAAGGACCAAGATAGACATACTTCTAAGGAGAAGGATGTTAGATGTAGTTCAAGAGACAGGCGTTCTCATTCTATGTCTTCTGAAGGTTCTCATGTATCTCGAGATGATATTAATCGGAAGAGACGTCGGTCAAGGTCACACTCCAATGACTCTGACGTAGAAGATTATGCTCGCTTCAAACGTTTTCAACGTCTTAAGAAGAAGAGTCGCTTTAGTGGTGATGATCATCACCATGATGATGATTCTGATGTTTCTACTGGTTCTAAAAAATCCACTAGTTCTCGAAAATCCACCAGTTCTCGAAA